>OY754945.1:7733017-8333017 GCA_963576515.1 Cryptocephalus primarius
GCCGAGGTCGGTTTGATCTTACCTTGAGTATCCCTCAGAAAATATTAAAAGTTAAGTTCGCCTTTAAGACGTGGATTTAAGATGAATGACGATTATTATGAGAACATCAATCGAATTATTAATAATATAGATCGATTACCTAAACTTTATTTGAGAGACCGGCAAAATCCGTTAGATTTATATAGTGAACTTGACTTTATAAGGAAGTATTGCTTTTCTAAAGATACAACTGTACTTATTATTTTGCCTCTGATTAATGATGCTCTTCATAAACGCAATAATAGAGGTTTGCCAGTGGTTCCACTGATCCAATTATTAATCAGTTTATGATACTATAGCACAGGAAATTTCCAGGCAAGTTACATTTTTATATATGTATTTATATATAGAAGAAGAATGATTACTTACGCTTTATTCCAGTTTTTGAACTTTATTTATCAATTCTACTATTTCATATTTATTTTAAACTGTTGCTGGTGATCTTAGGGGAATTTCACAATCTACAGTGTCTCTAATAATAAAAAAGATATCAGCGTCATCAGCAGAAAAAATGAAGAATGACTTAAAATTTCCAGAAGACCTTTTTCATTATCAAGTTTTTATGAATGAATTTAATCAAATTGCCAATTTTCCTGGTGGAATATGTTTTATAGACGGTACCCACATCCCAATAAAAAATCCTGGAGGTGAAATATACAGAAACAGAAGGGGAATTTTCCGCATTAATCCACAGATACTTATATTATCTCAATGGTGATTGTAGAAATTGTTTAAAAAGTGTTATTTACAGGTGGTATGCGGCCCAAGAATGCAAATATTGGATACTGTCGCTAGGTATCCAGAGTCCACTCATGATAACACAATATTTCAGAAAAGTGGCATTCTTGTCAAATATGGAAATGATGAAGTATCAGATCAGCCTATAATTATTTGTTTAACATCAAACTTGCAGTATGAATCTGTTATAAATTATGCGTTGTAACAGGTAAACTGTTGGGTAATATTGGTTATGCATGTAAAAGATATCTGCTAACACCAGTGTTACATCCTAATACATATGCAGAAAGAAATTAAAACAGGGCTCATAGAAGCACCAGAAATATCTTCGTAAGATTTTTGGGAATCTGGAAAGAACGATTTAGGTGTTTAAAAAAGAGGGTTGAGGGTTTAAATTTACTCTTTCTTAGTTCAATTACCAGTTTTAATTTGTTGTAGTTTATAACCTCACTTCGACACCATCGTAGAACCATAGAAATAGAAATAATACACCATAGCCCGGTTCCTTATTTACGATTTACGCTGCTGTCAGAACTTTTACCTTCTTAAGCGCTCCTTGGCACAGGCAAGAAAATTTTGTAACTATCGAACAGCTTATATGAGGTTCCACCAAGGTTTCCTCCATCAGGGCTTCCTTTAGTATTCCTTAAGTGATGGAGTATAAATTTACCTCTTAGAGAAAGCACTTGAACGCGTCATAAAACTTGTCGCATTTCCGAACAAAACTGATTTAAGAAATCCGCCATAACAATACTCTCCTTTATATACTTACGTTTCACTTCGAATTTGTCGCAATAAAGAAACCCCTTTAAGTCTGAACTATAATTTTCTTTTTATTTCAGTCGTGGATTGCCAGGTCACCCAGTGGGGTCCATGGACGAACTGCGACACGGATTGCGGGTCGGGGACGATGTCCAGGACGAGATCCATCAAGGTCCAGCCTCAGAACGGCGGTAAACACTGCCCCAGCCTGGAACAGAGGAGAGGCTGTCAAGTCTCTAACTGTCACCACCATCCCGATCCGGCCATAAAGGGTGAGTTCGATGTCGGGGCGGGAACTTTTCGTAACGAGAGGTCGTTTCGGGGAATAACACGACAGTTTCCATAAAGAACTTGAAGACGGATATTTGTATGTGGCGTTAGTAAAAAATGATAGCTACCGAATTATTGGTGTTCCAGTAACATTTTTAGTTATTTTCAAGGGTAAAAGAGAACAAAGTAATTTACAGGCATTTTAAATACTGAAGGAATATTAATGCATTTTTGAAAATCCGGTAAACTGTCATTGAAATAAATTTCTTATTAGTTCTGAGTACACTAAGGTTATGCAACAACATGCACCTATATTGCTGAAATGAATCATTCACTCAATTTTTACTCCATTCCAAACTAGTTTATAGCACAGCACCTCGTTATAAATTCAAAATGTGCCCAAAACGCTGTTGGGTGGTTCAAGAAAGTAAACGTTTTTCCATTAAAAATGCATATTTATGTGATTACTTTCGGTATGTCCTCCCTGTTGATGAAGAAGCAGAGGTAAGAAACACCATGGAACCCGAAGAATAGGACAAAGTGAAAACGAAAAACTTTTCGAACAATAACAGGCAATTTTGTATAAATGAGAATTTCTAGATGCTTAACACTTGAATTTTGTTTTAACAGGATAAATTATAATTCTGTAATAAAGTTGGACAAAATTGACACATTCAATTTTCTGTCTTTTTCCATATGGAATAAAGAATTTCACTAAGTTTTTTCGGAGTAAAATTTGACGCCGTTGCCATTGCAGAACACGATTAGCGTTAAAAATTTTTAACAATTACACTGATACAATTATCACAACACAACTGACTTGGTGGTGCTGCTTTGTGCCGACGTATTTGTAAAATGTGATGTAAATTATGTTACCTAAGTAGACGACCACGTACGCCACTAATCGCTCCATAACTATATATCTATCACCGGAAATTCACTTAAAACCCACTTACAACAATTATGGGCGATTTAATCACAAGGCTGGGTATTTTTCCTTCAATATATATATAGAAGGACTACAAGGACGAATAACTACCTCGTCACTAAGTAAACGAAGTATTTTAGTTCTCATCAACGCATTGCAAGAAGTACTTCGTTACATTTCATGAGATTTTTATATTTATAGGTAATTACCAGAGTACTTAAAAATTCTTTTGGGATTATAACATTATGTAACAGGTGAGCTGCCCTCTACTCGCTTCCCCAAATGTTTGTTGTATGTCAGTTAGGCACTGTAATTTCAAAAATGCGATTTATTTATATATTCGTATTCAAATGAAGTAACATTTATATTGTGCAGGTGTTTTTGAAGTGTTACACACATTCTGTCCAAACCTCCCACCCGTAAGTGTTTTGGCTCCCTGGGCTGGCTTATCACAGAGTAGGCGAGACTTCAGAGGGGCGCAATTCTTAAATTTTCGTGATAGCTGTAGTTGTTAATCGTATCAATTTAAAGTGTTAACTGGGATAGCAACTATCACCTCATACGTTGTTTTTCTATGATGCTGGAAATCGCTTTTGAATTTTGACAAGCAACTTGCAACAATACTTAGTTATTTCTATATTAAAATTGTATTTTTTAAAAATCCAGAATGTTTTTGGAAAAATTCTCCGTACTTTCTTCGTACACAAAACATGAACTATCTAGCGAAAGAAATTGAAAAATTGCTCGTTCGACTTGTATTCTACATCTCAACGAAAATTACATTGTTCAATATGTGGGTATTTTAATGTATCATTATAATTATATCATATTATAATACGTCAAAGTTATTCCTACTTCAAATTCTCGCATTTAAATAATTTATATTTATGAAGTAACGGAACTGTGTGTTCTAGAAACTACCTCTCTTGAGATTTCTGCGGCAACTTGTTAATTTCGAATTTTTTCTACAGCACTTCAACCAATCACAGGTTGGTAAAACAGTTGTGCTAAAACTGAAAAATGTACATAGATCAGTAGAATTTGCTCCATTACTTGTCTAGAATTAACAACTTCTACATTATCAGTAGTCGCATTGTAGTAAAACGCTTTTAGCTCCATCGACTCCATCAGTGTAATCTTTGCGTAGGTACAGAGTTAATTGTAATATAGATAGCCACACATTACGTTACAACTCCACCCATATAACCAAAGTAGTGGAGTGGGACAGATTACAGTTTATATGGCCTGATTGAAGGCATAGTAGCATTAACTGGAGAATAATGATGATTACAACTACGCAAATAATTGCATTTGCTATTAAAAATGCCCTTCCAGGAACTCATGTTTGAGTTGTAAATTACACGGTGCAAACGTGGCATCCCAGATATTCACTGTGTACGTACCGTTCACTATTTATAGTTGTTATTTGATGCATTTAAACTACTTGATTGTTTTCATCAAAAACGTAATTATTTTAGTCCTTGTTGACTAGACTGTTTCTCTCTATGGTTCAAAATTTTATAATTATAAAAGGAGAGTCATCAATAATTTTATTGACTTGGTAAATATCTAAACTTTCTTCAATGAATTGAACAGATTACGTTTCTTCTTCAGTTATTATGAATACTACAAACAATAATTGCAATTTACGACTCGAGCTGCAGTGAGGGTTGGTCGATTATTATCCCCACAGGGTACCATGAAAGTTATCAACGGAGCCGGCCGGAAAATTTTTGCAAGATCAACTATGTGAGTACGGAATTATTTATAAAAACGGAAGACGAATTCCGGTTATCAAACTATCGACCGGAAATCATCAATCCAATACTGCCAAGCCTGCATAACTTGCATAACAAAAAAAAACAACAATCGATCTATAAAAATGGAAAATTCTACAATTAATTGTGTTTGAAAAAAAATGTTCCATCCCTGGCAACTGGGGTTGTTACAATGTCCTCCCTGTTGATAAAGAAACAGGTTGGAAATACAATGGAACCCGAAGAATAGGGCAAAGCGAAATCATTGGGTATGAATAATAAACTACTTGATGCAAATAAAAATTCAATTCAAATATAAAATTTAATTGATTCAAGAAGTAGTTCTTGAAAGCTAATGATGATGGATTTTGGAGACTTGTTATTTTATATAGAAATTAGATAAAATTGAAAATGAAGTGTTAATTATTAAATGACATTATATGAAAGCTATAAAATATTTAAATTTATATAAAATTTTAATACTCAATGTAATCACTAAATATTGATGACTCTCATTACATTTTTCTTATGTGCTTGTGTTCAGACCACCCCGACGTACATACGTGTTTTGTCCGTTTTTCTAAGTTTTACGTTTTTCAGGTAAATTTATAAGTGCGATTCCTGTCTCATTTACTCTCGCATTTACACTCTGACCCCTGAGATATGTACACGTACGTTCGTTATCAACCTTTCATTTTCGCCTACGTTTGCGACTACCTTTTTCATTTTCGCTCTTCAGGACTTCAGTAAGAAAATAAATTTGTTTCCGGTACTCCTTCCTCCCTTCATCCTTATCCCGAGTGCTAAGAACCTGAAGGATTCTCCCAGGACATCCGGAGACGGGTAAGTCCGTTTATTAGCGACTTTCCAGGGTTTCTTGGCCAGGGACGTCTCTCTCACCTCATTTTTCTCATATCAAATGTAGGAGTTCGCCGACACCTTGTGCACACATGTATACAGAAGTGCTTCATAAAAACGATATTTCAAGTTTTTACGGCACAATTTCTAACAGTGGTTGTGACGTTTACGAGAAAATTTGATACTGCGTTAAAGTTTTGTACTCGACTTGAGTAAGGGTTGTTAAAACTTTTTCACATCCTTTTTAGAAAGCACAATTTTCCTTAGTTTAACATGCAAAGTTCGTCAAAAATTAACGTACTATAAGCGTAAACATGGTAGTGCACAAAACCAAAGGAATAAGTCGTGCTTTAAATAGCTATCCGAATGATTCCAGAATATCACGTCGTAACGTACACATTAACCGTTAAAGCTAAATCCGGGAAAATTACAAAAGGACCGAATTCAATAAATCCGAGCTTTTGTTACCGGACGACCGGAGCAAAGGGAAAAAAAGAGAGAGCAGGCCGGCCTCCGGAACACCCTTAACCGAATATCTTTTGATGTGAGGCTTTTAACCAAACTAGCCGGACGACCGCACGAATCGGACCCGAGACAACGGATTCGGAGCATAATTCGGTTTCGGCAGGAGAAGGAACGGACGAAAAATTACCGAGGGAGAGAAATAAATTTCGCGGCAGGAGAATTTCTTTTCCGGGACGCGGCGAGGATCGATCGCCGGCCGAGTTAACAGGTGAAGGGGCTGAAGGTGCCCGAGCTGTTGCTCGACATTTTAAACTCTGATTGATGTCGGAACCTTTTGAGGTGCGCGAAATATCAATGGGAATCCCGATCGATCCTGGCAGTTCAAAGACACATCGAGCGAGATTCGAAAAATGTAATTAATGAAGTTCCGAAGGTTCGTCTCTCCGATTCGAAGGGCACGCTCGCGAATTTTTCGTGAAATCGTTTAGAAACGTGCCGAGTGTCAATAGAATCTAAAAAGTATTGAGGGGGCCGTGATTACAATTCAATAGGAGGTCGATAAATTAGCCCAACTTAATTGAATACTACGTTCACTAATGTCTTAAAGTACTTCAGTAATACACTCGCCTCGACCACTAAGTAATACGTTTTAACCCCTGGGCTTGGTTGAGTGGATTACCTGACTTTTATACAGGCCTCGCTTTATATAATGTGAATTAATGAATTATATTCAATATAGTCAAATCTACTAATTAGGGGCGAGAATTCGATTTATTTGTGTCTTACTTATTTTTTGATGCAGAACGCCTCTTATTCTAAAATATTCAATAGCATCTAGAGAAAATATAAAACCTAGTACCGTACAAAATTTCTGGTTCTCAAATGTACAAATAAATAGTTTCCCAAGTTGTCGCAGCCCTTGCTTTTCAACTCATTTTCAGCCCCTTCACGTTGCATTGAGCTCATGCTACAGTACTTCATTGAGTCGCATTTATTAAGTAACATCTCGAGTCCAAGTTGAACCTAGTGCCGTACAGAAATCCGCATTATTCAATAGGCATTCTAGTAGAATATGCGTTAATGTTCCCACTACACTACATTAACAATGAGGATCATACCTTCACCTGATATTAGACTTACTTTTCTTATCAGGAAAAACACAGGAAAATTAAAAAAAATGGCAGCTTATGACTGGCAACTAGGCAAAACTTTTGACTTTATCAGAACTTTGCTCTAGCCTAAATCTAATGCATATTTTGGTGAATGCGCCTTGCCCTCCGCCAGAATAGATAAATGAGTATATTCCTCTTTACAAAATGCACTTCAAGCTTTTAACATGTAATCTCAAACATGGATGGAGTAATGGGATCTTTTAATACCCAAAATACTTTATACTTTTACGTCCAACTAAGTCCTTAATTCGCCATCTTCCTACCTGTCCGTTATCTTGTTTACAAGTTAAACGACGTTTTGCGACGTCTTGTACGGTAATAGGTTTCCTGAGTTTTCCCGCCGGATAATGTGATGACCGAGAATGGCCCTATCTCGGAACGTAATCTACCCCGCATTAGACATAAAAATAAACTTTTATACCCCGGAATTCTTCGCCGGGGGCGAAATAATTTCAAGGGATTTACATTTCCGATGAAGGATATTTTCCTAAGTATTGTTTCTCGACGTTATAAGAACGTTTCAAAATATTTCCGATTTTTTTGTGGATATTATAAGGGTGAGGGTCAACGGTCGATTCTTTTCTCGAACAGGCAGCAGAAAGATTGTCCGGCGATTTTCGCCTTCCCGATTTAGTAAAACAGCCAAGATTTCGTTTTATGGTTACGAGGCCGTTTCCGTGTTTGAATAACAGAAAACTCGCAGTTCCTTTTACTGTTTTTTCCGCGCGAAGACAATCGACTTATCGATTTACAACATGCCGACATGGGGTTTTACGCGACGTTTAAACGGGAACGGAATTTTCTTAAGCTGCAAGATAAGGAACACAGGTGATATATGTACAACAAACGGAAAAATATCGCTGCAACAATCGATATATCTCGCTTTTGGCTTATGTTTTTATCTTTTTCTGCTGTCGGATCCGGGGGTAGCGAACCCACTTCACCTCTCGTAAGTAGTTTTTCAGCGCCGAAAGTGGGTCTTATACTGATGCAAATTTGATTCTGTATACGTTGAAGGTTTTTCCACGGGCCTTATTACGTCGATTTTTCCTGTTATTACGGATAAGTGGAATGTTGTTAGATGTTTGGGATTTCGCCTCTTCTTCTCCCTCAGACAGGTCTAATTTGACGTTACGCCGTAGCGAGACGTGCAAAAAGGAAATTACCTGCCGCCTAAGGATAGCGAAGTGAAACTCGCTCTTGCGCCCGGTGTAATTATGCCGACAAATCCTTAGGGATGTGGAACGGCACCAGAAAAAAACAGGTTTAATTAGATGTTTATCTATTATTTCGAGCTTATTCTATTCAATAATAAATTATTGGTACAGCTTTCGTTTCCGTGGTTGTGAAGCCGGGCAAATTGAATTTTTTGACCCCTGTTTGCTCCAGTTTCGATTGTTCTAATTGCTCGATTGTTTTCTCTAAAATTATTTTCTCGGAGATGAGAATAAATATTTAAAACCGAATTGTTCATAATTATTGCTTTTACTCTCAACTTAGTACTTTGGTTTTACACACAGGAATTTGCTGAAGATTAATCTTTCAAAACCGGTCCACAGTCGTTTTTTAAAAATAAAGACCGTTTTGGAACTTAAACTGTGGTTGAGTGACATTGAGCGCTTTCCATTGCGTCTGATAATAATTTGTATTTAATATGGACGTGGTGGGTATAATGTTGGTGAATACTCAAACAGATTAAATCTCATGACCCTAGGTGTAATCAATCATAACGTTCAACATCTTGAAAGGGAATTTGATGTTTGCAATGTACTTGTATCTTCAAGCTCATTTCAGTGCTTTTGGTCCTAGTGTATGCTTTTCCCTAGCCAAATAAAAAACCCTACTGGAACAACACAATACTTTTGTTTAAAATATGCAAAGAAGCTATTATAACCGTCTAGTACTTTTTTCGCCTATTTCAAATAACATTTTGACTAATTAGCAACCCTCTATATCCCCAGGACTATCCAACGAATGCACATTTGCAATGTATCTTCAAGCTCATTTCAGTACTTTTGGTCCTAGTGTATGCTTTTCCCTAACCAAATACAAAACCCTACTGGAAAAATACAATTCTTTTGTGTAAAATATGCAAATAAGCTGATAAAGCCGTCTAGTACTTTTTTCGCCCATTTCAAATAACATTTAGACTATTAAGCAAGCCTCTATGACCCCAGGACTACCAAACGAAGCTTCTAGGTTATGTCCACGAAGTACTTAGATTGTTTTGGTTAAGCAACCGACTAATCCTTCGACCACTAATCTAAGTTCTGCAAAATATAGGCAACCAAACCCTGGAACTCACCTAATATCTTCTACATCCTCCAAACTACTTCTGCAGCTATTAATAACGCCTTTCCGATGGGGAAGGAGGAGTGTAACAGTTGATGAAAGTTTCCTAATAACATGAGTCCCAAACTGATATTTTAATCCATCGCTTACGATGATGTTATTAAGAGAGAGAGGGAGGATACGTGTGCTACTACGGCCCGTGTGAGTACTTAATATCGAATGGAAGACGACGTTTCGTCAACGAAAAGGCATTAACATCACATATACCCACGTACACACGTTCATTAGACCATTAAAATTGCGTGTCAGGGGGCCTCTTCGCTTAAGTCAACTAATGAATTATGTATTGTGTACCGGGAAGTCTTTTAATAATGGCTTGGCTTGGGTTAGGTTTTTAGATGGTATGTGGCAGGATGTCACAAAAGTCTCTTCCTCGTTATTTTTACACTGTTCGTTGACATTCACGTCGTTCATTAAATTTTTAATTTAATCCACCAAGTCAGTTTTAAAAATGTTTTGTGAATAGGAGCCAGGGTAAACTCTAAAAATCCAAAGATTAAATTGGAGAAGTTCAGAAGAGGTAACTGCATAAAATCGTTTTCATAATGGAGGCGAACTTGCCATTGCTAACTTTATTATATTAATTTCAACAGATATCCCCATAAAACTCATGAAAACTTAATCACAATTTTCCAAGTTGTGTCGTGTAATTAATCACATTACTGCTTCAAAATTTTGATTACCCAATAAACCCACGAAACTTTCCAGACTTCACATTAATTCTTTTCTCTACCCGCCCGATATCGTTCCCCCACTAAAAGTACATAAATTATTCAAAATGTATCCCATCTGATTCGTTCCTAATGGTATTTTTTGCGCGCGAACGTAATTAGCCCTCTTAATATTGAACCGTGCCCGAATCGGAATGAAGGAATTTTCATGCAAATCGGTATTACAAAGGCCACTTAATGTATTTTAATTCCTTAAGCGCATTTTAGAGGCCCGAGCGAAAAACATCAAAGGAGAGTAAAAAAATACGGAATTCGTGCATTAAAATGGAAATTTATATGGGATGAGAAGTAGGAATCGCCAGGATCATTGCGGAAAGTTAAAATTTCGCGGAACTGTTGCGATCGTAGGAAAATATGCAGTTTGCAGAGATGAGGCCGACCGAATTTGAATGATTATACTGAGCGAATTCATCACAGGATTTTTCAAAGAATAGAAAAAATTAGAGTGGTTCCAAATGGATATTGAAGAAAACTGGGGTAGTACTTTCAAATCCCATAATGTGTGTTGACAAAGAATTACCTCTCTACATTTTCAAATATAGCGAAAAGGTCTGTTTATCTGAGTGGAAGACAACAATTAGCTCAGGCAAAGATTATTTGGATACCATCAATTCATTCTCATTATTCAACTTTCTATATATACACGTCAATTATTCTTTTGGCTGTTGTCATTTCTTCTGTCTCAGAATATGAATGAACATATGCCATCGATAAGAAGAAAGAAACAGTGCAGTGGTGCAAAGAATATGACGTTATTATGACCTGTCGCTTTATAAGCGAATGACTCATGCTTTAACATATGTTACCAAAGAAATAATGCCAAGAAAATTATTTACCTCTTACATGATCACTGCTCTTCTTATCTTTGATGCTGTAGCTCAAACAACTCATTGGAACTATAATTGTACAACCTTCTCAGGTTGTTCAATAACGAGATGCAACTTCTTCCTATGTTTCTTTCTCCATTTATCTTACCCCCAGTGATCATAGAAGAGCGTATTGTTCTCCTCTCATAACATATAGATATTATAATTTTCTTATTGTTATTGTGTTTAATATTTATTCGTCTATCCTAATTCTTGCAAGTGCCTCATTGTTTGCTATTTTGTCTATAAAGCGTATCTTTAGCAGCACGTAGAATACATAACATCTTAATATCCTGATTTTGAGATGTACCATGCCTTGGTTCTTGCCTTAATATCTTCTTTGTGCGTTGATGTATCGCAGTAATTTGTGCCAGTAACTTCGTTAAGTATTTACCTATTACCTAGGCTCAGTGAGATTCATGTCTTTTGCTTGGTTCTGTAGATGTCCCCGTCTGTATAGCAGCTAAATTCTGGCTGTATGTGAGGTCCCCTTTTCTAGGCTTTCCTATTAGGACCCATTCAATTAGATGGCTTCCCTCATGTGAGAGCGTACTTTCAAACAGCAAGCTGATGTAGAATTCACATAATTTCAGAATACAGCCTAATTCTGTTATTAACATAATCTAACTTTATTTATTGTATAATGCTTCATTTAATTAAGAAAGTCGATTGTTCCAAGATTACACGAGATTTACTACTATTTTCCGAGACAAAATAAGAATCGACCATCCCCGAAATCTCCCCTAATCAATCAAAATCACTATCTCCCATATTTTTTCCCTTCCCGGCCCGATTCCCCACGTAAGAATCCCCGTCGAATTTAATCCGGATGATATCGTACGGGATCATCTTTATCCGGGCGTTTTGTTCTCTCCGGATTATCCTCAAAATGAGCGATATTCCTCCGGACGCCCGGAATCGAATTAAAGAGTAACCCGATCCTTAATAGGGATGTACACCTCTAACGTTATGTTTAATCCTGAATATGAAATTTCGTGTTCTTTATTGGTTCGTTTCACCTCAGAAGTATCATCTCGGACGTGAAAAAGGGAAACGGGACGTAGGGGTTATCCATCTCTCTTTTATTAAATTAGAGTGGAGGAGAAGTGAAATGGGATGTAATAAAATCGCAATTTAGTTGTTGTGGGTTATTTGTACCTAATTTTAATATAAAAAACGAGATTTATTTGTTCGGGGATTTCACTCGGGATTGAGATAGACATTTCGCCGTTTGTCAAGAATACACTAGGAAAGCATCTGAATATTTCAATAGTCAAGAGTTTGTACCATATGAAATTGTTGAGTACCATGGGCTTAATTCAAAACTGTTTGCAATAATTACGATTGCTATATCAATTGTAGGTGGATTTGTAAACTGCTTTTACTATTTTAGGATAATGAGGACATTGTGTGAACACCGCAGTTGTAGTAGCATCTTTGGTGAAACTTTTTAGATCCGTTTATTCAAAGTTATCGAGCTCATTCTCAATCTGTGTTCCTAATTATTAATTTCGAGCCATTTTGCCAGTTTCTATTTTCTCTCTCTTAGCTTCTCATTTTGGTTTTTAACTTCATTAAACTATTTATTGTTTGTATCATTGGTAATTTATGTTTTGTTTTATACTTACATGCATATAAACGCACGTAAATTGTCACGACCACGAGATTTCCACAATTATCAACAAAACAAAAAATGGGATCATGGCTTAGGCCAAGGTAATGTGATATAAACTTTTACAAACATGCTGACAGTCAAGGTGAGAAATGTTTAGACAAACGACACGCCTTATACCAACAAGCACGAAAAACACAAAACAAAATGGGAATATAAATAGAAAGAGGAAAGGCGAAAAGAGGACAAGGAGAGAGAGAGAGAGAGAGAGAGAGAGAGAGAGAGTGGCCGGCGCTGAGAAGTCGCTCCTTCGACGAAGAGACCGAGGACGACCTACCGCCCGAAGATGCTCTCTGACCCGCCTCGCACTGTGGAAATCCGAAGGTCCTGACGACAGCTCTCTAGTTCAACGCCCCCGTAGCTCGTGCGATGCTTTTAATAATAAATTTCTTCTGAGTTAATGCTTTTCTCCTTTAATTTGAATAGGGAGTTTCCCCTATCCGCTTCTGGGACTCTCTGTATATATCGACTTATTCTTCATAGGACTGTATTTGATGGTGATGTTACAGAAAGGTGTTCGGTATTCTGAGGCAATTTGCATCCATAAAATCGTAGATAATACTATAATACTATCCTAGCACGTGCTGGAAAAGCCTGATTTTGGCGCAAATATAGGGTTTAAAACGAGCGGAAAATCGAAGTCGCACGAAATCGGTTAAGATGCAAAGATGCTGGTTTTTTTCGCATAAAACAATGAAGAAGTTTTACTTCAACGGCACTTTAGTGGTATACCGTGCACTGGATACATTACGAATTCAAGCGAGCGATATAACTTTTATCGGACGTAACTTTTCGTTACGTGCATAACTCTTACGGTCGTTAAGGGAAATGTTATTTGTTACGCCACTGCCGAGCGCCGTAACCCCATTGCGGATGCTCGGGACGTCACCTTTCACCCCCTGCCGCCCCCTAAACCCGCCAAATAAATTAATGCACCTCTCCTCTAACAAATGTCTGTATTAACAGGGCGGTTTTGTCCTACAATGGACGACGATGACAGAACATATCTCGAGGGTAATCGATAAAACCACGTGTGTATTTTTCTCTCTCCCACTTTCCCTCATCCCTCAGATCAATTGTGAAACTTCCTCTGCAGTTTCTTTGTACGTGAAAAGTTTGTGCTTTTGTTTTCGTGTTTACTCGAGTTTTCAATTAATTTTTTAATTCAGGTTTTTAATTCGACTTGGTTTACGGTCCGAATGGACCGTTTAAATATTGGAGAAGCACTTTTTTCGTGTTAGTTAAACTTTTTCTTTTAATAATGAATTTTCATGTCGTTTTTGTTTGCCTCGGAAATTTCTTAATTTACGAAACCTAATAGTGATTTATTAATCCCACCTGCTGCGTCACTTGCTTAATAAAGGCGTTATGGTGGTGGTTGAGGTGGTGTTAATTCTAAACGATAGTGGCGGTATAAAAACTATCTATAAGGGGAGAATAGTGTATTATATTCCTATGTAGTGAAGTTTAAATAGTGTGTTTTTGCAATGTAATATTTCTGTGAACCTTAGATAAGTGTAGCATATATTACAGGAAAATATCTGTCTTCGTTTCCATTTTGGTATAACGTTATATTTTCTTAGCATAAAATCCCTTGAGCCAGGTAGATAAACTTGGGAAAAGTAAAATACATTATTTTTCCTTCTAGTGCACTTAGGGAAATGGGACTGGCATAAAAAATATTGTGACGATATCGCAAATCGAATATGGAATAAATACAATACTCACACTTGTGGTCGTTGAGTTATTTATTAAATTGTTTATGTACATTGCATATATGTATGTATCTATTGTGACGTCTCTGTATGAGCGATAAGGGTGGCAGATTTTTTGCGATAACTGTTGAAAGTTCAAAATTTACCATTTTTTGAGTTTTTTCGTTTATTGATTTAATCATTGATTGTACTAGAAAAGTTAAATGAGACTTTCAAAAAGTAAATCCGTAAATTAGTTATTTCAAAAGTTTCTTTAGTTTCTTTCAAAATTTGAAGCATCATCACAAATCTACTACTCACTTGGCACAGTCGTGTATAGGGAGGAAGCAGTATATTATCCAACTGAATTTTTGAATCCTTGACGCTTCCCAAAATTCCCTATTCAGAATATCAATGAAATATAAATATAATTTATATTAAGTAGCAAAATGGCGGATTTTGTTTTAAAATTTTATGCCTTTATCTATACGTTTCTTCCCCTAAATTAAAAAAAAATCCCCACATTCCACCTATGTACGTAGAAAACTCGCGTTTTCGCATACATTATACCGTAACACCGCGAGATCAGGGGAAATTCACGACTGGTACCAGATAAACCACACGTTTATCCTCCCCCAGTTTTCTAAACGATTACCTTATACGTGCGCTTTTATTTATGAGGGCAGATTGCAGAAGGGCGATGCATCGATAAATATACGTTTCCTACAATGAACCCTCGCCCCGGATACGTATCCCTTTCCTATGTGTGTTTGCGCCTGTCTGAAAAATCCCTAACAAGGAGGTGAAAATTAGATACCTTGAACTCTGACCTTAAGTCTCTTCAACTTCTCCCGTAGGACGTTGCTAAATTATACTCAGTGGGATTAACATGTTCCAAACGTTAAAATTATGTGGTGTATTAATATAGCTGTAAGCTAATGAAACGTGAAAGTTGGGAAAGTTCTCGACGACCATTAGGTGCGTAATATTAATTAAGACATGAAATGCGATATGGTGAGTGAAGGACGATGCTGGTAAAAATAGACGTAAAGACTCATGGAAAGCTAGTAAAAACCTAGGAAATAATTTAATATTTGCTTGTGAATAAGTTTGGTTAACTAATATGACAACACAAGCAAATGTAAATAAACAAACGTCTTTCCTAGGTCATAATGTCCTTGTTTGACAAATCGTTGTAGTGAAACTGAAAATGACGAGCTATCATGATATTTTTGATTTTTGTTGATTTGATGGATCTAGATTTATAATAGATGTTTCATTACATATCTTATGGAATTGTTTGTACAATTTCCTATAGCAGTACAATTTCAGAATTCCTTTACTGCAAATGGTCTTCCTGCACACCAAATCTCACTTAAGCCTTGGTGTTGAGATAATGCTTCTCCGACTTCCCTTGTTACTTGTCACGTGACTTTCCCAAAATTACCCACTGGAGCTAAAGTTACAGTAACAAAATGGGGCAAAATGTCATTGAGACAGAAATTGCAACGAGACATGTGTAATGCAGTAGAAACAGTATTTATACCACGCATGTGTGCAACTTATTCCCAGGAACGTGGCTGGCTTAAGAAGCAACTACCCCTCAATCTGTAAATAAAGTATATTGTTAATATTATGGTAGGCCACGCAAATGACGTCGTGAGCATCAGATAGCCTTCAAATAATTATTTAAGGATTTTGCTGCATATCATCACTTTAAATCCATATAATTTTGCTCTGAAATTACCTAAGGCTTAATTAGCCAAACCAGCTGCCTACCTGTGTATGTGATTTATACAACACCACAGAATGCAAAGTTACTGTATTGATAATACCTCGTTCCATAGAAGTAAATAAATAAATTTATTACCCTCTATAATTGCAATTAGTCCTCTGTGTGTTCTATACACCGTGGAAATCACAATTACCAGGCCCATTGTTAATGGAAGGCAATCGCCTACTAATTACGTCATAAATATTGACAGTAACTGCTACTGAGCAGCCTAGAGCAATTGATTGACGAATACCTCATTAACGTATGGGGTAAAACTTCGCTGTCGACCGCAAATGAAAACAAGCACATGCTACCCTCGAAAGTACGTAATGCAGTTAAATTATTTAACGCAGCAGGAGTATTTACGCAAACTGATTAACGTTGAAGGGCGTGCAAAGCGCAGTTTTTTTTGAAGTTAGATTAAAGTACAGCAGAAAAGTTGGAAATACTTCGCGGTTGAAAAATATTCACAAAAGAAAAACAGTCAAAATGTGCAGGCAATCTTATGTGTTATTTGGTGTTATCACAGGTATTCTATGAGCTGAAAGAGCTTAAGCAATTATCAATTACTAATGTTCCGTACATAAATTTTTGAAAACGATAGTTTGCTAAAGTTTTAATACTTTTACTTTGAATATGCTTTGAACTTATTAGAAGTATCTATAATTGTAATAATGAACGCAAAAACATTTGAATGCACAAAGTAATAAAAGAATCCAACATTACGTTTTCCTGAGCAACAATTTGTAAGTTGGCGTTGTCATAAACTTTGTGCTATTTAAATTTTGATTTGTGGAAATTCCTTTGCCTGCTGAAATGTTCTTTATATGCAAATTGAAGTGCACTTAAGACATTTGTGTCGACTTTATATTTGCTTGTTTTATTATCTACTGTCTTAACTAGTTTTTCAAAACTTTACTTTCAGTATATTTACTTTCGATAAGTGTTGTATTACGAACTTTTCTGGTTGTATCTAATTTTGTTTATCTTGAATGGTCATATCAAAACTCCACCACTTAGCTCCCTAAATATAGTAAAGTCGTTTTCGGAAGGCGAAGTTGGCAATAAATTATCCAAGATGGACGAAAATATTTCTTGCCCGTTTTAACTAGTAGAGAAAGATAAGACACCGCGCCCTTAGAGCTGCAGACGGTTTCTCGAATTATTTTCCTGTCTGTTTAAGTAGTCTGTCAAAATGAATGAGAATAGAAGAAGTAGTAATGAACAAGAGGCGTTGACTGCGAATAAATGCTGATAAACAGAAATATATTCTGTTTAATATAAATGCAAAACTGTTAACGGATTTATATGATCATTTATATATATTTACACAAGACCAAATAAATTATAGACTAAGCAAACACAAACAAACTGCGATACTACTATTGGTAACATATTTTCATTATATATTACGTATTACACATTTTATAATACATAATTAATATTTACATTATTAATGATATATATCTGAGTCAAATTCATAACTGGTACCAGAGTCGTCGTCCATATTAATAATAATGATATCAAATTAAGTTTCAAATTTCCAATATACGTTTCGGCGAGTTTAATGACGTTTTGCCAATTTCTTGTTACTTCAAATACTTCAAATTACTCCTATGGCTTTAAATATACAGTGATAAGGTGGAAGTCTTACGGAAAATCTGACGGAAAATATCTACACATTTTGCCCACGTGCGGGTGAAGGCGGGCGGAGTGCATCCATTTTTCAAAATTTCGCGGGTATGTCGCACTGGTAGTTACCACGCTTTCGTTATTTTGAGGTTATTTAATAGTTAAGTTAGTTGCGTTTTTGAAATTTAGTTGGGTTGTATTTATATAACGGAGTGGAATAATAATGTTTTTTATTTCAAATCGATCTTTTATTCTTAATTCTTGCTAACTATTAAAATTCCGAGTCACTAAATAATTTCCCTTGATATAAAATCCACGATTTTCAAAATTGAAAATTTGTCTTCGATTTCTTCGTTTAAATCCATTTTGAAAGTATGTGCACAGATCTGTTATGTTGGAGCAGATGGTTCCAAACATCAAACAAAAAAGACGTGAGCAGGAGACAATATGTGTATATACACATAACATGTTTTGTGTAGATGTTTTTTTGTAGTGTGTACGGCAAAACATGCGCAGGAGACGCGGCTTAAGTGTTTGTCAAACATGGTCGAACGATGGCCATATTCTTAATGATTGACGTTTACAGGAACAAAAAGGCCTTTTTTTAAAATAAAGGTTATTCATTAACCAATCATATTGAAAAATTAGTAATCACGTATGTTATTTTTGCTCCTTTTGTCCAACTTTCCAGTGTCTATTTTACGAACCTAATGGTAGTCTGGTAAGTTAACAGAACCTTACAAAAACTTTGAGGTGACACTGTGAGTCCAGGCAGTAATTCCTTCTGTAAGTGCATTTCTAGCAGTGTCTTTTCAAAATATTTTTATATTGGAAATTGCTGTTAAATTCTTTTGTCAAACGGTTGGCTCGATAAAAGAGAGGCAAATTAGAAATAAATCGTATGTTACGAAGTTAAAATCTTAAATGTACAAAATTATTAAATATAGGATATTGGTCCTATTCATAAACGTACATCAACGTTAACATGGGCTTTAGCTTAAAATGCGTTTAGAATGTGCTTCAGTAAGGTAACTATAGTTACCTCCATATTAAGAATACACGGAACAGAACACTGTAGTAACATCCGTGAAACACACTCTAAACTAAAACCTATTTTAACGTTAATATGCGTTTATTATTAAGACCATAAGTCAAAAATAACTAACGGGAATATTTCCATAAATTGATTACATTAGTTATTCATAGAAATTGTGTTCAGTAACAACAACTCTGTAGGAACTATCTCTAGTTCGTTTTTATCAGAGTTTACTGTTTGATTTCCAAACTTCCGCCATTTTTATTGTGTTGCATTGAAATAAAAAGCGTTTAACGAATTCTATGTATATTTCATACAACAATTTTTGTATTCCAATTTTATTTTTATTTATTTGCGGCCCGTAAAGCCCTGACGTATTCATCGAATTGAGCCTGGAACAAATTTCCCGCCACCGGAACCCCCAGATCGTATTTTTTTGTAAAGTTTCTGATGTCGAAACCTCGCCTGCCCTCACGTTCCCTTAAACAAAAGTCGTCACTCAAAATTTTATCAATTACAGTTCAAGCCATCGTAGAACCGGGTTCGTTTTGAAATTTTTCGAATTTATTTCTCTGTTTATCATTTCTAACTTACGTGATTGGTTTTTCGTCGAACTCGATTTTTCCTTTCTGCTTATACACCAGAAAGATGTATCTGTGTAATCCGCTACCCTCCGGTGGACCTGATCCACGATAAGTGGCAATGGCGTAGCCTTTACTTAAATCCTGACCGGGAATGTTTCCGACTAGCCAGTGTAATACCGTAAATTGGGGGGCGGTCCTCGAGGGTGCGTCTGGATCTAAGGGGAAAAAATCGAATTGGGAACAGAAAGCATGGCTTTTGGCAATACTTTTTTCCAATTAAAGTAAAGCTGAGGATTGTTGATGAAGTTTTATCTCGGCACTATCTATCTCACTAATAGTTACGAGCTTTCTGATAGCCCATAAGGAAACTAAAATTAATTCTACAGGTTTTGACTAACCACAGGGGTTACCTCGTAGGAGTGCTTCATATAATCTACTGTAGGGATCAACTGATACAACTTTACTGGTTATAAACTCTTACATAACTTCACTAATTGTTCTGTCTGTGGTAAAACAAGAATTATTGCTTCATTATTACCTTACATTACATTAAAATGTTATAAATTTAAAAATCCATTTTTATTGTCTATATCGTATTTCGCTTCAACGCTAAGTAATATTAATGAGGTATCCGTTGAAAGACGGTATTTTTCATGTATCTGAGAGGGGGGATTTCGCAATTATGCAGTCCCTGCATTTTTACAGGCTTTTGAATAATTGTGTAGGGGCCACCAGGTATAGCGATGTCAGAACAAAATGTCCGAAGAAGAAGCAGAAGAAAAAATCCGGCGCTTAAGCGATCAGATATGGAAATGTCAGTGGCGTTTCGCGTTTTCGACAGAAAGGTCGGAATAATGCATAATTGTTTTATTGTGAGTAGTATACTTCACTGTAATAATCGTTACGCAACATTTTCTTCTCACTTTATCCAGGCTTAAGACTGGCGTTTGTTAAAATTAGCGTGGTTAAAATGTTGCCTACTTATTGCAGTTTGTCAATACTAATTACATACTAACAATACAATATATTAATATACAAAATTAACATTAGCTCCTCCAGCTCCTGAAAGCAACAGTTTCTTAGCAACAGCTCCTCTGAAATCATTCAGAAGAGCTACCATCGTTATTTATCGTGATAATCTGGGGTTCTGTTATTCTGTCAATGAAATTATCAAGTTTCCAAAGATTTGTCTCTTTCTTTTTGGTATGATCTACAGTTTTTTCCAATTTTCTGTGGTTACACTTTTCATTCCATTTGATAACAGTACTTTTACATCTTTCAATGTAAAAATTGTGTTGTATCTTGCAGCATGGCCTTTCACTTAGGCCCATATCGGTTCGATTGAATTTAGTTGGCAATGGAAGGCGAATGGCGGTGGAAGTCTTAGAATCGTGATGCCCCAATGTCGTGCCATTTCATCTATAACATATTTTTTGTATTTCGATTTTATGCAATTAACAATGAACAGTAGTTCCATTTTGACCATATCAGTGTCAAAGTGAATTGATTCACCATTTTTTTTTATTGTCTAACAAGTTAATTGTCAGTTTTTTTCTAGAATGTTGTAGGTGCCTTCTCGACTTGTCCAGAATGATAACTCGCGTTATCCATCACAATTATACTTTTGTACTAACATTTGTACAAAGAATTCTTCAAATACATGTGTATGATAATGATCCTTTTCCCTTTTCCACTAGGTGGCTTCAAGCCTGTAGATCAACCTCCTGTACGTGCTTGCCGAGCACTTTCAATATTTTTGTCACACCAATTTTTTGCAATGGTAGGCCCAGTACTAACCCATGTTTCATCTAAATAACATTTTTTTATTTCCTTGTCTAAATTGTTTAGTCGATTGTAAATGTTGCCGTCTCCACAAAATGATTTCATCGTTATCAGTTAAAACAGTTTTTTTTTTTGTTAGTTTTATCCCAAGAAAAATTAATTTCTTTTAATGTTTCCCATGTTCTTTCTTCGATATGGTAGGAAAGTCATCATCATCATTGGTAAGTTATAGAATTTTTTCTAACGTTGAGATTTCGTTTTTAAAGAAAAAAGAATTAACCTTTCGTCTTAACGAAATAATGTCTAAATTCCAACAACTACAAACAGACTGATTTTTCTTCATTTACCAATTATTTCTTTACCTGCGTTTTTTTAACTATCGTTTACCACGAATTAGAGATAAACTGCAATGATATTTCGCTAATAATTCCTTATCCTACGTAACCAGCCTTAATGCCAGCACAATAATCTCCCACAGTGCTGCCCCCTATACCATCACCCTAGTTCTCGGTAATCGGCAACCTTCTTGTATGACTACTCGCACGCCTATGAGTTTGACGGGCACTTCATTAATATGACTTCGCCTTGAAGCGAAATATAGTATAGCTTTAGCATCGTCTCCAAGGTGTATAATTTAAATTACCCACGTTAATTAAAGAATTAGCCGTGGGTGCTAAGTACCCCAGAATACTTCTGCTTGCCAATAAAAGTTTACTACGTAATTTTCAACATTACCTATCATAACTAGTGTATAGAAAGAGTCGCTTTCCGTCTTCCATTGCACTGTAGGCTCGTCTTTAACTTGCAAAGGCGTTAATTCGTTGCCTTGGTCTACTTTAACACCACTGGGGTAAGAAACCTGCAAATAGGACAATTGCATTGTGTAATTTAAATGAATTTCTTATACCTGTATGGTCTCCTTCGGGGCTACGTCAATAATGTTGGGAACTACACCGTGTTTCTCCATTTTTTAACGACTGATATTTTCTGCGGTGATTGTCGTGTTATAAATACAGCAGATAAGAGTTATTTTAATATTAATTACACTTCAGAGATAACGAATCTGTGTAAACACCTTAATCATATTAACGATTGTGTTTAAGTTAAAGCCCACTATCTAATTTGATAGAAATTCAAACACTTGTAATTCATGAATTGTTTTATTAGAGCATATTACGCAAAGAATATGTTACAGTACACTGCACGCTATTTGATAACAGATATTTTTTAATATATCGATCAATTCAGTTTTTATTATGGTGAACTCTAAACGGCGATTAGACCAATTAATTCGGCAAGTTAATTCTAATTAAAAGCTTGTGTCAATATTGGTCTCGTTAAAAATGAATTTTTGTTCTATTTATCGAGGGTTCCCTTTGAACCTCTATATAATTAATTACACTTCCCTTCAACGAATATCTACATAATTCCAAAGGCAGAATAATATTTTTAGACTTATTTTCAATGAATGGGTCCATATTAACCTTCCGTGGTTCCCTCTAATTGCTTTTCGTGATGTACGTACGTACACACAGCTTCCGCCACAAAGTTATCAAGTCAATCCATTAGCTTTCAATTTTTCAGAGTACATAGATACGGGTATTTCGCTTCGCCAGCTTTTAGTTTCCCGCTTTCTCTTTTTGTTGTATGATTTTTACTTATTTTTCCTTGCACTTATAAATTTACTAGGGCAAACATGTTTTAACACTTCCGTGCGGGAGATATCTGCGTTTTCATTTTCTTGAAGTCGGAATTGTTGCTTGAAAACTGAAATTTATCAAGAACATTGCTTTTTTGCTTTTTACAATCTGTGAATATGAACGTGAACAAATTTGGACCTTCTAATTTAATCAAGGAGTCTGTCTATTGATAACTGATTCATTCTCAACTTTAGGTTATACTTACTAGATTTGCAAACGAACAAGAAACACATACATTCAAAAAAAAGTATAGGGAATTTATGATATTCAATTCTTGATTGTGTTCTAATTATTGAATTAATTGTATTTCTCATTTAATTCTTCCCTAAAAATAATTCTGTTGAGGTTAGATTGGATAGCTAAATGCATGATTAGAGGAAATACCAAATAGAAAGGTTAACGATGCAGAAAGGCTCACCCCTACTCCATTGCTCAGCTGCTTAAATCTGCTATCCCCACAGATTGTTTGAACCACGCCGGTCTTGATGGTAAAAATAAATACTTGACTAATGTTGCCCCACTCCATTTACGCCAACAATGAAGGATGGCCCTTTTTCCATTTGGCATTTCCTCTAAAATGATTCTAGTTATGACAATTTTTGAGCAGATATTTATTTATAGTATAGATGCTAGATGTTTTAAATTATAGATGCTCATTACAAATTCCAATCCTCGGGGCGTGTATGTCATGAGTTAAAATAAAAGTTAAGATGATTTTTAAATTTACTATAGATTCTGTACGGACAATCAGTGCGTCATTCGATCATTGAATTACCTTTATTTTCAATTTCCTCTCTATATAACTATCATCAGGCTCTTTTGATTAGTTGGGCTGTTTGCACTTCGGTAAAGTTAAGAAGAGAAAGCAGTAATGACTAGTGACTCCTATTAATTCGAGTAATTTTATGTTAGGTATTATGGGAGAAAATGTCGTAACACTCTATTCCATCTTTATTAACCGTATAAATAATTTTTTTTATTAAAATCATGACTCACTACATCAGGCAGAAACTTAGGTAATTCTCTATCGTCCAATGAGCACTAATCAGGTACGCTTTTACCTTATTTGGATATTACGTTTTTTCCAGTGAAACAGTATGTAGGTATCTCAAAGAATAATGTTTATGTGTGAAAATGCCGTTTATTAAAAAATGTATTTGTGTCAAATATTTTTACAAATATGGCAGACAAAGGAGAACGCCGGGTTTAAAATTCATCGCGCCCTCGCTTTTTATATAGAGTATATTTACCAGAGTTAATAAAACCACGAAATTTATATTGTTGTATAATACATCTCTGGTCTCACTTGAGCTACATCTGTTATCGATATTCGAGGTACAAAAAAACTCACATTGAAATCATATAGGGGATTGAAATACCTCCGGAGTTGAAAATTGATACCACTTTTATCGATCAGACACTTTTAAAGAAAAATTGAATTTTTTTGAAACGTGAACTTTCGCCACTTGGAAGAAATCGCCAGGTATTTTAGTAACTAAATATCTGATCATGCAATAAAAAGTGAAATATAGCTGTTTACGCATTACCTCCGTTACTCTTAGCAGTCTATTTGAACATAAGAGATTGGGAAAGTGTGGAAGAAACAAACATAAATTCAAACTAATCAAACAATTTATTATCGCAGAAAAGCAGATGAATTGTCTAGTCCTCAATATACTCAAGAAATAACCTCCTCATAACCTCTTCTCGAAAAAGAACTAGGTACGATCCTCGGTAACATAATTGTTAATGCAATTAACGCGAAATAAGGAAGATCTGGGTTCTACTCTCAGTCGAGAATCGTATTTTTCTTATTTTATCTTCCATTTACTGTTCAAGTTAATCTTTATGTTATTTGTCCGTTAATATAGCACCATACTATTGGTTTACTTTCTGTCCCTTTACTTACCTCTAAATGAGCTGCATTTCTTGAAACCTGTAGGTAGTCTCTACATTTTCTTAGCCCAACAATATAACATCAAAACTCTAAACCCTATAATTATTATTAGGGATGAAATTATTGCGTTTAGGGATACGGAGCTATCCATTCGAATGCTGCGTGGCGCCGAATTAATCATTATAATCGATCCAAGTCGCGAGAGGGTGAGAGTGGAGCTGATTCCTTATTGGTCAAAATTGCTTTTCTGGGGACTTTAAATTCTTCACAGTTGGACGTCTAGAACTTTATGTTTTAATAGAATCTCTACATCTGTTTGAAACTAGGCGATCAGCCACTTTTCGTCTCTTTTCTCAACTCGACTTTGTGATTGTGACCAAGTGATTTGAATCATCCATTCGTGCACTAAGATCGCTGCCCTGTGATCAACGCGCGTGTCACTTGGCCTTAACAGGTCGACATTTCAAGGAAAGATGTGATCGATTTCACAAGGACGTCCAAGGACTTCGAAGAATCGCCAGGGTCGTCCCCTCCCACATGAAATCCCGTGATTTTTATCCTCCTGAAGATTCATTCAACGTAACGTCCATGGACCTCCCAGAATCTCCAAACTGGTCCTTTTCTCGGTTCCCGACATCGAAAGCGGTCGTTCATTCTCGTCCTCCCTTGATAATTTTCTGATAATTAGTGAATCACTTAACTTGGATCAAATATTAGGTCATACTCAGGGTAGAATGAAAAAAAAGGTATTGTACCCAGTCGTTGGAAGTTTCTATGCGTGGCGCATGTGACGTCACAGTGTGAGTATCACTAGCTCATCGGAATTTATTATAATGTTTACTGTTTAGAGTCTTTATTGTTGGGTTAGCTAACATTAGTAAACTTACAGTGCTCACAAAAAGAATTTTCATTGTATTAACAGTATCCCCGTCCATGCATGCGCGATATATTCTCTCTCATTTTATCATGAGGGTCTTGCTGTTAATTTCATCTGAAATCCTAATTTCTTTTTCTAATTACCTTAACGATTTTGATTCTCCTTCTACTATACTCATACTTGGCTGCATTAGGGTTAGGTCTGGTTGAGTGTCAGAATAACTTTTAACTAAATTTCACTCTTACGCCATTGTCTCGTCTGTATATTTGCATACTCGTGTATAACACATTGTGTTTTGGTACTTACATACTATGAGAAAACACAATTACTTTTATTATAGAAACCGAATATGTACCTAGACCAAAGCGTGTGATAATCAAAAACCAATGGTTTTGCTACAACTTGATAGGATTTAAATGTGGTTTTTTTTGCTGTGTTCATTATTTATTTTGCTGCTTTTTTTTAATTATTCATGATCCGATATCTCTATTGTTAATTTTCCCTGCATATGAATATGTGTTATTAATTTCGCGCAATATTTGTATTCTATTGTACTGGATACACCCATCGGGTTGAATTGTAGCATTTATCCCCTGCGCGATGCGTTCCCGTTGATTGTAGAAATTCAATTAAAAATAACTTAACGGGTTTTAATCAAACAGATCGATGAATTATTTATTAAAAACTTCAACAGTCCATTCCGAAAATTCAGCACACATTTTCGCCCTACAATTCAATGTGAGAATTGACAACGCAGAGGATTATCGTGTATTAGTTGCAGCCTAATGTGCACGTACGTGTATGTATATGAGAAAGGGGAAAAGTTGGAAAATGATATCCCGTTGAACCTGCCTGCGCGAATTAGCCGCATTTTGCGGCGGAATGCAGTAATTATGGCAAAAGTGGAAAAAACGCTTCCGGGTAACCTCGTTCCTCCATTTCTCGCTCCGCTCTATTATTTCATGTATTTTACAAACGGCGCAAAACGTCCCCCTGAACTGAACAATATGGGAATAATTAGAACGTTCCCGACTAGTTGTGCCATTTTTGTTTTCAATTTCTGTGCCACGAATAACTTACCTATGCACTGCAAAGTAAGCGACGACCTTTAAACGTGTGCAATTTAAAATAATAGGGTAGTATTATTTGAGCCAACAGTATATATTGCGAAGAATATACACGAATAATATGCAATAAAATTCGTTACGAGTGTGACAAATTGGGAACCCTTTCTCTCTTTTACAGCCAATTTTATTGTAACTGTACAAATTGGATATTGCGCTATGGTGCATTAAGGGTGAGTGGCATGCGTTTAAATCAACTCATCGTATGTACGACGAGGCTATAAAAAGATTACTCCTCGCAAATCCATCTTGCAAATAAGCGCTGAAAGTATTTATGGCGTTGTGAAACTAATCAAAAAAGATATTGCTTGAAATTTGGCAATTTTTAACAAGGGAAAATTAATCTACATTTTGATTCGCTTTATCAAACGATTTTGCAATATTTGTGATTTTTCAAAAGGTTGTGTCTATTTCGACAATGAAATTTTCTAAATACGAAAACTCAATTATGCCAATCGCATGACATTTCCATTAATATTTTCAAAAGCAATTTAATCAAATTAAAATTAAAAAGAATCGTTTAAAGGACCCTTCTCTAAATATTTACTTGTTACATATTTATGACTCCTTCATAAACATTTTCATAAAAATTTTGAACCCCTATTTCCAGACCAAGTCATCCAAAAGACACTCATGGACAGTATGATTTGTCTGTAGAAATTTTAATAGAGAAACAAGCCACTAATTCTCCAATTAAACCATTAAAGGTACATTCATATAAATTTTTATTTATTACAACAGATTAATTCCTCCAAAATTAATTTTATATTCAATTAAGACTCTATTTTCTTACTTTATAGAAAACCCTTCTGTAAATATTTAGATACGCATTGCATCAATATGCCTGTCCCATGGACGTTAAACAATTGAGCCTCTATTTTATCAATTCAATGAGGCTGCTCTAAATACTCACTCATGGCAATCGTATAACAATTCTATAAAATTTTCGCAAACAATGCTTATATTTCAGGGACAAATCACCCAAAAGACACTTTTGTAAGTATTTACGTAACTCGTTACAGCACTATATAAAGAAATTGAGCCTCTATTTTGTTGGTGGAATCCTTTACACTTCTCTAAATATTCAGTTATTACAATCCGGTCCTATCTTCGGTAAACATGTTAAAAAATTTAATCCTCCTTTGTCCTACCAAACCATCCATGTGTCCATGTGAATGTGATGTGTCCTTTGAAAGGGTAATAAAAAGTAAATTTCTGTCTTGCGTATAAAATCGTTCAAAGAATACTTCTAAATACATTCATTTTTGTAACCGATTACTGCTCTAAAATTAATTTTCATCTGAATCTAAATCTGAATCATCTAAATGGTACTTTTGTAGATATTTAGCTATTTGACTATGATGATTCATGGACGTTTTAAAGAATTGAGCCTCTATTTTATCGATTAAGTGAGACTTCTCTAAGTACACAGTTAGGGCAGTTGTAGAAGATATTTTTATAAACCAGTGTAGGCTTTCCCAACAAAATTACCTATAGGTGTAAATTTTTAATAACGCTATATAAAAAAATTGAACCTCTATTTTATTGGCAGAATCATTCAAGAAGGCACTTCTTTGAAAATATTTAAATAATAAAATGAGCCTCAATTTTCCGACCTAACCATCCAATGAAACCTATTTTGTATACATGAAGGCTCATTGCAACACCATGATATGTCTGTAGAATATTTCATTATAAAATAGGCCACTTGTTTTTCCTCGATTAAATCATTTCACTGACAATTCTATAAATGTGTATTTATTGCAAGCTACTGACTGCTCTAAAATTAATTTCATGTTAAATTGAGCCACTGTTTTCCAATCGAAACATGCAAAAAGCCTCTCGGTAAATATTTAGGGACTTCCTGCAACAGATTAACTTGTCTATGGGCGTTTTTAAGTAATTTGAGCCTCTATATCGACAAAGTTTTCTAAACACTCAATTATAACAATCGTACATTACTATATACATTTATGCCGTTATTTTCCGGGAATATATCCCAAAGGACACGTGTATATATTTAAGTAACTGATTGCGGTAGTATATAAAGAAAGCTTTAGTTTGTTGACAGATTCGTACCAAGTGCACTCCTCTAAAGTTAGACGTGTGTGTAAACATCTTCATAAACTACTGAGCCTCTATTTTTGGACCAAAACCATCCACCAAATTACCAACTGGACACTTATATACATTTAGATATTACCTATTGCAGCTCTATGACTGTCCAAGGAAATTTTTATTGTGAAGTATGCCTGCATTTCACTGATTGAATGACTCAAAGGACGCTTCCATAAATATTCATTTTTTGCAACTAAATGACTGTTCTAAAATTAATTTCATATACAGTTGAGCCTCTGTTTTAAGTAGAATCGCCTGGTGAGAACATCAAGGATATTTTCAACTAACTGAACCCCTATTTCGTCGGTCAAATGACACTTCTCTTAATACCCAATCATAGAATTTTTGGGAAATAATTTAAAGGAATCATCCAAACGACACTTGTGTAAATTTAAATAACTTCCATTTTTTTGGTAGAATTACATAAAGGATATCTCTCCAGATATTCAGTTGTCACAATCGTGACTTCCCTGTAAACATTTTCATAAAAATATTGAGACTCCATTTTCCGATCAAACAATCCATCCATTTTTAAGCATGTTTGTTAAGCAAGCTCATTTTTCATCCGAATCCTATACAAGACATTCCTGTAATTATTTGCTTGCTTACTGCAACGGTATTACGTGTCTGTGGATCTTCTCAAAAATCTATTTTTCTAATTTATCAGCTAAATGAGGCTTTTATAAATTTATGGCAATCGTACGACGTTACTATAAACTAGTGCGCCTCTATTTTGCGACCTAAACTCGCATAGGATACTTTTATAAATATTTAAGTAACTCAATTGAGGCTATATACAAAAATTGAGACTTTATTTTCTTGACAGGATAATTGAAAGGACATTTTTTTAAACATTTATTCGTTACAATAGGTTGACTTGTCTATGAACATTTCATAAATAACAGAGCCCCATTTTCTGTCCAAACTATCTAAAAAGCACTTTCTTTCTTTTTAGTATTCATTGCGACAGTATACCTTGTTTATAGAAATTTTTATTAAACAATCTTTGTTTCTTTGATCTACACTTCTATAAATATTTATTTATTGGAGCCGAATGACTGGCCTAAAATTAATTTTATGTACAATTGAGCCACTGTTTTAAATCAGTCGAATCGTCTAAAAAACAATATTTAGATACTTATTGCAATGACATAACTGGTCCATGGCCGTTGTAAAAAAATTGAGCCTCTATTACTTCCTTTAAATGAAGTTCCTCTAAATGCTGAATTATAGCATACGTACGACATTGCTACAAACATCTTTTAGAATTAGTATGTCACTATTTGCTTACCAAATCACCCACCAAATAACTCAAAAATAGTTTATCAACGCATTGCAACATTATTTAAAACAATTGCGCCTCTATTTTGTTGGTAGAATATCATAGGGCACTTCTCATGTTGCGGTGTCGTGTTAAAGCGATTGCAGCATTGATATATTTCCGAATTTTGGTGATGAGTTATATGAATTTTGAGTAAGTTTGGTTGACTATATGTTGCCCCTCATTGGTCGCCTCTGATAAATTTAGCTCCATTAGTGTACATGAATTTCTCGTGACTATATGGTAGTATAAAACGCTCCTTTTTATGCTACAGAGGTTTTCCGTTTTCCTCGCAAACTATAGCTTGTCGTGTAAAGTTTTGTGTGTGTATTCTGCCCTTTTTATTTTTTGATCCGTAAATATGTTAAACTTCCTCCTGGTTTGGTCAGTTGTTTTACGTTTCCTGTCAATCGTTTGTGCCACAGTACCCATTCTATTTTAAATATTTTGTAACAAGGTAGGAGATTGGGCAAGATGTAAGTTGTATGTGACGGTTGAACTGCTGTTTTTTAATATGTTTCAAGTCTCTATGAGTCATCTATTGTAATATCTGTATTAACATTTTCACAAACCCCATTACAAAATGAAATAACCGGATGTTTCACCTCGTTTTATCCATCTGTATTTAATCTTTAGAAATTCGAATCGAGTTTCTTATATCTTTATGAAGAGCCCTCGAGGTATTCGGAGCAGAAATGTTTTAAAGGGGCCTCGAACTCCTTTGAGTAAGTTCTTATAAATCGAAAAATTGGGAAATGAATGGTCTCGATCCCCCTGGATTTTTTCCCGTTATGAGGGGCGGTATCGGATCGGAGTTCTCCGGGGTTTGAATAAGTAATACAAATAGTCGGTGTGTCAGACAATCGACCCGTAATTTACACCGGAGGAGAGCCCGATCATTTGTCTATTTAAATCAAGGTTGAAAATTTCGTTTTAACCCCTTTACACCGTCGATTCCGGGAGAAATATGGAGATCGACTGGTGTTGAGGCCGGGGTGGGATTTATAGGCGGGGGTTTCGGAAATAAGTGCGATTAATCCCGGAATTAAATCCAGTTCGAAAAACTCCTAGTCGCAACATCAGGCGCAAGAATGATGATTTCCGTCCATAAATCGCCTAATTACCAAAAACTTCTCGCAAATAATCCATCACGCGAAAATTACTTTCCCTCATCCACCCGCCGCCGCCGCGCCTGTGTCGATCCTGCAGGATGGAAACGCCGCATGCGGACCTTCGATACGCCGCAAAATCCCACCTACTCAATCCTAACAACCGACAATTGAACGCAATATATCAGCGAATATTCATCAAACCGTAAATAAGTTCGGACTCATTAATCTTTTCCTATCTGACATCGGTTCCTTTTTCTTTGCGGAACCGTTCCCGTTTCCCGTTAGATCTCCAGCGCACGTTTCCTTCCCTCCACGCCAAAAACAACACTGACGCCTCCATCGGGACGATTTAAAGTACCTGCTTAAAAATAAATTATTGCCGGTGAAGATTTTGCATGGTAATTACTTCTGGGCGAATCGGAGAAATTTCTGGATCGAGACTTGGAGAAGTTTTCAGGCCCTTTAATCGTTAATTCTCTTTATTGAACTCATATAAAGCGAACACTCGAATTAAAGTCTTTCAAACTAAATTTTCTCAGACGCTAGAGTTTCGAGACCCTTGAGAAGGAAAGTCGACGCAAAAATTGGAGTGGCTTAGTTGGGATTCGATTTGACGACAGTACGTTTCCGACAACGAGTAGAAGAAATTCAAAACTAAAGTACAAATGAACAGCAATGCCTTAAGTTATTAACTCAATGTTTCCTCCAAATATTGGCTGTGGTTATTATCCCTGTTTGATCTATTATAGTACAAGGAAATGTTAAATGAAGTCTGCAATTTTAAAATTAATGTGATGGTATCTTCTTTCTTTCTTCAATTTTAGTAATAAAGAACATGTGAAATCAGTAGCGGGACAGCATAGCCTTCATGGCACAACAAGCAAGAATTGCTTCCATTTATTGGAGTTTTGCAGATACCAACAATATGGTGGTTAAGTCCACCCATATTCCACCGGAAAGACCTAAGAAATAACATGGATCTCAAATGACAGTGTCATATGAAACCAAATAGATTATGTTCTTATTAATGGAACACATAGCAGTAGCGTTGTAAACACCAAAAGTGTGAGAGGGACCGATAGTGATATTCAGACCATCTGTTAGTAAAAGCAAAGCTACGAGTGAAATTGTTAACAACTATTATCGAGGAAAGAAAAACACAACGTAAATGGGATACTGAAAAACTCCAAATAGTAGTTACAACAAATAGAAATCAAATTGCTCTTCTAGAAAAACCAGATTCGACATGCTGTCTGAAGAGGATGAAGATGATAATTCAAGAAGCGGCAAATGAAACCTTAAGAGAGAAAAAAGAAACAGGAGAGGAATGAAGAGTTCGAAAAATAATGTAGGAACGCACTAAACAAAAGACAGCAGTAAAGTATGGAACTAATAGCCAGAACAAAAGAAAAGAACCGAAAGAATATAAGACAAGCAAAACATGTACTAAGAACATAAAAAAAACGACAATGGAAGAACAAATTACAAGGCTCAAAAGACGTCTCACAATGAATATGATTTGCAGTTCCTGTAGGAAACTAAAACAAAGAAGAGGAGCAGTAGTATTTGAACGCAGATACATACAAAAGGAACGGGGTGAAAGTAAACACTGTATTTCCGGAGCGAAAAGGTATTGCCATGGGCTTAAATCTGAAAGTACTTTAAAGCAAAGAAAAACGTTAACAATAATCACAACTGGCAACAAATTGTCCTTAAAAACTTATGTGTTTTGCTTCCCTCAACTCAATGTCGAAATTATAAGTCGATTTAGCCATTTTTCTCGGTATCAGGACAATAACCCCCGAGATAATCACCCCCCGGACATATACCCCCGGACATTCACCCCCTGGACATTTACCCCCATACCAAATACTCGCAAACATTTCCCCCCCCCCCCCGATGCAGACAGAATGCTGATTTTTTGAACAACTGCAAATCTTCGACTTCTGGAAACGACTGCTCATTCGTTCATGGATGGGACATTCAAAACATCCCCCGACCTTTTCATCCAATTGTTTGTGATCCATGGATTAGCCAATGGAAGGACCATCCCAGGCGTCTACGCACTGCTGCCGAACAAGACACAACATACTTACATGAGATTATTCCAGGAAGTAATATTGCTAAACGCCAATTTGAAGCAACAAAATATCATGGTTGACTTTGAATTGACGGTTGTTAATATCCTCCAGGAGAGCTTTCCGGCCAGTGACATTAAAGGATGCTTCTTTCACTTGAGTCAAAACACATACAGGAAAATTCAGCAGAATGGATTACAGCAAAGGTACCGAGAAAATTCTGACTTTTCACTTAAACTTCGAATGATACCAGCAGTGGCATTTGCTCCAATGGACGAAGTAGATAATGCCTTTGAAAGAGTATGTGAAATGTTACCCCCCGAGTGCTTGCCAATTGCAGACTATTTTGCAGATACCTATCTCGGACGACCACAGCGAAATAGTCGACGACGACATCCAATTTTCCCCAAGAGCATGTGGAATATGTTTGAGCGCTCCAAGGATGAATTACCGAAAACGAACAACTCGGTGGAGGGATGGCATTGGAGTTTCCAGTCGAATGTTGGACCATATATAAATTTATTTCCTATTTACAAAGGGAACAGGCGATACAACAGGTATATTGCACCCAAATATTAGCCGGACATCCACCACCATCACAAAGAAAAAAGTATGCCGATTCCAATGCACGCATTCTCAATATAGTGCAAAGCTATGGAGAACGGGACATCTTCGGAGTATATTCGCGGAATTGCTCATACTCTCTCTTTTTAAAAAGTAATTGTATATACATATAAATCTTGTATGACGTATCATATTTTAGAGTTATAGTAAAATAGTAGAATTATTTCATATTCGCATCTTCTGGTTTTTCTGTTTGTCCCCAATAATCTTTATTTTCAAATCGTTGTAATTTTCCTGTATTATTGTATAGAGGAGGTATTTATCCGGGGGATATTTGGTACGGAGGGTAAATGGCCGGGGGATGAATGTCCGGGGGTGATTGCCTCGGGGGTTATAGTCCTAGACTCATTTTTCTCTCGTGTTCTTGTTCGCTTGCCTTAATATTATACTTACCTTCTTCATGTCCTTGGTATTTAGTTGTCCCGTCACCATTTTGTCCTAACCTCAAAAATAGATAAAAACAAATAAAAATGAATGAAAGTGGTAAGCAAAAGAGCAGAAATGCATCGTACATCTGTATATAGTTGGACCAGTTGTATTAAAATATACCACCAGTATGAATATCCTCATAGAGGATTTTCAAGTCGTTAACTACGAACCTGAAGTCAGATTTTATAAATTGAGAATGACGAATCCAATGACGGAGAGGCTTTTCGAAAATCAACGGATTCATGCCAAATTTTGTATACGGGGTTTTTTGGATCGCTAATCGCGAATTTGATATTTATTCAGGTTAATTTAGGGAAAACGTGATATACCATGCTGGAGCGGAATTCAGTGATTAGATTACTGCCAGTTGAGTGATGACAAAACGAAACTAACAGGTTTCTGTATATCTCGTGTTTTGATCCACGGTCTCATTTACGTTCGCCTTGGCGTGTGTTTTGGCGCGGTCGGAATTATCGGTGTCCATTTCACTGCCGGCTTAATCAAAATTTCCGGCTGCGGTACGCCTATGCGACCCCAACGGTGTCATCGGTGATCGGGCACAATCAACGCCGTCCCTTTTGTTTTTATTAATTAATACGCCGGGTCAGAACGGGGGCGAGGGCGCGGTAATTAAGGCTAAACGGACATCCAGACTCCCCCGCGCCGATGAGGTTTTAGGTGATTCGTTATTAAATATCAGCGGGAGCAGGGAATTAATGGTGCTGAATGCAGCTCACTCTCCCTCTTTCTCCCTCAATCGCTATCTCTGCCTGTCTCCCTCCCCTTTCATCGAACCGATTTTGCGATGCAGATTTCCTCCCCAGCGGACCGGAAAACGCATATTGCGTCGAGATGACACCGACGCAAGACTGCGGGTGTCAAAAAAGTCGGCTCGGATCTGCGGCCTCTAATTGACTTCAACGAAGTTACCAGAGGATCGATTTGCGGGAACGCGGCATTTACGTTATTCGTTCTGGCGTGAAACAATCCCTGCAAACATGCAGATTGCTTCATCTATTCGACGTCCTCCATGGATCGAGCAACGAGTGATCTGACTGATTCATTAGTCAAATTGGTAGCCGACGGAGTTGAATTAAAGTGCAAAAGGAAATCTTTTCACCCATTCGTACGAGCGCAGCGTTTATAAACTTTTGATTAAAAAATATTCTATCAGCGAATATGGGAGTCGGAGAAGGTCGCTAGAAATGTGAACTAACCATTATATATAGACATTATGCTTTCGTGAAATTCATCAAAATATTTTCAAATTTGAAATTCATCAATTTTAAATTTGTAATAATTTGAACCTTATGAAAGCAAACACCAAGTAGGACGACATAGGGAGGACATCGACAGGAAGATCAAGAGGCTTCTCAACGCAATCCTCAAGGAAAGAAGAATAAAATGCTACCCAGGGGGATGGCAAATGGCACAAATCACCATAATGCAGAAGACAGGAAAAGACAGGAAGCTGCTCCAGAACTACAGGCCCATAAATTTACTGAAGCATGATGATAGAAAGGATCATAGTACGAGGGATTAAGGAGAAAGAAGAGCCAGTGAGGATCATACCGGACGAGCACTGCGAATTAAGGAAAGGCCATTCGACAGAGAACCATGTGTTGAGATGACGGAGGACCGAATAGGAATATCGACTAGAAGTGGATCACATACACTGTATTCTTCGACGTGGCAAAGGCTTTTGACAGGATCTGGCCTGATGGACGAGAGTGAAGATGGAGGACCAAGAGTATGGAACACCCATAACCAAGCTATTCCAGGACTACCTAAGGAACAGGACGCTCAGCATTAGGATAGAAGAAGCGACATCAACGAGGAGGATCATAGCAGCAGGAGCACCACAGGAATCAGTGGATGACATAACACGAACACCCACATCCACGCAGATGACAAAGCTATCACAGCAACGTGGACAATGGTGGACAAGGCGAATGAATACTTACAGTGGGAAATCGTCCAGATGGAAAAATGGGAAAGTGAGATTAACACGGGAAAACACAGGTCATACAAGTAGGAAGGAAGGCAGCATCGTGGGAGAGGTCGAAATTGACTGGAAGAAGGACGTGAAGTACATCGACATGAAATTCACGTGGAAGAAGGAAGACCAGGGATGCTCAACGCTGTAATAGGAAGAAGGAGTAAACTAAATCTGATGACAACAAAAAAAGATCTACGAAGCAACATTCAAGCCAATTGTAATGAATGTAGTAGCAACAAAATGATAAGCAAAGATAACGCACATCAAGAAACTAGAGACGATTCAGCACCAGCCACTAAGGAGGGTGACAGACACGCCATGTTGCAACAGCTACCAAAGGATTTAGAAGCCACGACAATGAGGACGGAAATCAACAAAAAAAAAACAGAAAGGACATAGCCAAAAGGCGCAGGAACACACTAGGTAACTGTCAGTACCAAAATGTTCTCAAAATACCAAAAAATCTCAAAATGTTCCTCCCGTTAGGCTTCTACACTTGCCCTGCATGTTAACCAATTTTTTTTGTTAAAAAAATGTGTTTGTAACCATAATACATCCCACTAATCAAATTTTTGAAAGCTCTTCTGCTCCTTTTCCCTACCTCCAATTACGAATTCCGCCTTTTATCGAAAATTTGATTTATTCCTCTCAGTATTTTCTTATCTTGATGGACGGCGTATCGTACAACGTTCGATTAAAGCTTTGATGTATTGTTTGTGTGTGTGTACCTACAGTTTTTTCCTGGCTGCGTTTTTCATTCGCAAAGGACACATGCCAATAAACTGGAGGCGTAAGGGTCATGCGACGAGTTTTTTGATCGTGTGGGGGGCAGTTGAGATATAAATTGAATGTTCGTTACAAATTGGACTGAAAAAAAAAAGATATATATCATGCGTTGGAGCGAAATGAGAAACTTTTTGTTAAGGGAATTTATAACGGCAAGTTATGGCCTAATGTTTGCTCTCCCCGTTACTTCTGTATACATGTATGTCTAAGTGAAACAGTAATAACATAATTACGAAAAAATAAAGTTCAAACCACTTCTTACTCTGGGCCCTCCTGTATTTTTTTTTTTTCGAAGCCCATGCGATGTATTCATGCTTTTAATTACATCGGAATGTCTCAATTTCTTCCAGTACAGACTTTGGAGAATTCATTTCATCCTCGTAAAATTAGGATCAGTGCACGTTTCCAGATTCTTCCTAATTAAATGAAATACTTTCGAATTTCTTTCGCCGAATCCGACCGGCGAAGGTCTCCTCAGTGATGGTCGTAGGCGCTTTTAAGTCCTTTTTAAATGCTCCTCCATTTTTTATGCGGTTAATTACATTCCTAATTTTAACGAAATTAGCAAGATAATTTTCTACCCTTCTTGCCGCTTTCATTAGATCTTTTTAATCCATTTTTGCAAAGTTGAATACAATACGTTCTAGTAAACGGTTTTTTCTTATGCAAAGTTTTTCTTGGATTCTCATGAAAGAAGATTTTTTCAAGTTTATTCCTATGAGAGCACCGAAAAGTTTTTCTTAAAGCCGTTTAGTTGTTTTTTTTTTAACTTAATGTTTACTCTTTAATGACTGGGTTCAGATTGGAACTTTTACTGTGACCCATCTATTAAAAACAGGTTTTTGTCCAAAAATCCTTAAAATTTACTAAGTCACATTATAACTTAGGCAGCCTGTATATCAAATATAGATGAAAAATTCAAATATGGAGATATTTGAAATAACAATGTGATTTTATAGAGTTATTTTGGGATGCAAGATGTTTTACATCATCAAAAATTTGCTCGAGTCACGTCTTAATATTGCACATTTTTCTGAAAGCAACTCTTCTGGGTTTAATTGACACGTAGCTACCAAAGCACTCGTGTTACCTGTCGCGTCCCACATTATAAAGTTATACAATTTACTATGCATTCAGTGCACTACGATTAATCAAAGGTGAATCATAGTGCACTGAATGCAAATATTGTCGGAGCTGAACTAGTAACCAATTATTAATGCTTTTTAATTACAGTGATGCCGGATCTAGCGACAAAGTGAAATCTTCGATTAATCCAGATATGGATAACAATTATACTGTTTTGGTGCCAAAAATACTCAAATAAACTATCTGACAGATCAGTCACTCACTAGTTTAACTCCCATGACTGTTCGATTAATAGCCGAATCTACCGGGCTTACCCCCATAACTCAAACCCTTTTGGACATTGTTTTTACAAATAAAAGTAATACAATCTTATATGTAGGACCTATTGACTTTTGAACTTCACTTTCGATTTGGCATGAAAACCTTCCATGTAATGAATTTCCTTTGAAAATAAATTAAATTAAATTAATTTTTGCGTTAAGAACTAGTGGCTCAGCTTGCTAGAGCAATGAGTGCCCTATCTCTGAAATCGTAAATTGGGATTTGAAGACTTAATGCAACAAATTTTATTATATCATATACTTCTCTATATGTTCCACTTTGCCTTAAAGAAAAATTAAATTTTAGAAGTGATCCTCATTGGGTAAATATAAGTAACCCAAGTACTCTAGAAATGCCTTACTTTCATCGTACCTGGTTTAATACATGTTCATTGTTTGAAGAAAATGTATAAGGCCTATCTCGTTAAAATGCTCAGCAGCAACTTACAAGATAATCGCAACCCTAAGAGGAAATAAATTAAATTCGATCTAATTTGAATTGCTTCACTTTCTCCCTTACTTCATTTTTATTATTTCTTCTTTATTGTTATTATTATTATTTGCGTAGATATTGAAACGCAAACAAGAGAGATGAAAAGTGCTCGAACTAAGATCCATGTAATTAAAATCCCACTACAGCCTTCAAAACATCTATACAAGTTCACATGTTTAATCTGCTAGTAGTCTAATAGGAACCTGATTGCTCATTGGTGTGCTCCTCCGTCATCAACTCTTTTACAACCCCATTCATTCCCTTCGTGAAAGATTACAATCCTCAGCAATAGTCTCGTGGCATTTTACCAACTTTTATCGCTTGCACTGTACAAATGGTTCAATTACGCTATTAGCGAACTGACATCGAAGAATTCCGTTCCGTTTCATTATTTCCCTCACGTAATTATACTTGTGCGATTTTTCTTCCACCCCTTTCTCCCTCTTCTTCTCTCTCCCCGTCGCTGCGAACAAACGAGACGAAATAAAATTAATCGAATTATGTAGCGGTTAAGAACATATGGCTCCGCTTCCTGTGAGATTTAAGAGTGCTGCACTTAGGGAGTACGTTGACTTAGAATTTTTCCTAATGAAATTTAATACCTTGCCTCACGGCGACTTTACTATTTTAAAGTGCATTTCCGAGTAAGAAACTCACTTGTTCCAAATAGAATTTCTATATTTAACGCCGCGGCGGCGGCGTAAACTTGGAGAAGAACAAGCGTCACGTTGATATATTTTAAATATAGATGATTTTTTTAATACCCTCACCTAAACCTCCCCTTAGTTACTGGTTAGTTTATAGACGTATTAATCAACAAAGGCTCCAATAATTGCTCCGGGACCGCAGTTAGTTATCATTTGTTAAGCGCCAGTCTCGGACACTTTAATCCTCGGATACTTTAACTTAATCACGAATTTACCAAGGAGGTGATTACATTCCGAAGTTTAGTCCCCTGCCCCGTCCGCCCGTGGGAGAAACTTCTGGAATGGGCGGCCTGTCAAATGCGAGAATGCCAACAGGTCTGACGGGAGAGGGATGAATATCTTAACGTCTTACAGGGGCCAGATCTGAAGTTTCAAATAAAGTTTCGGGATGATTTTTGTTTAGCTCGGTCTGCCCGGTTAAAACAATTGTTCGAATATGAACAGCGTGAGTGCTCCATTGCTTTCTGCTTGAATTTGATCTCATGTGGGCTTTCATGGGCTACGTAATTTGATTTCTTGAAAAGGCACCTATACTCAATAACTCAATTCGTTTCTGCACTCGAATGGAGACAAAGGGGAAATTGAACGAGTAATGTGATTTTATTTAGAGGCGGATTTATCCTTATAACAGGTTTAGATGTCCAAGTGTACATCTATTGTTGTATACAGTAACACAACAAGTGTATAATTTATTACTAAGGTGTAATTTATTTATTGCTAAACATTAAAAATAATTGTTAAAAAAATAAAGAGATGTAGTTGCCTACATGCATAACTTTATAGTGCATAGCACATTCAGCAATGACAGCAAACTCATGTTTAAAAACATTAAGGAACTTATCAAAATATACCTTCTTAGTTGGAAAAGCTTTATAACAAATGAAAACAAATAAAACTTCGACAAATATAAAATTGAATCTCAGTTGAGCGATATACACGAAAGCAAAGCAGTCTTAAACATGTGAATTTCAAAATGTAATCTAATCCAAGTTCTCCGGAGACATTCTATTTCTTCTAGAACTAGTTAATTTCTTCGGGATGTACTGAAGTTGCAGAAACGCTTAAGTATTTTAAAGTTATATCTTACAGCTCTAAATATCCAAGTTTGTGTTTACCATACCCCAAAATTATACAAAGAGAACTACGGTTATTCTTAACGTTTCCTTTTCCAAATACTGCCTAATACCTATGGCACCCGTACTATCAGAGTTTGAATAAATCTGATCACATACTTTTATGTCAAAACCGACCCGCATCAGGGTTCAAGTATCATCCGATTATGAAAATAAGCGAATCGCCAATATTCGATTACTAAAGTATGCAGATTGTGCCCATCGCTAGTCATTATGAACAGTAGATATACTATGCCGGTTCGGTGACATGATTCTGTACATAACCTGTGAGGTTAATAAACTGCTACTACCTGTTCCGTGTCAAATGTCAGTGCTTCTGGTGTTCCATGTTACAAGTGTCAAATTTAGGCGCGAAGTCAACGGTGCCCCGCCTGGGTGCCTGGAGCGGAGCCCTGACTCTACCAGCGAGGGCTACTCCCCCGGGAAATGACGCTGCCGCCACCCAGCGTTTGCAAAAGTGAGGTTATGTACGGAATCATGTCGTCAAACCGGCATAGTATATCTGCTGTGAACGTCTGACCTCGTGACTATGTTGATTAGTTTGGATAGGGAGAACCACTGTCACGTTACACGTTACTATTTTCATTTAGATGAGGCCATAAATCAACGTTATTCTTCAATCACGGAATATAATTCCTATTTTCTCTAGTTAAATCTTGTTTATTACACGTTGTTATTGTTCCTTTTTCTTTGGATAGTCTAAGGGGCTCACTAATAATTCCAATTTTAACGAAAAAATAACAGTCGCTTTGTCTCCGCAATTTATTTATTAATTATCAACAAACATGAAACTGAAATATTAACGAATTAAAAGCTATGTAGAGCTGAACACGTCCTCATGTAATTCACTTATTTCGTGGAAATTAACAATGAAAACTCCATGAATCCAGAACTTGCAAAATAATTAACCGCTCCGAATCCTCGCCCGGCGAATTTTCTTCTCCACGACTTGCAAAACGTCATCCCGGCGTTAATTCTCCGAGATTTATGCACTTGTTGCCATTCTTTTAAACCACATTATGTGTGTGACCGAACTTTCCATTTGTCACATATTTTCCAACAGTGAAAATGATAAATAGCCGTTCTCACCGACAATTTGCCCGATGTTCAAGAGAAAGAGAGAGAGAGAGAGAGAGAGCGACAGAAAGATGATTGATTCGAAGGGACGCGTCATGGAAAGAAACTTCAAAGCTCTAATGGAGCGTTCATCGAGAAAAAATGTCTGCTATTTATTACCGAAAAGCAAAAAGTTCATGGAGTTAATACGGAACGGATCAATGGTGGATGAGGAGGTGCGTCTAAACTTTCCTCGGGGAGATTGGATTATTTCAAAACTCGAAAGTTTTGAGGATTCGGAATGTAGTCAATTTAAAGTTTGTGACTTTTTGAATAAAAAAAATCTTATAAACACGTGTCAGGGCGTTACTCGCTTTTCGTATTCTTCGAAGGATACTTAAGCTCTTGTTGGGACATGTTTAGGAGTTTGAACAAGGGCGTGAACAGTTATTGAAGAATCCGCTTTGATTAACTTTTCCCCAACAGTTTTCATATACGACCTTCGCTTCCTCATTTAAACATTTTGTCGAAAATATAACGAAACGAGTTGATCAATGCATACAAAGCTGTTTAAAGAATAACAATTGAAGTAGTTTATATCACTACATGAGTATGGCATTGTTTCGAGTGTCTGTATCCGTGGAGAATCTTTCCTGAGGGGCCAGTATTTGTTTTTGAGTGTCCTAGGACCCGATGATGACTCGATATCCCCAGGAACGCCACAAGAGGGTCGGAAATGTGTCGAAAATTGGTCAAAAATGGCCAAAATCGTATATTTGACGTTTTTCGACCTTTAGTCCCACCTGAAAATTTTTACAATACACCATCTGAAAGGTAACAAAAAATACCAAAAGTTTACGTTTTTTCAATTTTGTGTCGCTAAAAACGAATGTGCTGAAAAACGCGTTACAAATATTGAAATGAGTGTCATTTTTGTGGTCGGGGGGGCCAAAAAATCTGAAAAAATTCAGACATCTGCTCCATTAAAAGTCCTTTCGAATGCCGTAAACCGTATTCAAAAATGTTATTTCTAGCCCGAGTTATCGCAAAAATGGTGAAAAGTGACCTTTTTTGCGCTATCAGACGCTAGAGGCGCCCTCAGGGACTCAAAATTTAGAGAGCTTGGTCTTTTTGGATACCGAATCGAATGCCCTATGTTTGGTCAAAATCTCAGACAGGGGACTTTGCACCATCTTATTGGGCTATCCCCTTCGAGAAATATTCTGTTTTGCAACATTTCAGTTCAGTTGTCTTTATCAAATACTCGTTTTCATTGCCCTTATACATTTTGTAACGAAAAACGAAATGACTTATGCAAATGTCCTTAACGCTCATATGTTTCGAATGGGCCGCAGGTAGTGTGAGGATTTGCCGATATCTCTTGTGACCAGAAAAGTCATTTCATTTGTCGCTAGAAATTGCATGCGTGCCTTGAAATTGTTTCCATCTTTTTCTTTATTTTGAAATGGTTTTGAAAGGCAACCGTGACATCACTTATAACTTTCACTTCACTTTGTAAAAGATCGATCAGTACATTTCAGCGACAAATTTTCGATTATTTCATGAAATAATATTTTGTTTTCGATTTCGCTGGTGTATTTAGAATACGTACTGACGTAATGACGTTTGAAACAAACTCTCTACCGCTGTGGATTGTAACCTTTAAATAATCTGAATTTAAAGATAGCTTTGGCTTTTTTACCGACTCACCATCTCGCCTGTCTTCTATTTTTATTTTCGGTGGTTTTTAAATAAATTTCCCTTCATGAATTTTGCTCCGTCATTCACTGCGAGGGGGAAATTTTCGTCACCGGCCACATCGACCGTGGAAAACTGCAAATATGGAATTAAGCGAGTATAAGATCCGGACGAAAATAAAATTAAAAACGCGATACCCACGCTTTTGCCGTGTATATATCTTCTGCAAAAATTTAATTACTTCCCGGGAGCGAAGGTTTACGGATGTGTGCTCATTTCTCATTGCCTGCCATCGTCACGTTTTCGAAAAGAGGAGAAAAGGAGCAGTTGAGGATACGTCCTTTTTGTGGTCCTTCTATCAGCAACTAACACGCCGCGATTCTTTCGTGGGGAATACCTTCAATTCGGCGTCAATCACGAGTCCCACGGGAGGTCTGGGGATCTTTTATTCCCCTATTTTTTCGACTTTATTCAGGAAATTTTCAAGGATTGATACTTTGTTATTGGGTTTTCTCTTCGCGAAATGGGTATATAGTCGAAATTGGGACACTATCACAAATTAATTCTTATTGGAGTTTTTTGTGTTTGAACTATTTCTTGAAGTTTGATTTAGAAAAACTGTTATTAAACGACTTATTGCGAAAATACGGCATGTATACATCATGCTGATATAGATGAATGGTATACTTAAATTTACAATAATTTCCTTATACCTCGAAATAAGAAATATAATAGCGGTTGCAGTGAGCAACTCATTTATAAATTAAAAGGTACTTGAACTTACGAAACATGATTTGCGGTATTGAAGGGACGTACACAACAAAAGAGAAAATTGATAACTATTGTAACCTTCACAAAATTATACTACGAAAAAACAATTTGATGAGCTGGTTGTTTTAATATAGCTTTGAACATTATAGGGGCTGTTATTAGTAAACTTTTCTTAGACATTTTGTTTATAACTAAAGCCCTGAAGCTGTGACACAATGCTAAAAATGCATGAAAATACCCGTTTCACTATTTTTCTCTCTAAATGCTAATTTTCTGTAATGCTCTAAAATTTTTCCAAATAAATTTCCCATATAAAATGGTCCAAAAATTCTTTACTATTATTACAAGAAATTCTGACAAATTTATGTTTGGCAACCATTATATCAACATTGAACCCTTAAGATTTATTTATGCTTTAACAAATTTTGTTTCATTTTGATATTGGTAATGCCACCTAGCGAGTGATAATGGCCCTTCCAGTTCGATCACACTATCAATCATTCACATCTCACTTTTATTTTACGTCAAACATGGATATACACAAAACAAGCATCTGTAGGCTTTAGGTTAATCCCATTGTACAACTTTTGTCATCATTATGTGTCTGTTCTTAACGCAAAACTTTCACGTCCTTTGCGACATTACACATTATACAGAGCGTTACGTGGTTCCGAGCATTGTTTTATTGTGATCTTGCCGTTCTGTGGAGGACGTTAGACGTTTCAGGGAAATATGAAATTCATTTTTTTCTTCTTTGGTGCCCGTGCAGGTGGTCGTAGTTGCCTTTTCTCGCAAATCGTTGTGGTAACGCCATTGTGTTAAGGTGGATATAGGTTTCAAAGAAAACAGAGGCTTGAGTGCACTGTGTGTGGATTTGCACGAGTCCCTTTTCGAAGTTCATTGCTGTCACCTCTGAGTTTTTTCCACAGGACGTACCTGATTATGGGAATCACCCACGATCATTATCATAGTGGGTGTTTTGAATAATGAGGGGTCCACTATTTGAACAGGTCTACGACCTTACTGACCACGTACTACAATGGGTGTTTGGACAAGACTCGGCTCTTCGTCACTGTGGGAATCAGGACTTCTAAGACTCGTGAAATCAAGTGTTCAACAGGCAATCGCTGGTTATTTGAGCCTTTTAGGTCACATTTATTGTTCTTCCCTTTTTCTTTTCTTTTTATTAGTAGTAGGCATTGCATTTGAGTTTGAGAAAAATATTTTATATTGGTTCGTTTGATTTCACCACCCTTGAAGGTGACTAGTGCTCAGCGAATCGTCCGCAAGGTCCGCAGAGGGTTTCCTTGTTTCACGCAAAACAAGGTGACGCTTTATAAATCGAGCTTTAATAAAGGCATCTATTCGCATTTTTACTCTTTTTTCTTTGCAAGAAGTCTAAATTTACTGACTTCATTTTCTTGGATTTTATGTGTACAATACATTTGGGGGAAATTGAGACGTATAATAGGTTTTCAAAACATGAAAAATCGGTCGTCCACACTAACACAACCTCAAATACGTGTTTCGAACTCTTGGCGAATTCGCTGTAATTCCGCCATTTTAGTACTTTACATTTTGGTGGATGATTTAAGGTGAACACAAAGGTGCGTCGTATCAGGTAGGATAGTTAACATATTAAAAATGCCAAAAGTACGTGGGTCCGTAGAAGACTAATTACAAAAAAATTTTAAATAGTTTGGTAGTGAAGAAATCACTATTGACGCCACAGTTCTCTTTTGTAAATTATCACGAACAGTATTTTGTTAGTCAAGAAATAAAAGCTACTAACCACAAGAAGGCGATGACATTAAAGGGCAGAGCAATAAATACTAGTGTTTCGAAATTCGGTCCCAAGGAAAAATGGTCTTTCTTTACGAACCAATCGTCCGATTTCAAAGTGGTACAATTTTAGTGGAATAAAAATTACAAAGAGAAATTTTACCACCGAGAAATTTTCCAATCGGGGAAGTTTCCAGTCGTGCAACCGTTGTGGGGGATGTTCCGTTGATCAATTTTTGTCGGGAAATTTTCTAGATCCATAAAAGGCGACTTATTAAAGATTTCATTTTTTTCTGCCAATAAAGAATGAAACACTATACAAAAACCTATACAAATGTTGCGAAAAAACAGAACTTCATTGTTTAAAACCCAAACAAATTTTCTTTCAAATATTCCCCGATGTTGACTTCAGGTACAGAAAAATATGTTTCCCAATTCAAATACATGTTTTCTTCTGGAGGGCGTACTTTTCATTTAAAAAAGAAATACTTTATATTATCGTTCAACATCATATTTAACAGTAAGTGCCTATTTTTATCGCCTATTTTCCATTTTTATAGTGCCTCAGTTCTTCCCTATTTAACCTATTTAAAAAAAAATTAAAACAGGAACTTTGTTGTTTTATTTAAACATATTGGTGCATGACGTTTACTTTATATAATAAATCAAATTGTTACGTATTTCACAAACCAGATTGCAGACAATTTAGAAGCAGAATAGTGACTAAATTGGATTGACAGTGGAAATTAAAGAGTAATTTCTTTCGTAGTCGTTTTAATGAATCATTAACAAACATTTCCGTTGAAATTGTTTTAACATTTATAAACCGCTTGCACCGTTTTAACATCGATTAAGACCGTACCTTCTGACTTATCCGATTCAGTGGCTGTTAAAGTACATATCACCTCCCCACCCTCCATTTAATTCCCCAAAAACCCAAAGACTTTCCCGTCGATAAAATATTTACGATGTTTATCCCTCAGTTATTCGAAACCCATCGATCTTCCTCTTCCTCCTCCTGCCTCCTCTCTCGCTCTCTTATCTTAACGTCTGTTATCTTTTTTCCAGAGATAGCGATGCTCCTGCCGGGCTCCCTTTCCCACTCGAGGACGGCGAATACCACGAACGACATTAGGAACAACCTGGGACTCCGGGACCCGTCCGAGAATCCGCAGTACGATCCGGAGAAAACGTAAGTGATAGAATAAGGGAAGCAAATATGTTTTCATTCATGGGGGGCTGATGTTTTATTAATGTGCTCTTTATCCAGTTAGAAGGTGTTTCACTTTCAGGGGGATGAACTGGTATAATAGGTAAAATGCCGTTTTTATAGGTGAAGGAAACTAGGATGTCATACGGCTTGTTAGTAATTGTAAAGTGTAAAGTAATTGTAGTTACGTAGGTAATGTCACAAAAGAGCAGTACTGTATGACGAATATGCTGTAGCCCAGTTTATAGTTATTTATGGTAGACAAAATTTAACAGCAGGTGGACCAAAAAAACTTTGATTAAAATCGATCAAAGATGATAAAAATCCAAAATCTAGACGAATCTGACCTTTGGCAATTTTTTTAGCAGTTAAAATTAAAACAATAGGTCTTTTTTACGATTTTTCACCACAGCGTGAAAATTATTGACGGAAATGCAATACTTAGTACAGACGATTTGTAGAGAATTAAAAGACCTCCATAACGAGCGTTTCTCAAATGTGATGTTTCATCGAAAGAACTTGGAAAACCCGTTAAAATGGACCCTTTTTCAGAAATTTGCAGCTTTGCCCAGTTTAAAGCTAAAGCACTAATTTTTGCCTGAAATGTTAGGTTATTATGTCTACTTTAAGCATGGCATGGTCATTAATACTATACAAGCAGCATAAAACAGTATATTTGCGCACACCACCCAGCTCGAAAAGCGAAATCGCGCGTATCGTGCAATGTTTGAGGCCATTTTTCACACTTTTCTCTAAGCGTATATGAAAATCGAAGATAGCCAAGTTGTAGGTTTTGATGTCCTCTTCCAAAAACCGATTGAAAAATTAAAATCGGCCCAACTTTGTTAATACGCCGAATTTTGCAAGATTTTGGTGTATAGTGTTAATAGCGTAATTGTGCAAAAACTGTTGATCCGACAGCATCCAACATTTGCCTGCTTAAAGTAGACTAAATAGCCTAACATTTCACGCAAAATTAGCGCTTCGGCTTTAAACTGGGCAAAGCTGTGAATTTTTGAAAAAGGGACCATTTTAACGGTTTTCCGAATTTTCCCGGTGAAAAATGCTCCGATCACCTTTTAGAAACGTTCATTTTGAAAGTCTTCTAATTATCTACAAACTGTCTTTACAATGTATTGCATTTCCATCAATAATTTTCACGGTATGGTGAAAAAACGAAAAAAGGATAAATTTTTTGAATTTCTATTGTTAAAAATAACGCAAAAGCTCAGCTTCGTCTAGATAGGACAAAATCGGGGACAGTTCTAATTTGTTTTCGATATAGCTTAATAATAAATAATAATGAAACATATAATTTTTAGAATTTCCTATAAGGTATCCTTTAACATTGATTTTTTAGTAGTCACTAAAATATTTATTAATGTTTTAACCGGGAATTTTAGGATCGTGTAGTCCTTGCCTCAAGCGAATGAAGAAGTGCGAAATTTTAATTTCGCTCATATTACACTAACGAATATTTTTGTGAACCCATCTTATATGACACAATTTAAGGTTGGCATTGTGGCAAAATGAGTTAAAGGCGCGTAAAACCCATCCCCCAAACGGTCTCTAATGGTCATTCAAGTACGTTTAGCATAAAAATAACTATTTCGAGTAAATGAGCCCTGATCAAATTCTGAGATCACGACTCGAGCAAAACGTTAAAAAAATCCCCTAATCTCAAACTTTTAATAATTCACAATAAACACTAAGGCTCTCCCTTCCCCACGGGTGAATAAAAACTTCCTTCTTGGAGGAAGCGTCAGAAATATTTTTATTAATTTCCCCCTTTTGTATACTTTCATTTCTCCGCAAGGGCGACGTATGCTCCCCGTGTATACGTACTATTTTATTTTCCTGCCAGGGAAAATATAAAACAATGTGCTCGGCGGCGCGGCGGCGGCGGCCGAGGAAAAATCCATTGTGAGAGAAAATTAAATACCGATGACTTAGTAGGAAACGAAGATTGCGAGACGGAAAGGGATGGGCTAATAGGAATTTTCTTTCTTCGGAGAACGGAGAGAAATTAATCAGATGAGTTATTTTCTCGTAAACAGAGGTGGGGCATTGATTTATCAAGAGGTATTTTCGAAATTTATTAAAGTTAGCTGGAAATTTCGTTTTGCGCTTGGCTGAAAATTTCAATCTGAAGTTCATTTCATTGGAAAATGCGGTGAAATATATGGTTTATGAAGAACGTAATATGTCTCATTTCACTCGGAAACAATACCTGATTAACTTTCACAGTATTTTTAACAGTGCTCTCCCCCTTTCCAAATTATAAAAATCTGTCATGCAACATCCTGTAATGTACCGGTAAATGGCAACCCCTCAGCGCTATGTAAAATTTACTGTCATAGTGCGTCATGAATTTTTTTACTTTTGAATTATTGCAAGCTATCCAATCATAGCGAAAAATTTTCGGTGATAGTAAAAATACTCAAATAATTTACTTTGTTTACTCACAATTGAACCCCATGTTAAGACGCATTTTAACACAAATAAGGTGCTTTACATTTTGCAGTAAAGTGCCAAATGCTAGTGGCATCTATCGATTGCATATTCCAACTGAAGATGTTCATTACATTTTTAAACACAGAACCAACTTAGCTTATTGCAGGATACGGAATGAACATTTTAATTTTATTATAGATCCAGATGTCGATAATAACATTGAAGAAAACGATTTCCATGAGTTTCATCGGTAAGATTACCACATTCTGTTCTTTGTAATCTAAAGCAACACCTTCTAGAAGGGTCTCTGGAGTTTATAACATTTCTATTTAACATTTGACATTAAAATGAAATTGTTTGGAACGTTTCTTTAGGCAGCAGTGGACCTCTGGAATCTTTCTTATAGGTTATTCAAGTTTTCTAAAGCTTATGATGAAAGGTAAAACGTCTAAAATTTTCATAAACCTTCTAGATTCAAAGTTATACCCATTCGGATTTTCCAAACGTCTATAGGAAACTCTAGTGTTTTTCTCTCCATTTTCTATTGTTTGAAGCTATAACGAAAAAACTTAGGACCTATCAAGATCATTTATACAAATATACATTTATCTGTGGTGCTTGGAGGGTGAAACAATTTGAAATTTACCCAACCCTTTTAGATTTAAACACTTCAGAGATTATTATTACCTAATTACATAGGTATGTAATTTAAAACATTAATTTACACTAACATTTTTTGGAGGTTTCTTCTAAGCTTATTTACATGTATTCTGATTGTTGGGATACCTGATGGTATGTGACGAGGGCCATTATTATATATTAATGAAAACGCTGTGTGACAACTTGGCATTAAATTTTATATTCTGCCTCTTTAAATCAAAGCGGAAGACTGAAGCGGTAAAATTGTTGAAATCTCATACGTTTTGTGATGTTTTTTCCATTTATTTCCCCATTTTAAACTTTCATTTATCCCCACTATTACCGCTTCAGTGTTTCATATTGTCTTCAAGAGGAAGGTTAGATAATTTAATTCCCAATTGTTACGAAGGGTTTCTATTTACACATAATAATGGTCCTCGTCACAATAGATTATCCCAACAATCATAAAACCATACAAGCACCGTATTAAGAGTACCTTTAATTATAACGTGTAAACAAGATTAGAGAGACCTGCATAAAATGTAAGTGTAAATGAATGTTAATGTTGTGAATCGCATACTCACATGTGTTAACATCGGTTCTAGTTGTCCTTATGAAGTCCACAAGGGCTAGATTAAACGATGACGAAATTGGTTAATTGGTCCAATTATTAGCTAATTAAATTACGCTAGAATCAGTTTTTATTAATTTCATTTACAATGAATATATCCCTTCCAAGAACAACATTAATTAGGTACACATCGAATAAATCCGTTCTTTTTCCAGTTACCGAATTAATCGAAAACTAAGCGTCCCTCTTCCCGGAAATTTCATGGACCGGCGTCCTTTTGTTCTCCGCAAGACGAGATTTTCCGATTTTCCGATAATGGTGGAAGGGGGGCTGGAGAAGACAACGGGATTATTTCATTTCATCGCGTAACTTCAAAAACGGGGCCGCGTGGTCTACTAGGAAATGGCACGGATGCCTTTTCGACTTGGCCCGCAAAATTTCCCCCGAGATGTTCGCGAGAGATACGAGATATCGGCCGTGGAAAATTCGAAAATCGCGTTAAGGGGAGAAAATACGGTGTATCGAGAAATATTGAAAAAACCTCGATTAAACTTTTCCCTCGCTGTGTCTGTGATTCCTCCCCGATGCTTCCAGAAATATACGAGACGATTGTACTGCGGTAAATTTAAAACAAGAACCTGGATATGTTGAGTACAAGCCGGCGACAGAACCGAGTGACAGGAATTTAATTTTGACGAAAATTAGCCAGATGCATTCCCACATATGTAATAAGATCGGTTTATAGCAGTAGGGCGGATCAGATTCTATGCGTCTTAATTGAGCATTCTGACTATGACGTCGTCACGCATGAGACTAACGGGCAAATTTATAATCGCGCCTTGAGGATTCCTCAAACCTTAAGGGGTACTTAGTGTGCCATCTGTATTTTATAGTTGACTAAGTGCACATTAAGGATGAGTTGAGGCCGAGGTCGGTTTGATCTTACCTTGAGTATCCCTCAGAAAAAAGTTCAGTTCGCCTTCAAGACGTGGATTCAAGATGAATGACGATTATTATGAGTACGTCAATCGAAATATAAATAAGATAAATCGATTGCCTCAACGGTATTTGAGAGACGGTCAAAATCCGTTAGATTTGTATAGTGAACGTGAGTTTATAAGGAGGTATCGCTTTTCTAAAAATACAACTGTACATATTATTTTGCCTCTGGTTAGTGGTACTCTTCACAAACCCTATAATAAAGGTTTGCTGATCCAATTAGTAATCAGTTTACGATATTGTGGTACAGGAAATTTCCAGGCAAGTTGCATTTTTATATGTATTTATATCTAGAAAAAGAATGATTACTCATGCTTTATTCAAGTTTTTGAACTTTATTTATCTATTCTACTATTTTGTATCTATTTTAGACTGCTGCTGGTGATGAGCACATAGGAATTGCTAGGCGGTTTTCTAGTATATTTTAAATTTTGATGAAATACCTCTTACTTTATTTAATGTACGAAGGAAAACCATCCCACCGTTTGATTCAAAGGATACAACGTTTCTGTTCCCTCGCTTCACTTTTATTCCATTATTAAAATATTAGAAGCGAGAAATTCAAATCCCCAAAAGGGCGCACGTCCTCTCGTCTCTCCCACGTGTGACTCTGTTATTTAAGAAGAAAAATAAAATTAAAGGCATCCCTCAGACGCTGAGAAATTCTAGTAAAGCGGATCTTGATTAAAAAGATACGAAGAACGAGAGTGACAGGACGATGAGACGAATTACAATTATTTCTAACATTTAATTATCTTCATTTTTCTTGTATCTATTATTAATTTCTCGATATTATCCGGTGATAAGAGGGAGAGAAATGGATTTTAGTAGACGCACTCTAAAGTAAGAATACTCGAGAGTGATTCAGAAAATGGGTGCTTGACAGGAAGAAACCTAATGGATATTATTTGGGAGGATGCCTTCGTTCGTTATTAAATTCCTGCTGATGTATGTCTTGGCGTTCTCATTTAAATTAAGTTAATTAGTAGCCCTGAATTCTTGAGCAGGGAGAACAATGGGAGGCGCTTGAATATTTTCGATCTATTAAACGATAGATGCCATGACGTTAAAATTGTGCACAACAAATGGATATCAGGGTGGAATTAAATCAAATAATTTGATCTCAAAAACCTATGGAATATTTCCGATTTGTTGAACAGATTTAATCGATTGTTTACGAATTGGAATGTCTAAATTAGGCTGTTTTATATTTAAATTGCAGTTCTGAATTAAAAACATCCCGGTCAACTCGTACGCCGGGGGTGGGTAGCGCATTGCTCCATGAAATAGCGAATACCGTAGTAATAACCGGCGAATACGCGGAAAATCAAAATTAATGCCCAATTTTCCGCTCGTAGAGGGAGTAGACCGTTAATTAAAAGTCGGCGTTCGAACGCGTGTAAACGAACTTTTCCGGGTCCGTATCAATTTGATGTGATTAGTAAGTTTTTCGGTGGCCCCTAACGAAATTATCCGTTGGCGGTGATCGAGCTTCCGGTTAAATATTTATAGAGAGATCGAGAAGAAATTAATGGAAAATAAAGGCGATACAGGGAAGTAACGCGTTAAGGACTGGAGGCAATTTATGGATCGACGCTCGATCTCTACGTCACACGCAACAGTCTATCCTTCGCTTGAAGGCAATAAATACAAATAAATTCATAAATTCAGTAGCATAGACGCTGTTTATAAATTGATGCGAAAATTTTTCGGCAAAGTTGATAAAATGGCTGTGTCGACGTCAGAAGTTTTAAAAAAAAGCAGAGCAGAGGTTATGATAAAGTGACTAAAATTTCTTCCTTCAGAAAAGTGATGATTTCTATGGTGATAAATTGTTAAAGCTGTGGTGCTGTAATTGTCACTCGCCGAAAAAAGTGTTATAAATAAATCAGATTATATCGCTATTGGATCCCAACTCACGTAAAATGAGAAAAGTATACAAAGTTATTGTATAATAAAATGACAATTTCCAGAATATCTTTGGTCAATAGCGCCCGGGAGGGATCCCTTAAGCACACTCAGAAATTAATAATGACTAATTAAATAATATTCGTTATACACAATATTTTTTTACTGTAATCAAACTGAATAAGGCGTATTTTGCTTTGAAATGTTAGAACTAGAATAACGTCGGTTGTGGTATCTTTTGTATTCATTTTGTAGTAGTTTTAAATATTTTTAAAAGCAATTTGAAATTTGGCGATTTTCTAAAATTCTTTTAAAATTTAGTTTCCAAAATTCTTCCTATAGTCGTTCAAAATTTATTATGAAACATTCATAGCTAACGACAATTATATAAATTGGAGAGACACATCGATTTTTATTTCGAGAGGGAACTATTTGCGCATGTTTTGAACCCTGTCGCTTCAACCCTTTAGCCAGAATGAGTTCCACCCCTAAAGTTTAAATAAAGAGAGAGGGTCAAGTGATAACTCACTTTGAAGCTTATCAAAATCTGAATTCGACCGGTTTTTTTTAGATTTGGTTTAGTAATTTTCGAGAAAATGAACAAAAGGTATTCCTTACCTAAATCAAAAATAAAGTGAAAATTTAAAAGATTTCGAAGTTTATTTTTTACTTCGGTATTGATTTTTTATCCTTTGGTTGTTTTTGGTCGTATTTTTTGTAACAAAAATGAAACAAATACTAAAGAAAAGGTTTTGAGAACGATAACAGTACAGCTCCAAGTGTGGCTCGGTTCAATATACCAAACAATCCTTCTAACCATTGACTTCTTCTAGCTTTTCGGACTTCTAGACTTTTTCAAAAATCATTTCCAAGGGTTAGAGAAAGCGTCTTTTCGTTGATCTTGGAATTTTTGGATCAATACATATAGGCTAAAGCGAGATTCTCTAACCACCATACTACTTCTGAAGTCCAATTGATCAGGCCCAATTTCTTCTTTGCAATTTCGTAACAATCTGTTATGAAGGACCTTTAATAAAACTTTCAGAACGTGGCTCGTAGCTCATGGCTTTGGTATTGGAATGATTATAGGCTCCAGTCACTTCTCAGGGATATACATTTGCTTGTACAAGGTGACAAAAAAATCAGCATGTTACGTTCGTGAGTTCTTAATAATTATAATAACACGAACTATGACTAACTGATCGTAATTTATTTAACTAACACTAACACTAGAGGGACTCACTCTAAGTCATTTAAACGTAAATTTATATTAGATTGGTTTTATGACATCTTTCGGATCTTTCGCATGAACATCTGTGCGTTGTCTGACTGCTTATCTCTCGGTCGCCTCTTTTTATTCTAACGGTGTTACGTGGAGATTTTTCTAGAACAATTAAACAATTCTCGGAACCTTCTTGACTTTCATTTGTTTTTGATTGTTTTAAAGCAATTTCTACTTCACTTTTTAAAATTGTTGGTCCTTCGATGTAATTATTACCTAGCATCATATCTTTTCTGTCTTTCGTAATTAGTCTTGTAATGTATTTTTCCCATTCTTTTAGTTTAACTTCCCTATTCTGGATTAGATATTTTTTTGATCTATCAGTGTATGTTGCAATTGTTTCATGTTGTTTGATGTTAATTCTCTTGTTTCCTTATATATGTTGAAATAATAATGTTTTTCCTGCGAATGTTAAATTTCATGGCATTTTCCTTTGAGGCAGTTTTCTTTGCCCCTTTAATTCTTTTTCGTGGTTCTCTGTTGAGCTGCCTTTATTATGAAATGTTTGTACTTTCTTTTTACTCAGGACTATGTGGAAAGACGATATGGAGTGAAATGTGATTCTTATATGTATTGCATTAGGAATAATTAATTATCAAAAAAAAATATATAGAAACTAGGAAACACTTTTGCGACATTTTAATGACAGATTGTTTAGTGCTGTTTAACACATTATTATGTCATTGAAAATACATATTGTATTGAAATAAGGTAAAATTTAGCGTCTTTTCCTTTAAAAGATATAACAATAATGTTTTTTAAAATTGCTTTTTCTGAATATATCAGATATTGAAGTTTCAATTTTGCAGGAATTGTTAAGCAATGTTTGTGATAGAAAAACTTTCAACAATGTCTGATTTTGGTTCGATAGATTGCAACTATTTCACAGTTCATCAATTTAGTTATCCTTATCATGAGACCTTCCACCACACAACACGAGAGTGGGGCCTCTTTGTTAATTATAACGATATCTTAAAAGTTTTAAATCGACTTTAGAGAGAGTATAAACCCACATCTTGTATTACACTCACACCATCCCTCAAGGATAGTACTTTTTCTACAAAATTTACAACTCAATCGAAATTTCTAATTTTTTATCGGTTCAAAGACCCCCTTTTTTTCGAAAACGGTGTTCGTTTCAAAGGCATTTTTGAATGAATCAAATATTTGCTCCTACCCTAGAAAAAATCCGGCGATCCGTTTCACAATATGAATCATGCAAAAAAAAACACGTGAGCCCTAAAACGGTCCTTTGAACCGCGGCGAGGATTAAGTGAGGGAGTTATTTACCATTTTTTTAAATTAAATTTCGCCCTCTCTCTTTACTGAGAGGTATGTTTATTCATCATTGATTTGGGAAAGGGCGAGAGAGAGAGAAAGAAGCGGGGAGAGGGTGGGAGAAGGAAAGAGATTAAAAGGGAACCTGGGTCTATTTTTTCTGTTGGACAAAATTGTTTGCTTTATGAACTGTTTACATTTTTTGGGAATGTCCCTTTTTAATATTGTACGAAAACGGACGAGAGGCAAACTGAAACAAACACCTCACTTCACAGCTGAATAATTTTAGATCTATTCCTACAATAAGAATGTCATCGAATATCGTACTTCAGCCGCAGATCTAACAAACTTTGTATGTATACAAATGCAATTGAGTGTTGCTCCGTAACTTAAGAGCAGTTTGATGTTGAGCTACTAAAGAAGGTAGTTAGAACATCGGTTCAGTAAAACCCGAAATCCCTTTTTAATATCACAAATCGAATACAAGCGCTTTATTTGAAAAATTAACTACTGAAGGTGACATGTTACGATTGCTGAACACTATTGGAAATTAAAGGGCTTCTAAGTCTTATTGACTTCGAGAAAATGATGCTGAACACCGGGAAATGACAGTATTCAACTAGAAAATTCAATTGCCAAGAAATGCAGATATTTTACGGATTACAACAAATTTAGTTTCTCGAGTTCTCAAATTTAGTTTGATTGGACCATACATTGAATCAGTACTGATTTCTATTAATTAAAGTAGACGTATATAACACGTAATGTTTATTTATGAAGTTAGTTCTATTATAGCATGATTATATTATTAGCTATACCTTTTTTACTTTTTCATATATGAGGTACTTATAATCAGAGTATTTTTTGGCTTTTCTGATCGTTTTGATGTCCTGTGAGTCCAAAAAATGTGTTTTTTGAAAAATATCTATAGGTATAAACTCTACTTTTCTCAGAAACTGTAAATAATAAAAAGTTAAAACTATGAATTTAGACTTGGTCCCCTGATAACACTTCTGAGTCCATGCAAATTTGGTTAAAATAGGTTAAGGGCAAAAGGCACACAATTTTTTCCAAAACGCCTTTCCGTGTCCTTACTAAACTTTACATCTGAACTACTACATTAAATGCCCACATTTTTATTTGGATCAATTTTTTCTAAGCGCGCCGTAAAAGACACTTCACTCATGAGAATTTTTAGTTTTTCTTGATCTTCTACTAAACAGCTTCAATAATTCATTTTAACCTTCGCAACATGACATCTACTTATTTAACATTTACAAACTTTATTTGTACATTTTTTAAAGCCGATTATTCTTTTGTGAACTTTCAGTTTTACTCAGCTTTTCCACAGCGGATTACATTTTCCTTACAGAATCTGAAACGTCTGAAATTTCCATACACCTTCTGTATGTCAATTTTAAACCCTTTCTGATCATCCCAAAATTCTAGTGGGCTAATGTCTAATCTCTAGAGCTTTTCTTTACCATTACTCACACCTTATACTGTTTGAAAATTTAGCGAGGAAGGTTCTAAAACTGATCTGATAGATTTTTCGGTGGTCGCCGGAGAATAACACAATTTTAGTCTTGCATATACCTCCTTGGTTGGATTTTAAGGCACTTTCTTCTTGTTCTTCTTTCTCAGCCGATTTTCGCGCACTCCTGGACATAGACCTTTCCTAGACTCTTCCATGTGTCCCTGTCTTGTGCTTTATAGTGCCAATCTCTGCCGCAAGGTTTCTTACGGAGCGTAATATTTCTATGAAACATCTTACGTCTTCAACGGAACGGCAAGATCACGGTACAAACATGCTCGAAAACATGCAACGCTCTTCCAGATTTGAAGAGAATGGACAATGTCGCAAAAGACATGAGATCTTATAACTCTAATAACGCCACTAACTGAATCAAAATAACTCTGGGATTACTTATCCATAACGATGACAAAAGTAATACAATGGAACTAGCCTAAAGACTACAGTTGTGTGTTCCGTGTATCCAATCCGTGCTAGATAAATGAGATATGAGAGATAGAACTGAGAGAGTCGCCATCGCTCGCTAGGTGCCGTTGTCAATACCAGAATGAAATAAAATAACAATTTCAAACGTAACATGCTTGTACCTCGCTGGGTATGTGCTAGGTGTGCATTACTCTACCTATTATCTTTTGCCGAGCAATATGTTCCGCCCATTACCGCCAATTTCTTGGGCGACTTCCTCAAGTCCTATTCTCCTCATTTTTTATTTTATTCCCCAGACTTATGCATAGCACTACTGTTTCTACCGCCCTCTACATTTTCAGACACTTTCGCTAATTTAAAATTTTGGAAAAACGTCTGGAATCTTTTAGATCCGTTCTAATGTTTAAGCTTGAAATGACATTACTTGGAACTTCTGTTCACCTTCTTTATTTAATTTAAAAGGAATTTTATGCTTCCGAATGACTATAGAAGCCTCTCGTATTTTTCGACATAATTCATACTTTCTTGTATTTAATATCAAAGTGAATACGCTTCTACAAACTTTCACTTAGGAAAATTCGTATTTTCTGTATTCTTCGGAGAATTAATAAATTTGAAATGTCTTCTGGATATTATGTAGGTACCTTTAAGTTTTAGAAGAACCAGGAATTTTTATTTTAGGTTCTTTGTAGCGTCATGTTGATTAAAACTTATGTAAACCTTCTAGTTTTTATTATTTTTGTGGCTTAGGGGTTTACAAGAACTTCTATAATAATAGAAAACCTTCTAAATTCTACGTTAAAGTCATTGAGGTCTTGCAATATTCCAAAGAATCAAGCCGTATCTTCCATTGTGTCGGTCTCGAGAGAGACCTGTTATTGCATTGTTACGCTACTGCTTTTAGGCTGCCTTTATCATTAGCTTGATTGCTCTTATACAGTATACAAGGAGTGTAGGTGTAGGTTCGATAAAGTGGCTTCTGAACCTTGTATTATGCAACGAGAAATTACTCTTTGAAATTCTTTAGGAACTCTGCGGTTTTGTATGTCTTTTCCATTTTCCGCTCTTAAAACTGTGAAACTCCCATTCAACGTTCACCGCCACAAACGACTAGTCTTTGTGGACTCGCTTCCCACAAAAAAACGTGTCCATTTTACCTAAATTCCATTATGCAGTTGAATTTATCCTGCGGCAGGTTCTTGTACGTATAAAGGACACGGGTCATGTTGCAGGCGATTTTCCGAATTTCTCTAATTAATGTTGACATTGCTTTCATGCTTCTGGAGTTTACCCTCCACCATAGCATAAAACAATTTGTTGATTAAAACCAACGACCGACCGGGGGAGAGTTTCGCTCATGAATAATGGTCTCCTACGTAAATTCTGATACAGTCGCGGTCTTAGAAAGTAATATTAATGTTAGGCCTTACGGGGGTCATGATTATTTTTTGATAGTAATCCCATCGGAACAGATTTTCGCGTAATTATAGCACTCTTAACGAAGGGATTGTGTTAATTTCGAGTTCCAATTAATTAGCTCCGGGCGGGTAGGTGGGGAAAGAGATGTGAAGTGTAGAAGGAAATTGGAGGACTCTAGTGACACTCAAGGAGGAAATTGAAGGCGATGAATGGCAGGAATGAGACACCAGCCGTTTAATTTTCTTTTAGTAAATTTATTTCTTTTGGCTTTATATTAGCCATCATCTCGACTTGAATGTAGTCTTTATTAATTCTATGCATATGTGGGTTTTACTCATTGATTTCCATTTAATACCCCTTACCGCCTTACCAAAAAATTCATTACAAACTTTGCCCCAAATTATTTATATAAAGTTACCCTTCATTCCTTCCATTACTCATCGCCCCATCGATCTGATTGGATTCCGATTTGAAGGGGACGACTCAATCCCGGCCACCGCTTACGGTCATTTAAACTAGAATTTAATCCCGGGTCCCTAATTGCTCCGCCCGGACAACTATGCAGAGAATTGTGTTGCGTGTGATATTTCTCGGGTAGGAATTGTACCAGCTTTTAACAACAGATTAGAGCTACAGTATGTGAAGTATGCGTCAAATTGTCTTGAACCGGGAGAATTGGGGGGGGGGTCCGCTTTAATTACTGCAGGGAGATTTTTCCGGGACGTGATGAGGAATCTTCCGTTAACGGGAGGGAATTAGGGAATTTGGACTTAGTTGTAATGAGATACATAGTTTTAAGAAATATGGATTCGCAGCGGACAGTTTTCCGATGCCATAAATCTAGATGGAATTGTTCTTAAATGAATCAAAAATTGGCTAAAATTTAAATCAAAAACTAAAATGAAATAACAAGTCTCAGTGAAATGTGTTACTATATTATTACTAATATTACAACAATGCAGTATTGCATTGCTTCGCTTGGAAGGACCGAACTTCGTCCCTTTTACATCACCTCAGAAAGTGAAATTTGGGGATTATCAAATTTTTCTAAACCATTTTAGAGCCCAGTATACAACCGCGCCAAGTTGCGCCAAGTTTTAAAGTCATTCCCTTTCCCTTCTCCTTATGGGGTTTTAAATTTTTTTAATTCACTCGAATGCCTAAGCTACAACTGTGCAAGAGTTTAATGTTTCTGACTAATCGAGAATTTCCTCAGAATAATACCGATGGTAACAAAATTCACTTCTATTTTTTACCCCCTCGAAACGGGATAATATTTTCCTGAACTATCTCCAAGTTCCTTTGCTGTCAAGTTTAAAGTTTCTAGCAATTAGAATACTGTTTTTAGTTAATAATGTTTCGGTAAAGGAAATTCAGTAAATTTAAATTTTTTCGGGCAACTCGAGTGCCTAAGTAAGTAAGGGATGTTGAGGAGCATGGAGTGGGGTAGGCAACGATCAGGGACACTCCGCTATTTGGGGGCGTGCGACCAGCGAGAACCCATTCTAGAGGTAAGGGACGGATGCGTACCTATCAACAGGTTCGACAAGAACTATTCCATAGTGATCCCCAAAAGGGAAGGCTGGGAAACACCGGAGAACATAATTAGGGAGCATGGAGTGATTTGGTTCACAGATGGATCACATACCCCTGGGGACATAAAAACGATACCCCTGGGGACTCGCTGCACAACTTTCCAAGCAGAGATCTTTGCCATCCTTGCTTGTGTACAAGAGAAGCTTATAAGGAACTACCGCAAACAGAGCATAGAAATAAGCCCTAATAGTCATGGAGCGAGCGCTAAAGGCTCTGGGGTCGCACAGAACCTCATCCAAGCTTACCTTAGCGTGTCAGAGAACCTTAGAGGAGCTGGCTAAACGAAACATGGTTCACCTGATATGGGTGCCTGGGCATAGTGGTATCGTAGGGAACGAACGGGCTGATCGACTGGCCCGGCTAGGGTTGGAAACTCCCGTCTCTGGACCCGAGCCGGCCTGTGGATTTACCAAGGCGACTACAGTGGGACACTTCAGAAGGCGCCTACGAGGGGAAGTCGAAGAACACTGGACCCAACAGGACCCCCTCCGTCAATCGAGGGATTTCATTGAGGGACTCGACCAAAAAAACTGCTTAGTTTAGGCAGAAAACATATACGCACGGTAACCGGAGTTCTAACCGGGCACTGGACGCTGAATATGCACAATATGAGGCTGAAAGTCGACTCATGTGCAGGTTCTGTTGGGAGGAAGATAAAACCTCCCATCACATCTTGTGTGACTGCGAAGCACTCGCAAGGGGGCCAGGTGGACAATCTTTGGGGTAGAGAAGATCTCCCCGGAAAAAGCGAGGAACCTCTCACTAGGAAGCATAAATCCCTAATAATGCATAACTTTTTATGCATAATAATGCATAAAAAGCATAGGAAGCCCTTCATGGGGAAAGTGCGACTAGGCTGAGACCTTAAGCGGCGGGGGATGACACAGTGGACTCAAGTCTAAGTGTCGCCTGAAGGCACCTCAGTTTCTCTCATTCAAGTAAGGGATGTTCATCTTTATACCGTAGCAACTTAACACTTTCCTGGTAAATCTAAATAAGTTATCGCTAACTTCTTCACACCCCCAAAAAACGGTTAAGATGGCTTTTGAAGGGAGAGGATTGGATTGGCAAAAATTTTACCAAAGAGCACATGTAGGATACTGCTTTACACAAGTATTAAATGTGCAAATACGTTTAAAATGTGATGGAAATAAAAGGTACAATTAATTTATTAAACTAGTTAGTCAAATTTCATTCCAATATATTGTCACGAGCCGGGGCGTCTTGAGATTATAGAAAAATATAGGAATTATAAAATTATAGGACATAGTTAGAAATTAGTGTCTAGTACTTTATCGCTTAAACTACCTTAACGGTATTTCGTTGCAAGTTTTTGCTCATTCACTTTAATTTGTAATGAAATTATTAATTATTTGTTCAAGAATGCTTTAAGCAATCGAACTTAAAAATTAATAAACGGAAAGAAACTGAAAGAGATTTGTAGGTCGCCCTTCTTATCCTTTAACTAATAACATTTTTTTTTTATTTGGATACATTTTATGTCTTAGGAAAAAACTGCTTATCGTCAAATGCCTGTCAATGGAATGATACAAGATTATTACTAAACAAAGGTAAATATGCATCCAAAAGTAAAATAAATGTGCAAGCATTTTGCATAAATTTGGATGCATAATATGAAAGTAAGTAAAGCAACCTTTGATCCATGCAAGACCTTAGACGTTCGCAATAATTTGCATTCAACATTAAATTAAACTCTATTGGACTTTTTGTATACAGTAAACCTTCTATGATACGTACGTTATGTAACTTTACTTAAAATCGTAACTAATGGTTGTATACAGTATTTAAAGGAACTAAACAAATGACAAGTCCCCTATTTTTGAGTTTGAGACAAGTACCAATAAATGCTAATTATAAGTTTATTAACGGATCAGTGTTAAATAAAAGGAACTCATGAACAAAATTTGAGAAAGGGAGTTGTCTGTATGGTATTAAGCAACAAAAGAAAAATGTACAAAGGTAGTAACGTGGTGGATTTGACTATAAAAGGTATTTTCCGTTTTTTACCATTTAATACCACTTTTGAAGACTGAATAGTGATGTTCTTTATCAGGTATATGATTATGGTCATTAACAAATCTATTAATTTGTTGAGTTACTCAATCATGTCAAGAATGCCTTACGAAATTTCTGATCAATACTATAAGTAAATGTTCCAATATTTCCCTATAGTGGAACTAAAAGTGTTTTCCACTATTCATATAATAATTGGTAGCATATTTATTTCTATCAAAATTACCGCAGTAATGCCCTTCATTCCTTTAAGAAAATCGTAATGCCTCTGGGAATGGGTTACGCTCTCGCGGTTTATGTTACATAAGTTCCTAATCTCGATTTCAACGATTTAAGCGGTTTTATTGAGAGAAAACTCTAAATTGCCTCCCGAGACTGTTGCCGTAGTAAAGCATAAACAAGAATCGACCTCCCTACGTACGTATTTCCCGGGCAACCATCTAATACAGATTAGCTGATAAATTAAGCAAGACAACTTCTTATCAGGCACAAATCCTTTTACGAAACAAATATCCTTGAGGGTTGTTAGTTCGTTTGTTGTCTGATTCGAATTTAAGACCTTAATTAGAAGTTATACGTTCATTAACAAAACAATCGGATTTATTAGCCTACGACCCCTCTCCGAGGTCTTTGTCTGCGAATTTCGGCGAAACCGCCCCGGAATTTTTTCCCGTCTCGATAGACCTATCGATTATTCAAAAGTCCCTGGGAGGCGAAGAGGAATGGGACTGCTCCTCGGGAACAGCGCCCGTCTCCTTTACTCTCCCCCTCCCCACGCGGTGTATCCCTCGTAGATCCTCCTGTTTAAGTTCGTAGCCCGTTATAGGTATCATTAGTATCGAGCGCGTGCTCGCTAGCCGGCGGGATCTCTAATTGGGGTAATTAGACGAAACAACGGCACACGATTGTCACGGCATTATGCGGTTTTGCGGGAATTGCTTGAATTCGCTTCGACGCCGACGACGCTTTTAAAACCGGCGGATCCCCGGAAGAATGTGAGGACGCGTCGCAGGGAAAACCACCTGCGGGTTCACGACCCTATTTGCGAAATATGAAGTCAAACAGTTCTTGCCTCGTTTGAGATATTTTCAATAATTAGAGGTACGTACACGTTTATTAGTTCTCCAAAAAATGTGTTTACACTCAAATTGCTGAAGATCTGGGCTTATAATTTGAAGAGAAATTACGACCGAAATAAGCAGCTTTAACCCTCAGGGTACAATCTATAAAAAACTCCCGGTCAGTACAATCATGGGTTAGGCTAACCCAGCAAATTTGATTGGCTGTATCTCGGGCTGTAGTTGACCGATTGAGCCGTTTTTTTTTAATCGAGAGCCTAGACAATTGCCAATACGGGGGTGTCAACCGATTTTCCGAGTAATTTGTTTAAACAAAGTTACATTCAAATGTTTAAAAATTTTGAAATTTTTTTTTCGAAAAAATCACTTTTTTTTAAAAATGGCATAACTTTGCGAAAAAAAAAGATATTTAATTATTTCTTCCGGGGTTTGAAAGCTAAAATACTCCTCTTTAAAACGTACGACTCAGTTTTTTGATTCATTCCAAAAACTATATTTTTTTTGAATATTGAAATGACCCCATTTTTTACGAAGCGAAAAAACGTGATTTTTGAACTTTTTGCAATAAGGCGTATTTCTTAAATAAATAAACATCAGAATTTATTGTTGCATGAACTTTTTATTGTTGACAATATACAAAACACAAATTCAAACCGTATCTCCACATTCGCAACATATTTTGGCAACATGCTCCCTGCACATAGCCTTATTACATTTCAGGCATTTGTAATATGTTTTACGGTCCAGGGAAGTGGAGCACAGGCTACATCGCCTTTGTTTACCCATTTTATTATTAACAAATTCATGTCTTATGTCCAAATCCTCTGGTATATCTTTGGCATCCAAAAAATTTCCGATCAAATTGCGCAGATTGACTCTCAACGTGGGAGTAGTTAATCTAGAAATGAGTGCAGGTTTTACAAGCTGCATTGCCAGCTCCATTGCACACTCAATTCTTTTCATTGCAATATTATTTCCATTTAAATTATAAAGAATAAAAGAATTTACATTTAGCGCAGCCAAAACTCCAAAAAGAAAGAAAATTTTTTTCTCTCTAAAACACACATTTTGTAACGTTGAGTACAATCTGGGTGAGAAATACCCGAGGTCAACTTTCAAACCTGGACCACTCAAGAATCAAGTAGAGACTGAAGTTGCCGCTCACGGTACACACAGATACTGCTTCAAAGTTTTTTTAGCCCCCACTCCCGACCCCCTCCCTTCACTTTTTTTAAAATGCCAGCACTTTCAAAATTCGTCTGGGTTACGCTAACCCAGATTGTACCCTGAGGGTTAAGAATTAGAGAGAAAAAACTCGACTGCCATTATTAAAGACCTGAATAATTTTGTTCTATTTATTTACTCACTTGCTTATTACTTATTTCGTAATATCGTTAGAACGTGACATTTGGTTCATCATCTCCCTTAGCCCAGCAGTTACACAGTAATAATTTATTTAATAATCGTGATCTCATCTGTCAGAAAACTGAAGTAAAATCATTTATGCGTCGTAATCGAAAGTGTGTACAAACTCGTGACGACCAATCCCAACATTAATTATAAATTTTCTTTATTTGTAATGACATACAGAATTTAAATAAAGAAAATAGAAGAATCATATCCTTTCATCCTTAATTCTCCATTTTTATTAGGGTTCGTTGGCAACATTGCCTCAACGAATCGTGATGAGGATGATGGCAAAATAAACGTGTTTGAAGTAGAACATGTTGTGATTCTGTCTTATACAGGGTGCGGCATCATAACTCCCTTTTTTTTAAACGCAATGGAATCAATTTGTTAATTACAATTTTTTTATATAATATAAGTACAAATGTGGCATTTTGTTTCGCACAGCTTTAAAAATCATGTCAAATAGGTGACACCCCCCATTGTCCATACACTGAATAAGCCGATTTCTGGGGTTTGTCATAAGCCTTTCCAGTATGGCTGTGAGTATACTGCAAATTTCAGCCTGGATATTGGCTTTGAGATCTTCTACGGTTGACATAAATGCGGGATATCACAAAATCGCAAGATGCCAAATCGGGGGAGCGAGCTAGCCACTCCAAATCGCCCCTTATTGAGATGAGGCGCCCCGGGAGGTGTTCCTTCGAAACAGCCATCGATGTACTGGAAGTGTGAGCCATTGTACCGTCCTGTTGAAACCAAACGTCCCCTAAATCCAATTCTTCAAGTCGAGAGAAGAAATTCTTCCAACTTGTTCACATACCTGTTAAAATGCACTGGCACTGTTACCTCATTTTCTTCAAAAAAACCAGGGACCAAATTCCCAGCTGAGGAGACTGCACACCACACTGTAACTTTAGGTGAATGGAGAAGCCTTTGATGCAATTCACGGGGGTTGGTGTCAGCCCAGTAAGGCACGTTTTGTTTATTGACCTATCACTTAGGTGGAAATGGGCCTCATTACTACAAAAAACAATCGCGCCCTCAAGATCGTTTTCGAGAAATGCCTCACAGGCGTTCCTCCGAGAATTGAAGGCACTCTCGCAGAATTCTTAAATAATCGCTAACTTGTAAGGATAGTAATAAAGATTATCGTAAAGTGAAGAAGAGACCAGTTTTTCTTCTTGTCACACTCCCGGTTTGTCTGAACGTCCCGGTCTGTTTATGTAACAATCGATTTTCGAGCTGGGACAGGGCCTACCGGGGCTACATTGAACCGATTTCGAAAAGCAGGCAGGGTTGCGATCACAGAACGTACATTCGAAGGGTAGGGGGGGGGGAACAAAACTTTAGAAGCACGCCTGTCAAATAAGACCATTATTACGACCTCTACAGCATAAATGTCACCCATTTCAAAAAAGGAAGTTATGATGCCGCACCCCTTATTAACCGAATAACGGTTTGGGGCGGAAGTGGTGTCATTCGGAAAATCTCGAAAAATAAACGTAATCGAAATAGAACATGTTTCTGTCTTATATCAACTGAGTTAAAACGCTTTAAAGGCAATGAGGTCATGAGAAGGATAAAAACTGATATTGGGGACAGTAGTAAATGCAGTAAATAGTAAAATGCAGCAAAATGGATAAAATATGCACTCAAACATCGGTGGAAACACCACTCGGCCGTTTACGCCAATATTCGAGTGCATTTTGCATCCCTTTCGCTACATTTTAACAAAAACTTGGAATATATATTTTTTAGTACTTCACTTCTAGTTTTGCAAAATGTTACTGAAGTTAAAATCGAACCGTTTTTAACACAAGCAAGCTCCCTGCAAAATAATGCATAAAAAAATTGAAATTACAATTGCTCAAACACTGAAGGTCCAACAGCACCAGCTCTTTGCACAGTTTAAGTTCATACAACTGTCTACTTCTGTTTCAAATTTCAGCTCTTAATCTTCGTTAAAGGTGAAATTATGAATTCTCAAAAAAATATCACATTTTCCTGTTTTTCCGAATTTTTTCCGCTTCCAATCTATCGACCTCTCGTTTTCAACGCTATTCATTCTATTTCTTTTCTATTTACGGAATTTAAATTGCTCTAGTTCTTTTCGTGCTATAAGCAAAAACCAAAAAAAATCCGCCTTTTTTGCACTAATATATGTTGCACGAAACGATTCAGGAACTTTTAGACGTTTAAACGCTCAGGATTTAGATATTATCGGTGGAGATATATGAAATGTATTCTAAAAATATCATTCCAACAATAAATTCTTTAGAAGTTGAAATGATTAAAGATACACGAGACTACCCTAGCATCGAGTGTTCGACTGAAACGTTACAAGAATGTATAAATATGGGCTTTACGTTCAAAAAAATTTATAACGACAAAGCGGTTATGGAAACAGGTCGCATTCGTCAATGGCGAATATTTAGATGAAACGTGGTTGGATACTCATGACACAGTGAAAAAGGATTCTTCTCGTCGATGTACGCTAAAAGTTCCCTCTTTGAAAGGAAAACGAGTGACAATTTTGCATTGCGGTTAGGAAAACGGTTGGGTCCCTGACGGCTTGCTGTTATCAGCGAAAAATATTCAGCATTGTTCGCTTGATTACCGTCAAGACATGACCGCTTCATTATTCGAAAATCGATTTCAGCAACGTCTCTCACCAAAACTTCCCCCACGTCGTGTAATAGTTCTAGATAACGCCAGTTACCATAGTCGATTATTGGAAAAATTCTAAACACATCTAGCAATACACGAGAAATACAAGACTTTCTCTTAACAAATTATATGCATTTTGACGATGCTTATTCAAAACAATATCTTCTGGAAGTGTTAAACACCCGAACATTTAATGAACGTAAATAATAATTATAATTATTTTCTAATAGTTTTTTAATAAGAATTAAATTTAAAAGTTGCTTAATAATTTTTTTGACGAATTTGCTCAAAATTTTGAATATTCAGTTTTAAGATTCCCCCTATCATTGTGTATTTAATCCAATCAAATTAATATGGTGTCAGCTCAAACAAAATCTTCGAAGAAAAAACACGAATCCCACTTTATCAACGTCCATATTAGATCTTATTTACAGAGAAGTCAAATTAATTACAGTAGACAATTGGAAACATGTTATAGGCCATGTTAAGAACGTTGAAACCACGTATAAAGAAATGTGAAGCGATGTACATCGACTTACGATAGCCTCCGATAACAGTAGTTCCAATTATGAGTCAGGTAGTAAATAATGAACTATATTAAAATAAGAAATAATATCTAAAAATAAATTCAAAAAAAATTTAGATATAAAAAAACACTTTACAGGAAGCTTGCCTCCATGGTTTAGCCTCAATTTCTTAAAATTTCATTTTCCAACACCATTAATTAGTCATAATTCAATTGTCAATATTTCCTGGTAAGGAAATTGGCAAATGTGCAAATTTAAGACAAATTAAAAATTTACAGTGAGTTTATAAGGAGGTATCGCTTTTCTAAAGATACAACTGTACATATTATTTTGCCTCTGATTAATGATGCTCTTCATAAATCTAACAATAGAGATTTGCGAGTGGTTCCACTGATCCAATTATTAATCAGTTTGCGATACTATGATACAGGAAATTTCCAGGCAAGTTGCATTTTTATATGTATTTATATCTAGGAAAAGAATGATTACTCATGCTTTATTCAAGTTTTTGAACTTTATTTATCTATTCTACTATTTCATATCTATTTTAGATTGTTGCTGGTGATCTTAGGGAAATTTCATAAACTACAGTGTCTCTAATAATAAAAAAGATTTTAGTCATTAGCAGAAAAAGTCAGGAATATCTTAAAATTCCCAGAAGGCTCTTTTAATTACCAAGTTTTTATGAATGAAGCTAATGAAATTGCCAAGTTTCCTGGTGTAACATCTTGTATAGACGGTACCCATATTCCAATAAAAAATCCTAGAGATGCTATAGGTGAAATATACAGAAGTAGGAGAATGTTCTCCATTGATTTATAGGTACTTATATTATCTCAATAATGATTGATTAAATTGTTTAAAAAATGTTATTTACAAGTGGTACGTGGCCCAAGAATGCAAATATTAGATATTGTCGCTAGGTATCCAGGGTCCACTCATGATAACACATTTCACAATAGTGGGGTTCTTGTCAAATATGAAAATAACGAAGTGCTAGGTCAGCCTATAATTATTTGTTTAACATCAAATTTACAATATGAATCTGTTATAAATTATGCATTATAACAGGTAAATTGTTGGGTGATATTGTTGGGCTATGCATGTAAAAGATATCTGCTAACACCAGTTGTACATCCTAATACACACGCAGAAAGAAATTATAATAGGGCTCATAGAAGCACCAGAAATATCTTCGAAAGATTTTTGAGAATCTGGAAAGAACGATTTATGTGCTTGAAAAAGAGGGTTGAGGGTTTAAATTTAGTTTTTCTTAGTTTAGTTACAAGTTTTAATTTGTTGTAGTTGATAACCTCACTTTGACACTATCGTAGAACCACAGAAATAGAAATAATACTCCATAGACCGGATCCTTATTCACGATTTTCGCTGTTGTCAGAACTTTTACCTTCTTAAACGCTCCTTGGCCGAGGCAGGAAGATTTTGTAACTATCGAACAGCTTATCTGAGGTTCTACCAAGGCCTCCTTGAGTATTCCATAAGTGATGGACTATAAGTTTACCCGTAAAACTCCTTGGCGGTGCATTTTTTTTAGGTAAATATTGGTCTCATTTCGTCTCAGAATGACTCTGTATTCTGAATATAAACCATAAGTGTGTTCTGTTATTTTGGGAATTTAATAAAGAACGGGATATCTAGATTTTCAAAACGACTCTCGATGAACACTTCACCTGGCTAGTTCCCACTGAAACCGGAGTGTACGGTTAATTCCGAACCGGGCCCGTTCCTCTCCCCATTTTACAAACACGACTCTCGTCCTCAATCGTCCTGCAGAAATCCCTTTCCGCCCTCTCGTTTTTCCCTCATATTTGCGCCACTTCCGAATCTCAGTTGTGAAACAACTTTGATTGCCGGTTCCCTCTCGGAAAACTTTCTGGAGAAAAGTGTTTTTAGAAAACTAATAAAAAATTCAATAGTTATACCGGATTCCCGGTCGTTCCGGGGGAGATATTCGATTTGGCGAATCCGCGGATCGTTTATTGTGTTTTTGTGGGGAAGAGAAAGAGAGAAGGGGATATCGAAACGTCTAAGTTTCGCAATATAACGAGAAACCGATGCGGAATGCAAGCGCTCGTCGGAAATCGATTATAGGAAATACTACACGTATAAATTTGGAGAATTTATTTACGTACGTTGAGACTATAAAAGTATAAGATATTTTTTAATTACCTGGTAACTTCAAAACTGGGACAAGAACACAAGTTGATACTATTATAAGTCCAAATAGTTAGCTCATAGGAAAGTGTCGTTTAGTGTCCTTGATGTTTTATGTCTTAATGATCGTTTTAACCAGATGCGCAGACTCGTGACGAATTTAATAAAGCCGAACCTCAAAAGATTTGGCTTTCAAATTATTTTTGGGACATGTAAATATATTATTTACAAATAAGTTAAAAAAAATCCTGCCACATCCCCACTAGATTGAAATTTAATGAAGAATTCCCAACTACACATTTCTACTGAAATTGACCGTGACATCATCAATGTTGTCAACCAAATGTTTATTTCATCATAACTTTCTAGACGCTCTACCAGTTTTGATGTAGGCAAACTGGAGAAAATACAACCACATTTTTGTTTAACGTACTATCTTGGATACAAATATATCCAAGTTCCCTTATCCTTAGTTATCCTTAAGTTTTATACTGTACCTGGTATCATTTCTCTTAATTACATTTCTGAAAAATATTTCATCAAAGTGTTAGAAGGTTTAGGAAAAAATGTAGTATAATCGAGTCGTTTTCGAAATGCGAATTTGCCAATAAATTATCGAACAAGGCCATAATTATCTCTTGCTCGTTTTAAGTAGTTAGGATAAGATAGGATACTCCACCCTTAGAGCTGCAGACGGTTTTTCGAATTTCTTTCCTCTCTGTTTAAGCAGCCTGTCAAAATGGATGAGAAAAAGAGAAGTAGTAAGAAACAGGGGGTGTTGACACAATAGAAACAACATATAATCATTGATGTGAATGACAACTATGGTACCAGTTCATCTTAATTCAACTCAGATATAGATCGTTAATAATACAAATATACATTTCCCTTTTTAGCCATTTTAACAGGCTTAAACTTAGAGGAATGTACTTCGAGAAACCGTCTGCAGCTTTAAGAGCGGAGTATCATATCTTGCTCTACTAGTTAAAACGAGCAAGAGATATTTTTGTCCTTATATTTATAATTATAATTTATTGGCAACTTCGCCTTTCGAAAACGACTATTATAATACGGTTTTACCTTTCCGAGAGCCGGGGTAAATTCAGTCATTACACGGTGAACATTAAAAAGCAGTTATAAAAATAAGGTAAACGAAAATAAGCAGAAAGTCTTAAGACCATAGGTCTATTAAAAATTGATGGTTTATCACACCCCTAAAATTAGATTTAAATTTAAAAAGCAAGTCCGTTCTAAGTGTTTCACTGGTTTTGAGGGGCTGAAAGAACAGTAATAACATCACCTATTTATACTCTTGACATATTGTCACGAGCCGGGGCGTCTTGAGGTCCTGAGTCACGGCTGCGTGAGGTAAGGGGGTCGGTAGCTACGGGGGTAGAGCTTGCTATTAACGAAGACAGGTTAGAACAAAACAGAGAAAAAGGCTTTATTCTCCACAAACGGGGAATCTAAAAATGGGTCAGGTTGGCACAAAAAAACGAAAGTAAATCACAATAATAAAGATGGGGGGCACAGCGAATCCCAAAAAGGCTGGAGCGTGAGAGGTAAGGAAGGTAACTTACAGGGCTGCCGGTCGTTCGGACTTTCGGGGTTCCATAACGGGGGGCCTCTTGACAGGGTGGTTGGAAGGCTCTTCTTCGGGCGTCCGGCTGGGGTTCTGGAGACTTCGACGAACCAGCACAGTCTCCGCTCGGGGCTCTTTCTGCTCTCCCTCTTCGACCGGCCATCCGGCTGGTCCCTTCAGGGACGGCCCTCTTCCGGGCGGTCCCTTGGACAGCCCTTGTCCAAGCTCGTACGTCGGGACCTCACTGGTCCTCTCTACTAACTTCCTCGTTCTATTTATGTTCGGTTTTTGTTTTGCTTATACTTTTGTTTTGTTAAACACTCTCGGTTTCTTTTTCGTTCGTCACACGAACTGACCGTGGCCTCCGGCCGTGTCCTAAATCTTTGTTTTTTATTTGTGGTCGTCGAAGTCTCGTGTTCGTGACAATATAATTCACAAACTGAAACACAAAGGTGAAATTTTCGCCGTTCATAAATTTAATATCGTATTGTTTTAGTTCTTTTAACAAAATCTGTCCAATGTAACTAATTGTGGATATGTATAAAGTGACGGTCTCTGCTAAGGTAAAATCTCTTCTACTGATTTACATAAAGAGAGTGGTCTACGAACCTATTTACTTCCAATGGCAATTTCTCCTACTAAATGCAATACGATGACGGTTATTCTAACTGCATATAAATTCATTTAAATGTGTCGAAAAATAATTTTATATTCTATATATTAATATTTATTCTGTTGTCACACGTAAGACCCAGGTTGATTTTAGATTATAAACTATCTTCTTTGCTAAAAACACAATAAGTAACATGATTAATGTTCAAGTAATGGCATCATCGTATGCTTAAATAAAAGAAAACTGCCATTTTCCCCCTTAATTGAGATTAATCAACGTATTATCTACCAGTACCACCAGTGTCAAGTTTCAAGTCGTCAAGTTTGATCGTTTGTCTTAGGACTGTCTCTTAATTATTAGTTTAAATATTACGAATGTCGACAGGTGATCACCTATTCGAATGCTGCTTCACGCAAAATAATCGTATTCGATCCAAGTCACGAGAAGGCGAGAGCAGAGCTGATTCCTGATAGAATTAGTTTTCTGGGAACTTTTCAAGTTACGGTATTTGAATTTTTAACAGTTAGAAGTGTTGAACTATCTATTGTTTTATAGAGTCCTCGAGTTTCTATAAAAGTGAACGATCTGTTTTTCCCTTTCTCTCCCTTGTCGTCCAGGGACTTCGGAAAATCGCCAGGCTCAGAGGTCCAATCAACCCCCAGGGACTGCTGAGAGTCGGCAGAATCTAGGTGCCTGTCGGTTCCCAGAGAATACACTACAGATAACACAGTACAGAATCCAGTTATCCTATAGTTCTTTCTTTTCAGTCTGTGATAATTTTCCATGAACTCATAAATCCTTTGTATGCCCTTGACTGATTATCAGCTTGTACTGTTAATTGTAGTTTCCTCATTTCTCTTATAACCTGTTCTGTAGAGCTTTGAGCGTGACAATATTCCTTCGTTTTCTAGAGTGAGAAAGCATCACTTTTGAAAATTATGTTCTGAATATCTCAAAACTGCTGTTAGGACAAAAATTTTAAGACATCCCTTTTTTGTTCATTTTTAACTGAAGAATTTTAAAAAAAAGTATAATATTTAGAGAAAAACTTAAAAATTAAACACCTTACTTAACCGAGGTAGATTTCAAAGCACTTTTAAAAACTTCCATATAGTCCAAAGGGTTCTCCAACTACAATGAAAATAATGTAATATCGTATTAATGTGTTACTATTTAGGTAAATTTTTGTAACTTTTCTTATTTTATAGAACCCACAGAATACTTTTTAGTTTTGCTTTGTAGAAAAACCATTTAGTTACATGAAGCGTTGAATGCTTACGATCGTTACACACTGTTCTTACATACTTTATTTTAGTACTTTTGACAGAATTGTCGTGATAGTTACCTGTAGTCAGATTCTGAAGTCATTCTACTTACCTGCACTAACAAAACAAAAGCAAATGTCACAACGGCCGAAGGCGACCCGATTTAGGTGTTTGTTTAAGTTAGAAAAGACCGAAGATAAGCAGACTCTGCCTACATTCCTTGCGTAAATCCACTTGAGTCCAAAATATTGCACAAGCGCACGTGTTCGCAAATGTCAAAAATACACCACGGCCCGACCTCCATAGAATGTAAACTTGACAGTCAAACGTAGTCGAAATATGGAGTTAGCTAAAACAACGGAGGCAGTTGATGATCGTTATCGTATGGTCGCAAAAATCTCGCTCGAATATTGTTCAGATCACTGTGACTACATCGCTAATCCGAAAACGGTTACCCTCCTCCAAAAAATAATGTAAGTTTCAAACACCGTCCTTTTCATATCAAATTTGGCATTAATTTAGGAGACTGACTTAGATTCAATTCTTTTTCTGCCTTAGCTCGACGAGCAATAGGGCCACTTGTGTTGAACTCTAGCAACTTGTAAAATAAAGGCGTAACTTTCCTCGTTGTCAGTCAACATCCCCTAAAAGCACTGTCAGCTTCTCTTCTAGGGTTCTTCCTGATGCCCGTCATTGAATTTGGACTTGATATATAGAAATACATTTCCTTTGCATATGTATTACTTTAGGGTATTGATAAATTTCATATTTTACATCAGGTATCCCGCGTGTCTGGAATAACTGGCGGGATCCTCCGACGTTACGTATAATTGTGGGTTTTGCTTTTAATATATTTCGTGCTCTATCAAATATGAATCAGGATCGAGACCGCCTTTCTGTCTGTACATCACGGGGAGGAAAAACGTTCATTCGGAATACAAATATAAAATTCTCATTTCCATATAAATATGCGGGTTGTGTTTATTCCTCTGAAACCGAATCTCTTTCCCACATCTTCAATCTTCTCGCGCGTAAATTCTCCTCTCCCGGTCCCCCCGTGGTTAAGAAAAAGAGAGAGCACACCTAAATTATTCATATCCTTCTAACCCAATAACGTTTTCGTTCGGCGCCCGTCATCAAGGAGCGACACTTCGACAATTACTTCGGATAAATGGTCCCAGCGAAATCGGAAAAACGGCTGGAAACGCGAATATCCAGGAACTCAACAGGGGGAAATTTCTGAATTTATCTAAACTACCGGATAACTACCCTGAGCCGCTAAAATCTATCACCAAAGTACTGCAGTCTGCGCCCTCAGGAAACAAGGATACCTAAAGGACGATGGTGAATTCGATCTGGACGTGTTCAAGGCAGATTTAAGAAAAGCTTATAAGAGTGAAAAAGAAGTGGAGAACCTAGTCAAGGTTTGCGTGGTGGAAAAGGAGGATGTGGAGAGGGTTTATTACAAAGTACAGCACTTTTGGAGGTGCTTGTTCTTTTAGTGTGAAGGTTTAAGTAAATATTACTTTCCTTGTGTATAGAACTAGTAATGTACAAATAAAGTAGTTGTAATAGATAACAGTTGGCTTGTTATTGGATGGAAATTGACAAAATTATTGTAATTCAACATTAACTTTGTGGATTCGGCTTTTGATCGGCCTCATGAATAACAACGTCTTTGACAAACAAGTTGGAATACACGCGGTAAATTTTTCAAATTCAAAAAATCCTCAATAAAATCTGCTGTTTGGACTTCCATTCGTCTTGTGAATTCTTCTTACTTTAAGCAATAAAGGGGTCAATTTCCTAAAGCAAAGAGGCGAAGAGAAGGAAGCAGACAAAAGTCCGCTTCCTTTGCTTCCGACAAACGTACGCACTAATCAGATTTCGGGCAGGTAGCCCCGTCCGTTCTTAGTTCGTGTTCCATGTGTAACTTACCGCAAAGGATAACAAGTCCCTCCTGTACGCCTCGGAGATAAATTTGATTCATCTACTTTGAGTTAAAGTTATCGCAAGATCATTTATACTCTGCTGTGCAGCATTCGCATGTGGAACTTCCAGCCAAAATTTGGTAACATATATAAGACACTTTGGGAGTGAGAAGGGAAATGCGAAAGGGATGGAAATTGAGATAGGGAATGACTTACATACAAAGGGGACGACCTAATAATTCTTGTTAATAATGAAGGTGACGGTAGATACATGATGGGAAAATCGTTGAGAATTGACCAAATAATTAAAACTAAGTATGTTTGGTATTACCAGTAGGTAGGGGAGGATTTCAGCTTTTGGCAATTCATATTCGTATTCACTTGATAAATTTTAAACGTCGCGCTTGTTACTTCCGTTTCTTCCCTTCTTCCCATCCCCATCGGGCCTTGGCGATAATTTAAACAATAATGGAAAGGGGAAAATCTTGTTATTCTATTTACGGGGCTTACCTCGGAAAATGTGAACCCATATAAATGTGGAGGGGTACGTCAGACCTTCTCCCCTCACCTCCGAGCTTAAGCCCCCAGATATTTCTTCCTGTACCTCATTTCCATTTAATTTCTTTCGCCTTTGAGAATGAACTTAGAATTCTGGTCGACTGTTAATTACATCATGAAAGACAACCGTTAACGACACGAGGAATTTATGTGTATTCAGGGGAATATTTTGTAATTGAATCTAGGTAAATGTAGGTAAGAGTGATTCGGTTATTGAAATGTGAGGCACAAAGGGACGTAGCATGTACATGCATGGGGTAGAAGGAAATGTTCGGTGTACTGTATCAAACGATTTTTGGGAAATTTCAGTAATCTGACTGCACGTTATCCTTGTTTGTATTTGATAATAAGAATATTCTCTTCGGAATTTGGACTATTAATCTCTTCAAACGTAATTTATATTTAATTTCGGAAGATGGATGAAAATTTGCCTGTCAGAATAAATTTATAATGAAACGCTTGGAAAGGAATTAAACGTAAAATCTTTAATCCAGTTGAACTTCATTCAAACTTCAGATTTTAAGTACTCTTTTAACTTTGGAGTGTAATGAACGTACCTCAACGATTTAAAAAAGGTAATAATGTTCAAATAAGACAGAAAGAAAATGATAGACAGTAAAATAACTTACCTTGCCTCATTCTCTTTATATTATGTATGGTGTGTGCGCATTTAATGTTTAGTATATATTGTGGAACTTGCTGTATTTCCTGTTTTAGTTCCTGTTCTATTTTACTTACTTCACAGTAAGCTTTTTACCGGGTTTTAGAGGCATTCCCCAAGTAGTTTCCCTAGTTATCTTTCTGGGATACAATAATAGGCCACTGAATATAGGCTTCATCCTCAATTTTTTCTCCGTCGATCAAACCTGGGCGCAAATATGTGTTCGACCCTCAGGATTCTGAATTTGTAGGTTTCAATAAGGCATAACCCCCGGCAAGGGGTTGAAATTCATAAAATACCGACAATTTTTTAGTTCCTTTCTGTTTTCTCAAAAAACTAAAACAGGTATCAAAAAAAATAGCGTGACCAGTGTGTTAAACGTGCAAAAATACTTCGATTTCAAGACATTGCTGATCAAAATTGAACAAATATATGTCAACTTATTGATGAATTTTAATATTTCATAAAACCAAGGTTGGGAAGCGTATATATAGATATACTCCGGCGTTAAGAGGCGCCCTCGCAAGTCCCAACTGTCATGCGTCTACTGCACGTGCACACATCGAAACCAACAAATAATCCTTCGGTTTTTGATTCAGTTTTTAATAGTTCAAATTAACAAGATTGTTTCGAGCAGTGCATTTTATATGAAAAAAAAAATGTTTCCTGTTATTTACTGGTTTTTAAAAGAGCCTGTAAGAGTTGATTATAAGTAAAATTATATTTAAAAAAGCTATATTTGAAAAATTATATTTATCTTAATAAAATGGTGATATAAGCACGTGGCTACAAATACAAATGTTAATTTGAATACAATGGTTGTTAAATTGACGGAAAACAATAGAATATATTTTTTTCCAATCATCAACCGACTTTAATTTAACAAAGATAACTTTTTCTTTTGTTACTTCAGTTTCCAAGTATGTCGAAATCATTAAAAAGTGATTCTTTGATAGAAAATCAAAAACAAATATTTTGAAAATCGTTTTTTTACCCGTAATTTTTACTTTTTCTTTTAGGAATTAATTAAAATTTATGTCGTATGTGGTAAGACTTCTCACCATCTACTTAATATTCATTTCTTTTTTAATTTATAAAAGATTTTGATTTTATTGATATTTCTGATAGTTGGACATTTTATTATTGTTACTTATGAAGGTAAAGTATATTGGTTTTTTCCAAAAATATGATTGCAGGTTTATTTTGCATAAATTCTTAATTATTTGTGGTCTCTAATCATGAATTGGCAGTGGGTGTTTGATATTCGAAATGAAAAACTTATTTGTAATCTAATGGGTACTAATAATTAATGAATCACTGAATGGGGTAAATACGTTCAAGCAAGTCCTATTTTCATATCGTTGTAATAAAATTATTATGAATCTGCAACGAGATATTTTACATTCAAGATGAAATAATTTTTAGTTTAATTCAACAGGGACTAAAAATTAATTATGACACAAAAGAGTTACGTTGAACAGTTATTATGTTTAATTATATTTAAGCATGTTTCATGTCCATATTGTTGTAACGAAACTTATCTGAAGGAAAAAACATACTCCAAAGGTTTGGGATTACTTTTTTTTCTTTACTTCTATTTTTCCCTATTTTTTAACTTTATTTCTTAGGAATAATTAATTTTCAGTTCAGTTTTATACTAAATTATTATTGGATCAAGTAGATCCCCGTACATATTTACATATCGTAGAAGTAATGAAAATAACCGTTTTTTACCCAGCAAATTTAAAGGAGGAGCAAAATAAATTATGGTTCGAATACTACGCAAAAAATACATTCAAAAAGTTGCTGCAATAATCGTAGAGATGTGTTGTTATGTGATCCCGTACCCCGTATGACCCCGTGAGTGTTACGCGATTTTTCCGTGCATTACATGAGTTTAAAAGATAGGATTTTAATAAACTTCTGTTGACTATAAAATGTTTAAAAATTAGTGCAATTGAAAAATTTTTGACTGATTTTTTTTTAGTAACTAAAAAAGTTATAGGATAATTAAAGTATTATGAAGTTTAAAGAGTCAAAAAATCTTCAAATTACCTATAATAACTCTTTTTTTAATATCGAAAAACGGTATTTTTTAGTACCTATAGTAGAATCTTGTTAATCTGAACTGTTAAAATCTATTTTCAAAAATTGAAGGAATGTATAAACATTCCTACATAAATGTTGGTTTCGATGTGTTCACATGCAGTAGATACACGTCAGCTATGACTTGTGAGGGCGCCCCTTACCGCCGGAGAGTATATATATATATATCATTCCATATATATATATATATATATATATATATATATATATATATATATATATATAGCCTCGAAAGCTATATTCCAATTCATTTTTGCAACCTGTACTTCAAGCACCTTCAAACATTTCTTCCATAGCCTTTGTGGATTTTGGAAAACACTTAGGGCGGGTTGTATCGTCATGAGTTAACCTTCAGGTTAGTTGAACCGTTGGTTAAAGTTGAACCAAGGTTATCTCTGATTGCGTTGTATGGTCAATGGTGAGCAGACGGTTTACTAACCGACAGTTATAAACGGTTGGCACCACCTGACGAGTATAGGCAAAAGAAGCACTAACTTCTCCGCCAAAGAAGATGCGTTGCTCGTTATTAGTGCGAAAGTATGCAGAGAAATTAGAAAATAAGAAGACGGACACTGTCTCGAACAAGGCCAAGGCTTGTGCGTGGATGGAAGTCACCCACGAATTTAATAGTTTGTCGGGAGAGGTGCGAAGGACGCCCCTTGTATTAAAAAACATATACATAAATTTCAAGAAAAAAACGAAGAAAAAGTTTGCGGAGCAAAAGCAATGCTTATATGGTACGGGAGGCGGTCCTCCTGTGAACAATGTGGACACTGAAGTTGATATCCAGATCTCGGGAATAGTTGGATCTCAACTAACGGGATTTCAGTCCGAATTTGATGGTGATACAGGTATGTATTGATATATAAATATTTATGGTTATCAGTTTTGTCAATCAAATACTATTGTGATTTTTTCTATGTTCTAGAAAGAACAGCAATGACTGTGGCTCCAGATATAGATAAATTTAATGAGGATGGATCTAATAGAACAACACAATCAATTAATGAGACACAGGGAGGAGGAACACGATTTGACGATGAAGTGTTTGCAGGAGAAACATGCAGCAGAAATTGGTTGTAAATTTACATAAGAAGCAACTTCTCGCAGAAATGTTTTAAAAAAAATAAATAGTTTGAAAATGTTCATTGTTTATATTTCCAATAAGTTTTGAAAATATTGTTGAATTAAGTTGACCCTCACAATGTTATTCACATTATACCTTAATTCAGGTTCAATATTGAAATGCAAATCTTCATCTATTTCTTCCTGATTATTATCCACTTGAGGTGCCACTTCTCCTCGATCCATGGCGATGTTGTGTAACACACAACAAGCTATTACGATAGCTTCAACTTTTTTGTGATTCAAACGAATTCCTTGACTCAATACAAGAAATCTTCTTTTTAGGACGCCGAAACATCTTTCAATACAATTGCGTGTTTTTATGTGACATTCATTGTATAGCCGTTCTGCAGGAGTTTGAGGGTTTCTTAATGGAGTTAATAGATACGGCTTAATAGCATATCCACCATCCCCTAATAAAATGTCATTGCCAAAGTCCCCATTTTCCATTCGTGCTCTGATTCTACAATTATTAAAAATTGTAGAATCATGAGAAGAACCTGGCCAACGACAAACAACGTCTAAAATTTTTAAATTGTAATTACAAATGATTTGGACGTTGTATGAAAAAAATCCTTTTCGATTACGAAAAATTTCAGCATCGTTACCTCCTGGAGACATAATCTTAATATGTGTGCAGTCAACTGCTCCAACACATCTTGGAAATCGACTGATTTCATAAAATCCTCTCTTATGACGCCCAATTGTATCTGGATCATTTGGAAACGAGATGAATTGAGTAGAAAGCCGAGCAATACTTCTTAAAACCGCAGTTACTGTCCGACTTGCAGTGGATTTATCTATCCCACAAAAATCTCCGACAATCTGCAAAATTGATCCAGTCGCTAAGTACCGCAGTGTAAGTAATACTCTTTCTTCAGATGTTAATGATGTGGTTCTAAACAAAAATATATTTAAAAATTTTGGTACAAAAATCATTATTTCATACTTACACGTTTCTCGAACACGAAATGTCATTTTTGATCTCCGAAATGATCTGTTTAACTGTCTCCTTTGAAAAGCGGAATCATTTTCAAATTTCATGTTTAACCGCAGTTTAGTCTTAACCTCAGGTTAACTCATGACGATACAATCCGCCCTTAATGTCACTTTCACATGAGCATTACCGTGCTCCTATCGTTCTCTGACAGTGCCCTGTGTATACCCAACTGCGTTCGTCGTCTTGCGTTACCATTGGTCACACAAAATTATCTGATATTAACACTGTTTTTATCCAGTTTCGATAGAAACTAAATTGTTAATATAATTGCCAGTTTTAACGTAAGGTAATAATGACTGAAAAAATGTTTTATAAAATTCGGAAGAAATCTGATGTTATGTTAACAACTCAGGCGCACAGTCGTAAAACGGCGGATCATGTAGAAATGTAGAACTACTGCTTTAACCTATTAAAAATGGGCTAACTAGCTATTTTTGCTAGTTACAGTTGGAGCCACCTGCTACAGTATGAGTGGAAATGACCTTTAAACTTTAACATATAGGCAGCTATCTATAATAAAAATTTTAAGTGTTTTGTTGACCGTCATAAAAATGAGCAATAAAAATTTAATAGGGTTAAAAAACCGAGGATGTTTAACTAGCATGCTAAACTCTGAATTTAGAGGCTGAAAGAAATCTGAATTCCTCGTTTCTTTATAATTTTATTTACCATTTTTTAGGACCCTTTAAAAATTTTCATAGCGGACTTCTTTGTTCTTTTATTTCTTTCTTTTTGTTTGACTTCATTAGCAACAGTGAAAAGTTACATGGTAAAGTCGAAAGCTTCAAGTCCCTTTATAGATATTTAAAATTTTCCTTGATGAAAACTCATTAAGTTATGAAGACAAAGGCGGAGATCGTAAGAAGTTCTTCCCGTAAAATATGCAATTTTCTGTATCGACACAAATTGCAACCTCTCTCCGATTTCCCATTTTTCGACCTCTTTCTGTCGCCGTGTCCCGAAACTTTTCCGGGAAAAGTTTGTAAACTCAATGTTTCTAGGATGGAAACCACCTTTCCGTTAATCGCCTCGCTCCTCGTATGTGTATGGAGTGCGTCTCTCCGAAGCGTCGTAGCTCATTTAGAACACAAAAAGCCTCCCGGCCAGGCGATCCCTCAGGATGCATGCATAAACTTCCGACTACCCATCTCCAATCTCCTGTATATTCCTCGGCCTTTGGGAGAGAGCTAGAGGGAGAGAGAGGACTCGAAACAAACCCGATTAGATAAAAGTTCGAAGTCGCCAGGGACTCCGAAAACGTTGATTCGCCTCTTCGTACAAGTGGTCTAGGTATATCCCTCTCTCTTTCGCCCTTACGACGAGTGAACATTGGCTTGAATAATGTCCCGGCAATAAAACGGGCAATTTTCTTCCCATGTGAACAAGGGGGAGAAGAGACGGTTTCGAAAAATTTAAATGGGCGGGAAAAATGAGGAGCTGAAAACAAGGGTATAAAATTGGGGTGGTATGCTTTGTCATGTGGAGCACAGAAAATATTCATATTGAAATTAGATTCAGTTGTCAATTCCGTAAATATTTTGGGAAAACGTAATCGATTTAAAAAGTATAATTTTAATAAAGTGTAAACAGTAAAAAGACATCAACACACAATAAGTGCCTAAGTACTGTTTTTTAGTGCCTACAATCTTATTGAAAATTGGAACAATTTTTGATATTTTTCAGTCTGACGCAGTAGATTTTCTCGCATTATCCAGGATAACCTCAGAATGATTCCCGTAGTTCTGTCGATCCCTCTGATTACGGGAAAAATAAGGAAAAAAATTCCTTGAAGCCTAATCAAAAAACTAACGCCTAAGAAGTTGAAGTGACTTCAATTTGGTGACTCGGTCTAGTTTGGAGACCAGTATTTCCGGTAAAAACGTCGTCAGAACCATTTCTTGTAGAAAAATGTTTGCTCTTTCCAATGGTATATGCGCGGATAGACTGCGCGATGCCATCTTTCTGCTATGGAATTTTAAACCGAGAATTAGAGGAATTTTGGAAGTTCAGTTTTTTAAAATTTCGTCCAATTCATCTCTGAAGGGCACTATTGTAGTTCTATCGACCCCTCTGAGTGTGGAAAAAAATAAAGAAAAAATTCCCTGAGGCCTAATTAAATAAATACCGCCTAAGTATTTGAAATGAGATCAGTTCGGTGACGCGGTCTAGTATCGAGACCCGTATTTCCGATAAAAACGTCGTTAGCGCCCTGAATGTCATATATCCTGTAGAAAAATGTTTGTTCTTTCCAATAGTGTATGCGCGGGAAGGCTGCGTCAAGGCTTCTTTCTGTTATGGAGTTTCAAATAGAAAATAGGTGAATTTCGGAAGATCGATTTTTCAAAACTTCCTCTAATTGAACTTTGAAGGGCACTTTCGTAGTTTTATCGACCCCTCTGATTACGGGAAAAATAAGAAAAAAATTCTCCGAGGCCTAATTAAAAAAATAGCTTTCTGAATTTCGGACTTTATCTCAGATCATCAGCTATAACTTCTAAATGAATCACTTTGGAGAAAAACTGACTTCAGATATGCATTCTGCACGTTCAAAACTCCCTCTGTGCCGATTTTCAGGTCGTTATGAGGAAGTTCATTTTTTCGTAAAAATCGACAGGGGTAGGAACGGGGTAGGTCGACAGGTAGGTATGGAAATTTTGTCAAATTTTCGAAGGAGCCAGAATTGCCTGAAAATATCAGGGGTCATAGAAAATTTTGTTCTCTTTCCGATGGCGCATGTGCGGGAAGGCTCCGTCAAGCCTACTTTCTGCTATGGCCTTTGAAAGTGCGAATTTGGTGGATTTCGTAAAATCGATTTTTTAAAACATCGTCTAATTGAACTTTGAAGGGCACTTTCGTAGTTTTATCGACCCCTCTGATTACGAGAAAAATAAAGAAAAAATTCCATGAGGCCTAATTAAAAAAATACCGCCCAAGTATTTGAAATGAGATCAGTTCGGTGACGCGGTCTAGTATCGAGACCCGTATTTTCGATAAAAACGTCGTTAGCGCCCTGAAAGTCATATATCCTGTAGAAAAACCTTCTGTTCCATCATATCGAGAGAATGCCATAAAACGAAATACCAATACTGCCTTTCGGTTACTTACAGTTGCCCTTGTAACAGATAAGAATAATTATGATTCATCTTTACGTTTAGTTGAGAAAAATTGGGCCGAATTTTTATCACTTAAGTTTAACTCTGCTATTATTTTCTATTGATAATTTTTTTTTCTAGTGCGTATTTGCCCTTTCAAATTTATAATATGGTAACAACAATTTTGGTTGTGATAAATAAACCACTTGTAGTATTCGATTAATAGTTTTGAAGTCCATTTTAAAAATCGTCGGAGAACCACCCAAATATCAATTTATTAATCATTTATTTATTCATTTATTAATTCATTTATTTATCATTTATTAATAATTTTATATAATTTATATAATTTTAGATAATTTTTTATGTGATTTTTAGGTGAGTTATAGTGGAACTACCATTTGCAGGAGTATAAAGTCCCCTTAACGTAAATACCTGTAATTAGCTCTTAAATGAGATGAACATATTTTAAGATTCAATGTATAGCTATTATACAGCCTGAGAAAAATTTCAAAGAAACAAACTCACTAGAGTACCAACCCTTTAAAACCTTAGTTCAGTAGTTTCTACAGTATACGTGCTCAAATCAGTAGGATTTCTTTTCGACGGCTATATTTACCATAGTTCGCTCACAGCATAATGGGAGCTTCTTACAGGGCAGAGCAGTCAAGATTTTTTAGTTTTTCTAACAAATACTATCATTAATGATTATTTTGGTTGTAAATATCCTGGTTAATATTAGTTATTACTCCAAACATTTTGAATCAAGTTTTTGCAAAATGGCAATGTAATGCTTTGTGGCATATTCCCATAACGTTTTTATGTGTGGTCAATATACCATTGATGCTATTGCTTAACGAGACCAGTTATTGGCAAATACGTTAGGATTAAGAGGTATGGATTCGTACGAGTTACGAATGCGGGTAATATTGTCACGGGTAGAGCTTGCTGTAAATAAACAAATGATCGAAAAACAAAAGGAAGAAAAGGTTTTATTCTCGCCTGGGGGCGGAGAACCAATAAGTCTGCGCACTAAAAAAGATACAAATGGAAAAAAGAGGAAAAAGTTTCGGGCACAGAATCCTAAGGACTGGAGCGTGAGAGGCGAGGGTAGCGACTTACATAATAGAGGGCTATTGTCTGGACCTTCGGTTTTCCACAGTGCGAGGCGGGTTAGAGAGCATCTTCGGGGCGGTAGGTTTTTCTCGGTCTCTTCGCCGGCAGAGTATCTTTTCGGGCCGGCCACTCTCTGTCTCTCTCTAACCGGCCGTCAGGCCGACTGCCTGGACAACCTTGTCTCTCTCACCATTCCTCTTTCTATTTATATAAGTATTTATTTTGTTTTCCCCGCTCTTATTGTTATAAGGTGTGTCGTTTATGAAAACATTTTGCACCTTGATAATCAGCGCGTTTATAAAAGTTTACCTTGGCCTGAGCCGTGATCCCGTCTCTTGTTTTGTTGTAGAAAGCTCGTGGTCGTGAACTTGGAAGTAGAACGGATAATGTAAAAATAATAACACTAAGACGCTACACCTTCATTTACAAAAATACGAAGTTTTTCAAAATTAATTTATGGCCTTTATGGTAATGAGGTTGTTTTTCTATAATTTTTGATGCAGCCTTTTGAACGAAAGGTAAAATACTTATTCGTATTCGTATATAACATGGTTTGGAGATCTTGTCTCCAAGGTAATTTCGTCTGTCTTTTCTGTATATATATTTTCTGTATATATAATTCTGTATTATATTTTTAAAGACAATAGGAATCATAAAGCTCATTTCTCCTCATTGAAGTGATACCTTCACTTCCTTTTTCAGGATACGGATTGCTACATTTTTTTGTTGTCTCTGATCCAAGGACCATCTGATCCATTCTGCTATTTTAAGGTTAGGTTCGCTCGCCACTAGTATGTCGGTCTCCGATTTTTGTCTGTACGTTATTTTCGTTGTTAACTTATTTTAATGTCTTGATTACATTTTAGCTGATTTCCCGTATTTTTCTCTTGAATACTTACGGGCGTTTCCTTCGGTTTTCAACCTCAATCTCTGCAATCAGCGAGGCGCCGTCCTTTGTCCCGGACACCTCCTAATTGCGCGGCCTTCGAGACGCGGAAGAATGCGAGGTAAATTAACAAGCTTACAAGAGAGAGAAATAGGCTAACACCAATTTAAATTTGAATAAAAATTCAATTGTCCCTCGCCTGGGAAAACACATTTTTCACCTGAGTTAATCCGCAACTTTCCTTCGGAAAAAAAACTTAACGCTGGGGTTGTTTTGAGGACCGAAGAGGGAAAATAACGTCCCCGGCTCACCACTAATTACAAAAGGGGAAAGATGAGGAGCGGAAAAGGGGGAACGATTTTTCTTCCAGCTTCTAATTTCGTATCCGATTGTTCTTACCGCCTTCAATTTTTTGAGGGGAGTTTGTATGTAAATGGCGTCGTTGTTAATTTCGCCACGTGTCACTAATTAGAATCGGAAAGGAAAAAATGTAACCCCTAATCGCGAAATGAATGTAGAATTTGTCTCGTCTCTCCTTACAGTGCGACCCTACGTAATAGCAGGGCTGTAGAGTTTAGGTATGACTGTTTCACGGCTTACGTGAGCTTTAAATCATGTTTAGTTTGTGATTAGAGACTAATTTTTAAAATGAAAGGGTACAAGAAAGGTTCTAAGGAAATATTTAATGAAGAGAGTTTCTATTTAAAATACACAATAAGCCGTTTATAAACGAAACAAAATGAAAAAGTTGTGACATCTGTAAGGTCAAGACATAGAACCTGACCGATTAACATTCGTTTTTCACAAAAGTACTGCTTAGCCTGATTTTATACCTTAAAAACCCGCGAGTTGGTTTAAAAATAGATTTGAAAGGTTTGAATTTACCTGCGACATCAAACGTCAAGGTAATTGAAAGCTTTTAACAAAAAAGGATTAGATCTCGTCAAAATTACTCTACCAACGCAAAATGATTAATTTAAGCAATTTTACGTAGGACGAGGGAGATCTACCTAAGATTTAATTAACGATAATAATCTTCATTTCCAACAGATTCCCACTCAGTTACAGGGTTACATTTATTCATTTCTAAAAAATTCCTTGTAACGATCAATTACACAACTTCTGGCATGATGCTATCTATCACACAAGTGAGAAATACTATTGAATAGTTAAGACATTGGTTCACAAGGTTAAACATTGGAGATTTAATTAAGGTGTTTGTCTTTGGTGTTGTAAAGTAGAACTTCTTCTCCTTCAGCACTTCAAGGGTTAGACTTGTAACCTATTCCGTCTTCAAGTTTGCTCTTTCTGGATCTACCCACGTCTCCCCTTCCTCTTGGTGTGTAACGTACCACTTGTTTTACCAGCCTATCATCATTCACTCTTTCAATATGCTGTCCCCATTTTAATGAGTACTGTATTGAGAATATGTTCAATTCGGCCCTTATTTCTTCATTTCTTATTTGGTCTCGTAAGTGTGCAACCTTTCTTCCATTTTAAAAAATTCATTTCCGCAGTTTGTATGCGTTGTCTGTATTAACGCATAGGGTTTAAACTAATGTGCTGAAAATAGTTTGTTCGGTAGTATTTTTTGAGGTGCTTAATTAAAATTGTTCATTGTTGGTGATTACGTTGAAGTTAGAATAAGAAATAAATCAATTTTTTTACTTTCTTCTACCACGGCCTAATTTAGGATGGAGTAACTCATGCTTAAGCGGTCTTAACGGGACAAATTAATTCTAGAGGAATTAAGGCGTATCACGTTCATTATCAGATTAACAACAATTTCTCTTCCGTGTATATGTATTCGTGTCCCTTTCTCTTAGAGTTAAAAATTTGATCTTTCGCTCGGAAACTTCCGTTCGCGTTAATCACGCGATCTTGAGAGAGTAGTCGTGAGCAATTTGTAGGACAATTACTCATTCATAGTGCGTCTGTCATATACGTGCGGAACCCAATGAAGCGCCCATATTTTCGGCTGTTCATCCCCTTGACAGCTCTAACAGAGGTTAAATTGGGGAACATTTTTCATCTTTTGAGGCGCGCTTTATTCCCGGCGAGTTGTGCGTGGGATATTATAGCATAAAGCAGTGTTTTACTTGCCGAAACGAAAACAAGAGAGCACGATGATCCGTTTATGTGTATTTTTGTGTTCGTGCCTTTGCCAAGTCGGAAGTTTCGGTTGAATCGGGAATTTACGAAAAAATCTCGGAAAGGGGGTTCCGAAGAATGGCAGGTATTTTTGGTATGTTGAAAATTACAAGGGTGGAAAATTTTTAGGTATGCCGATGAGAATTGAATATTTTCAATTCAGGACCTAATCGAAATACCTTAAAATACTCGCATTTTTATGGTAGATATAATAACATATTTACTATAGTAACAGACTTTATATCATTTCATTCGACTATGACACCGGCTATCTTAAATCGGAAATGGTTGTGGGGTCATTTAAACAAATTATCTAAAGTTAAAGTTGGTACACTCCCTATGCCAGGACATCAATAACCAGTATACAGAGTTGTGTGAGTATTTATGTTATTATATACCACAAAACCGTGAAAATTATAATAATGAAACTTAGCCTGAAGGTTTTAATGAAAAATAGCTCAAAAAATTCTTAACAGTGTCATTCAAAATACTACGCACTAAAGAAGAAGGGAGTGTTTAAGCGAAGGACAGTAATTTAGATCAGTTATCACAGATTTATATCAGTCAAAGTGTAATCAGTTTTTCAAGTATGCTCAATTTCGTTCACTCAATAAAGCTCAGCCTCATTAGACTTGTGATAAAAATTAAAATTTGTAAAATTCTGTAATTGGTCCAAGTTTAAAGTGTCGTTGATGAAAGTAGGTCAAAAAGGAAACTCTAACGTTTACGATATCGCGAACTGAAATAGACAGCCTTGCATATGCAATATGCATACTTTCTTCTGTAATGTCCTAGACCAATTTTCCATTCTTTCTCTCGCTGTCTATCTATACCGATCTATTTATCTATCTATCTATCTATCTATCACGTAACTTTCAGAAAACAGCGATAATACAACAGAAGATAGTCTTAACTTATGTTCTTATGCTCTTATGCATTATGCTCTTATTATGCTCTTATGCATTATGCTTATCCATTATGCTCTTATGAGTGTACAAACAAATAGGCTGACAAGCAGGGAAAAAGAAACAATGCTTGTAATCAAGACGACGATTCGTGGCGATCGTTTGACCAAATAATCCCTTAACAAATTTTTGAAACATTATACGCCACTAAAAGTTTCAAAATTTTAAAATGAAGCATGTGCTCCAACGTTTTGTTTATTTATATGAACAAGTATTCTTATCATTCATCTATTCTTCATTCATTTCTCACAGGTGTTTGTGATAAATTGTTACAATTTTTACACATTACTGAATTATGCAAAAGTAAATGTTTGATGGCACTTTTCAGAATCCAATAGTTTGTAACTTCGTTTATAAAATACACCAAAGTAATCCAAACAATTCCTAACACACTAGAAAATATTTGAGATCCCCAATGAAGGCGAATTCACCAAAATATCGACACTTTTGTCTCCAGCCGTTTCTTAGTGTATATACACATTTTATGGAATTTTTATATTTTCCTTATATTTTTTTATGAAATGCCATTGATATATTCCACAATGGTCCAATGGGACTCCATTCTTTTACAAAAATTCCCTTGAAAAGTCACGAACATGAAATATTTTCTTTATCATGAGTGGTCCAAACTCCCACTAAGCCAAAGCGCGACCTTCCTATAAATAGGCAACACAAGCTTGACCAAGAGAAACCAATATAAATATATGGTTAATGGAAACAAACGGGGACATGCAAATTATGAACAGCAAGGAGTTGTACTCGCCATGGGTCGCCATTTGAAACTGCCACTGTGACCCCTGTCTGAAAATGGTCACCCTTATAACCAAGAGAAGTAAGTTTAAAATACATAAGTAGAAAGAAGATGAGGAAGGAAAAGTAAAAAAGAATGTAAGTTAAATCTGCAGTGCCTCCTTTTCTTGTCATGAAAAACATTGTTATAATTTGTGGGATGCGTTTTATGAAATTTTAATCGTATTTTTCCTTAGCCCGTTAGTGCTTGTGTTAAACTCCATCAAATGGTCAATTTACCCTTCTTCTTTCAGCGTTTGTTATAAAGCCACCACCACCTCAGTTACCCCTTAAACGCTCATACGTCGACCCCCTCCCAGGACTGTAAATCGTGACAATATTTATATCTGATACATTGTTACATCCAATAAGGTCACGGCTGATGAGTTCAAACTTCAGTTATCAATAATTGAATAGCAACAAACTTTAGAGTGTCAAAATTAATCACGATCATTTGAAAACTTTCGGTAACCATTTACTATCTTTATCACCACAGAATTGAAGCGAAATTAACGAGGATTTCAAAACTGTCAAAAATGTATTAACCAAACTTATAAGAATGATTTGACTTAAAACATTTTGCATCATCAAAAACTTTATGTTGTACACTAAAAGCTTGTTTCTTAAAACAGGTAGTAGTTTAAGAACTGTTATAGCCATATAACTTATTTTGTTGGTTTTTTGTCATTTAAAATGATAAACCATTTTTTAGAATATTTGCAATAAAACCACTGTGGCCCTCATCTTTTGACACGGGAACAAACAATTTTTTGGGAAACGAATTGATGGTGACCCTTATTGCACTAATTAAGTTATTACATTTTTCTATCACCATTTCCAGTTCTTTCTGAATATATTATAATAATAACAATAATAATAATAATAATAATAATAATAATAATAATATATATATATATATAATAAGGTATATAACAACTATAACAGATATATATATATATATATATATATATATATATATATATATATATATATATATATATATATATATATATATATATATATATATATATAGTATACTTATACTATAAAAAAATTCAAATTCACAAAATGGGTTTCATTGTGTTTTGAAAAAAGGAATTTATGATGCCACCACCCCGTACCTACTCCAAAATTTTTGTTATCTTGTTATAATATAATGATACTGACGGAATATCTTAACCTAACGAAGGACGCTTATAGCTCTACGATGATTCAGAAAAATACGATAGCTCCTTATTTTCATTTCCACGGGAGTACAAATTACGAGTAAAATATTTTTTTGTTGGCTGCTTTCTTTAGAAGCCCTTTAGGGCTTCTAGAGTAGTTAGAAAGCATAAACTCCGCACAGTTATGACTTATTCTACTGAATTGCTCGAAAAATGTGGCGATGTAGCGACTCTTTTCCCTACACACTTGGGTACGCTTCAAATGTTTTGAAAAGCTTGGCTTTGTAGTAGCCATGAAAATGCCTGGTTAGCCACAGTTTCAACTTCCAAGCCGTTAGGGGTTAGATGCTATTTATTGACCGAAAAACCTCAAAAAGTTCCCTTAAGATAAACCAATTTGTTTCACAATAATATTTTTTTTGGACACCATAATTTGCCCAAAAAGCCAAAAGCAACTTTTGAATCAGAGTGATGCCCCGTAAACCCTAAAATAATAACCCTAATAATTCTGTTCTTTTCAGTTCATTTCTGCTGTATTTTTTTGACATGTAATTTTATACCCCGCTAAGTAAGAGTATACTTTTAATCTCTCGACCAAGGAACATGTTTAAATCCGAGACGATTTAAACTGAGTGCGTGTCTGATCCCTGTACCAATTTCCATTCTTCCCTATATACACCCATCCTTTTTCTGTTTTTCCAAAGGTGCTCCTCCCTGTAGTTTGACTATCCTTGGGCGTCTCCAATAAATCACTGAGATTGCGGTAACCTTATCCCCTATTAAAAGCCGAAGAATCCCGGACGCCTCGGAACGTGGCAACATCTGCTCCCAATAACAGACCTCCTTGAGACAATGTAAGAGCGAGATAAGATCCTCGCCACCCCCGACTCCTGATAAACCCCTTACTGTCGCCTGCGTGGCAGCATATGCCGTCATCAGCAACTTTTACGTACTCGATCGCCGCCATAAAAATGACAAACAGAGAGCTCAATCACCGAAAATATCGCCAATCCGGCCGAAAAGGTACAGTCAATAATGCTGCGGGGGAAAAACCCTCCACTCGAATAATCCTCGCCTCGTCCTTAATAAGCGGTATATTTATCAGGTCGTGGAATCGTCACGTACCGAGACGTTCCCGGAATGGGGGGAGGATTAACGAGAGGAGAAGAGTTATCGATAAAGCGACGAGTTTGGTTTTGACGGAGGCCCAAAGGGGATTTTTTCCTAACGTACGAGACGGGGCGAATGCGGTTTTTTCGCTGGTAAAAACACGAAACCGTGACATCAGTATTTTTCCGTAAAAGAAAAATATATTCTAACGAGTTTTTCTTAGAAGTCCTCGTTTTCCCAGTAGTGTGTGGTCTTTTATAAACCCACAACTACGAAGGAACAAATGACTTATCCAAGTGCTTTCAACAAGCTTTTTGACAAATGCTTGGCTTGAGAAAGCACACCGTGTTAAGGTTGCGACCTTTTTGACAACACACAACACAAGGCGTAGTTTCTCACAGCAGAATTTCGAACTAAACTGCACTTTAATAAATCACTCTATAATTTACTGAAAGCAGTTCTGCACTTTTCACTGTAACGATTTTACTTTGTGGTAGCAAGCTAAGCATTACGCTTAAGTTGGCTAGCGAATACAAGTCAAGCTAAGCCAGTATCATCGTAGTTTACGTGCGTGCGTTTTCTTGTATATGCGTTTATCGATACAAAGCTAGGAAAAGTGGGTGACCTATGTTTGGACAAATGAGCTGTACACCAGGCCTGACGCTAAGAAAAAGAACTGGTAACCAACCCAGTGAAAGCATGGAAAGTATCCATCAATATCTGAAGATAAAAATACCACTTTATTTGGAGGCCATTCACCATAGTGACACACAAGTAATTTCAACTGAAACCCTCAGAAAAATCATGATTCAATAAGCAGTCTATTAAGAGACATCGATGAGAGTCTTATTCAGCGATGTGATGAAAAGAATGAATGAATAAATAAAAGCTGATGTTCTCTCCGGCGACACTTTGGGGTAAATTTATGGTCCATCACATAAGGAATACTCAAGGAGGCTTTGGTGGAGGAAACCTTGGTGAAACCTCAGATAAGCTGTTCGATAGTTACAAAATCTTCTTGTCTCCGTCAAGGAGCACTTAAGAAGGTAAAAGTTCTGGCAACAGCGCAAATCGTGATTAGAAACCGGTCTATGGAGTATTATTTCTATTTCTATGGTTCTACGATCGTGTCAAAGTGAGATTATAAACTACAACAAATTGAAATTTGTAATTCAACGAAGAAAAACTAAATTTAAACCCTTAACCCTCATTTTTAAGCACCTAAATCGTTCTTTCCAGATTCTCAAACATCTTTTAAAGATATTTCTGGTGCTTCTATGAGCCCTATTATAATTTCTTTCTGTATGTGTATTAGGATGTACAACTGGTATTAGCAGATATCATTTACATGCATAGCCATTGTCACCCAACATTTTACCTGTTACAATGCATAATTTATGACAGATTCATATTACAAATTTGATGTTAAACAAATAATTGTAGGCTGACCTGGCATTTCATTATTTTCATATTTGACACGAACCCCACTATTGTGAAATATTGTGTTATCATGTGTGGACCGTGGATACCTAGCGACAATATCTAATATTTACATTCTTGGGCCACATACCACTTGTAAATAACACTTTTTAAACAATTTCATCAATCATTATTGAGATAATATAAGTATCTGTAAATTAATGGAGAAAATTCTCCTTCTACTTCTGTATATTTCACCTATAGCATCTCCAGGATTTTTTATTGGGATGTGGGTCCCAAAAAAACATTTGGTTCAGTGGTATAAATTTCGAATTAATAAATTATGGTGTCACCTTCCTATACTCACGATTCCTGGAGAATCGCTAATGTTGTTTTTTTGTACAAGGCACTAAAGAAATAAAACTAAAATTACACGGATATTAGTCTACTAAATGCATCATATAAACTATACAGTAAAATTATTAACGAAATCCTTCGAACTATCTCAAATTATCCCAGATCTCTTAGAAGAGCAAGTGAGCTTTCTTAAGGGAAGGCCATGTAGCGATGACATTTTTAGTTTAAAACAAATAAACCAGAAACGTAGGGAGTTCAGTTCAGAGACATACTTAGCCTTCATACACTGCAAAAAGCGTTCGATTGAATCCACCGAGATAAACTTTGGAATTATAAGAGTTATTAATACTGGTAATGAAATGACACCAATCGCGGAGTCCCGACCAATTAAGGAGTCATACCAATCAACCAATCAGGAGTCATAACCAATCAAGGAGTCATACAAGGATATATTCTATCTCTTGCACTAATGGCCTTATGAGAGACTAATATCCCTGGGAAAACATCCAATTAGAACAAAGACTGTAATTGATGATCACACTTTGGAGCAAATAATCACTTTTTAAATATTTGGCCTGTATCATAAAGAATATGTGGAACCATAAGAAGAACACTCAAAGGGAAAATTTACTAGGAACACAGATTGCAGTCCCCTAAATATAATACGGATTTGGACACCAAGAAAACAAAATTATAAACAATTGGAGTCATCGGAAATGAGATTTATAAGACCGGTAATGCGTTGTACACATCTAGACCACATAAGAAATGATATCATATCAGAACTAGAGATCATGTAAAGCAAATACCTTCACAAAGAAGAAGTCGGAACAACCAAATTGCCTAATCCTGGAAAGATAAATGGTGATAATGATAACTGATCGTTGGGAAGATGGCCTGGTGTACAAACGCCTATGATTTGACTTAAACCAAGTGTTTGTTACTATTTGGTTATGCTCTTGGCAGAATTCAACGAGTCTACTTCTAATGATAATACTTCTATCTGACTGTTGAACGAAATTTCTGACACACTTACTTGGTTCTTCATTCGGTATTATGCCTTCTCCATTTCTATGATCTGGGTTCTTATCGCTATAGTAGTAAAAGACCTTTTCTATATGTGCCTAAGAGACGTAATATCAGTATTTCTAGAATTTTGTCATGTTGAAGTTAAGAGGTTCTCGATCATTTCGATTTATTCCATTTATTAACACAGGTTATGGCTCTGCCAGAACTCGATAAATCTGGAGCATTTGCCATACCCTATAAATTCATAACGAATAAAATTTCCCATGCTCCAAAGAGCCATAAAGAAACTCCATTCTTTCGTTGTGACACGCCACTACCGCCTCTCCGTTATCCTCATCGCGTTCTAAATTTTCCTACTTCGTTCGATCGGTACGTTAACTTTATTTTTACATGCTACGTTAACGTCACAGGTAAATGAAACAGTCCGTAAATCCGCATTTTCTTCGTTTCATTTGCCTCGATGCAGTATCGTAACTTCGATTTTATTACATTTTATCATAGATGTAGCTCGTCTGGATTCGCGTGACAACTACCTACAGGTCGCGATCGCACAAAAGCGAAGCAAAATGGGAAAAATCCTCACAAAAGTTTTATTCCGTCATTTCACGACTATGTATTCCACTTACGAGTAGAACTGTCTTCAAACAGGTCTCTACACAAAATTAAACAGCTTCAGAAACACCGCTGGAATTGCCTCAGAACAGCTTTAAGTAGTTAAAGTTCCGAAGCTGTTTAAAGCTCTTCTGAAGCTATTTATTTCTAAACTGTTTAAAATTAATCCAAAAATGTTTGAATATGTTTGGAAACCTATTCGGGGATAATTAAGAAAAGCGGAGAGGGATGGCCCAAGTGCAGCTGTATCTACTCCACTTTCCTGATTATTCGCGATTACTACAGCCATCCATGTTTTACATTTCCATTCGTCGACAGAGCCTTTGGCGATTCTCTGTGCTAATAAACGGGGATTATTTTCCGACCCTCCAGAGGATTTATCTTTCACCAGAAATGAACAATGTTTGCATCGATCCGATCGGAGTTACTAAATTTTCTATTTTTGTTTCAGGTATTGCGTAGAATTTGAAGTCCTGAAGGCCTCGAAGGGGTGCCGAAAAGATGAAACCTACAAAGCACTTAAGGAAGGTTAGTACGTTTATATCTTCCCAATTCATCGGTCCAGTTACAAATGTTTACGATTTCTTATGTTAAGTCTTAATTTCTTGGAACTCAGAAGTTATGTCAAAATTCATTGTTGCTTGGAATGTTTTCTAAATGTTATTATTGTACGTTTTATAATTTATTTACTCACTTACACCACTGATTTCACTTAATTTATATGCATATTTTGGTCGCCTGCGTTGTAATCGCTAGTCCATTCCACTCTCCCCGTCCATCTCCTGTCATCTCCTATGTCTTTGTATAGCGTTATGTTCTCGAACTTTCGATATTTCGCCAGATGGCACAAGATATTTCTGAAAACTTCCACAATTCGTCCAGTTTATTGTCTATTAGACACACGATGGCGCTCGCGACAATTTCATTACCTTATTAGTCGCATTTTTGACAACCCTGCTTAAAATAGATTTAGTTAATCCTTTGCTCTATAAGTTCAATACGTTGGTACGTATTTATATTCACTGACGTGTTCTGTTCAGAATAACAATCACAACTAAATTTAAAATTCTTCAAGTAAATTAAACTAGCTCGTGTCAGTTCAATTGCTTTAACCTGTTCGTAAAAATTTTCTGTATTCTCAAATAATTATTGCATTTAAAACAATTTAGTAAAGTCAGCCTTTCTCGGCCCTAAAAGGAACGTCACATAGAAGATAATGTCATTAATACTAATCCTGATCACTCTAATATTTATCATTACCGAGGTAGTGTAATTGGGGGTACCAGATAATTTTTCCTTGATAACTTTGAAAGCAAAATAAAAGTGATTTATGTTTTTGGAGCGTTATAATTAAGTCATGATATTCATATTTTATGCATTTTATGAAGATTTATAAAGAAATATGGAAATAATTTTAATACCACATGAAATGTGACAAGTATGCAATATATGCATTTTGCATAGTTGCCATTCTCTAGTAATCACCAAAGGCACTATTGGACAACCAAATAGACTTCTGGAAATGATCGATGAGAAACAATTCAGCGCACAAAAAAAAAACCATGGGAGTGACTCATACACTGATGAAGGACGTGAGAACAAAACAGTTGATATTGCAGTATGAGCACATCATGTAGAAAATAACTGAGATACGACTGGATGAATGGAGAACTGATTTTGCCCTCACAAGCAAGAAGGAAACGAAAGTAGCCGAATCGAAGGTGAACAGGGGGTGAATTGGCGCAGAAATTAAGAATAAGTGGTTAGAAGATGGCTAATGGATACAGGAGCGTCACAGAAGAAACATAAATAGTCACACTTCCTCTCTCACTAATTAATTTAATTCTAATCAAAACCTTTTGAGCTAAACTTATTCCTCAAAGTTGATGTCTTCTTTTGTTTTCAGGCGAAAGGGTGTGCGTGCTGTGCGAGTCGGAGGCGCTTCACGAGAGCCTCGGCTGGCGGTGTCAAGGGCACGGCGTCGAGGGGCGCGTGACGAGATGGAGCGCCCTAAGCGCCCCCAACTGCCACGGCAAATGGCTGAGGGCGCAAGCTGAGTCCGAGAAGGGCTGCTCGACGAGGACTTGCAAGGGCAAGAAGGAAACCGCCTTCATTTTCGTCTAGATCGGAAGCGAATCACAGATGGGGGGGGGGGGGGTAAAGTTGAAGCAAAGGGGTGTGGAGGTCAATGCGGGCCTACCGGGAATAGTTTAACAAAAATTTTGGGATCGATGTGAAGGGATGGAAGTAGTGTCCCTAGGATCGGTATTATTGGATTCTTGACATCCTAGAACGTATCTCAAAAACGTTGTTTCAATTATGGTGAATCAGTTCCAGAAAACAATAAAGTTCTTGGGCAGTTGCTTCATCACCATGTGGTTTTTAATGATGTCTCTAGTATAAATCAACACAACGCAAATCACTTAGCTTAGCAGCATAATTTCGAATTATGTATTGACAAATTTAATCGCAAAATAGAAATCATGTTTGTTTTAACCCGCTACCAATAAAACCAAAGCTTTACTACGGCATTTTAAGAATCACATGGTACAATGGTTAAATATTGGGGCATTTGAGTACCGTTCTTGGGCAAATTCAGTAGTACCAGGTTTAGTTACTAACTCAAAAGGTAAAAAATTGTTAATTCTCACCTCATTAAGCGATTTGTTTTCAACTCTAACTTTTTCGCTTAGAATATTTTTGTCTAAAATAACTAATTTCTTCTTAAAGGGGATTTCTTGTGATAATTGTAGGACGGTAGGCTGGTATTAAGCCCCACTGAAAAGGTAGGTGAGAAATTGGTCAATCAATCGCCTCTCGTTACATTGTGTAGTGCGACTACAGGTTCCATTGTATAAATTTTGACTTTACATCTATTTTCTTTGACGTTAATTGTTTTACTTCCGGAATGGTTGTTAAATTTATTGAATTATTAAGCTTTAAATGTGATGAAAGTGTATCTGAACACATTATGAAATAGAATCAAACCCTTATGATCAAACGCAGATTGTTTTGACTGATTTCGCTTTTTATGTTATTTTTAAATATCCCTTTGGACCAACAGATAAATAACATATAATATATACTGAGAAGCTAATCTTTCTTTTTAAAAGGAAAGCCATTTATTCACCCCATATTCATAGGACATGTGAGAAATACCAATTCATTGTAGTTATTATATGAACATCACATGTACCTATGAACACAATGTTCTAAAATTAGACTATCCTCGTTTTTAAATGATTTGTTTTTTCAAGTAATAGACCCACTTTATACTGTTATAATATGATTTAGTCGATCCTGTTTGTTCGGTCGAAAGCATTCTCTACTAATAAATATTAACCCGTGGTAGATTGTATGTGAGATTAATACCGTTAATTGTAAACGTAGTATTTAATATTTTTAATAAACTAATGTATATACTAAGAAAATAATCCTTTTGTAGTCTTAACAATAACCTATTTTTGTCAGACATATCATGTTAACATGTCACCCTGAAAAATAATAAAAAAATATGATTAACAACGTGTTATTCTTATGATCTTTCTCATTTGAATAGTGCGGTTTTAGTGGATTTTTGATCTAGTGTATTTGTAAATGGTAATTTAAATGAATTCCAATATTATTGACAACGTAATGGTGATATGTGGTATTAAAAAGTTAATCAAATTGCAATTACATCAATGGAATTGATAGTTTTAAGGGTATTTCCCTGGTTGATACAGAACTAATTTTGTCGAAAATGTTGAAAGAAACGAACAATTCTTATCGATAATATCAAAACCAGTAAAATGAGTGTAAATATTATTTATTCCTCACCCCTATCCATATGCAAATCTCAATTCGTTACGTCGTATGAGACGTTTTATGATTTCGGCGTTCCATGTCTCTGACGGCTTCATTTTATGATATGTTTGTTCTGCCTTTTTGACAGTGACAGTTATTTCATATTGTTGTATGGTGGTTGTTGTTTTATTCATTTTTGATCGCGTTAGTTTGGTGTTGGTCAGTCAATTACAAAGAGGAGTACCTGACATAAATACCAAATACCCTAACTGTAATTCGGGGCAGTCGTATCGAATTCCGTTACGCCTTATGTAAGGTGAGTCTCAACATGGTAGATTAGCCCTAGAAAAATGAAGATAAACATCGAAGACTACAATGATACCACGGAGTGTAAGAAAGACAAGTGCACGAGACTCCACTCAACGGTCTGCTTCCTCTCACTGTGCAGGTTATTGGCGATCGTCTGCACGCTTTCCGTAATACTGTGCATACTTCTCCTGTGTAAGGCGTACATCAAGTTCGTGCTCCTCTGGCTGGAGAAGCAGGACTCCACCATCATATCGGCGACGATATGCTTCCTGTTCATACTCGTCTCGCTTCCGATCAGCATAGGGTACATCGTTCTCGTGATCGCCTCTGGGTACCTGTTCGGTGTATTCAGGGGGCTGCTACTCGTCGTATTCGGGGCTAACTTTGGGTTGCTCGTCGCCCATAATCTTTTGAAACACATTGGACATCACCAGAGTGTTTACAGGTAGAGATGCACATGAGTAGTAATTTCTTACTATTTTTTGAACTTGTTGAAATTTGTTTCAGATATACTCAGAATGACATGGCTGCAGCTATCATGAGGGTCATTTCTGGACCGTTATGTTTCAAGATTGTTTTATTTTCAAGACTTACTCCAATCCCTTTCGGACTGCAGAACGCCATCTTTGCTGTAAGTTAAATGGGTATATCAATAGGTTTCACCCACATGAAAGGTTTCTCTGTAGAAAAAGATATTAAGCTTTATAGGCCTCAGGTTACTAAATGTTTCCGTTCTTTGTGCCGAAAATTATACATCCCTGTCTTGCGTGCCCCGCCCGACTCTCTTACTCCCATTTGATTTACTCCTTGTAGCGATCACCTAGCACGGAGGCACCACGGTCGTCCACAACAGTGATGCATATTTGTGGCTGGAAAAAAGTGATACTTTTATAATACGGAGCTTAGTATTCTTCTCTAGTATTCTTGGTTGTACCACTTGTTGAACTTAAAACTTACTTTAGAAAAGAAAAGTGAAAAGTGTATTAATATTATAAAAGGAAAAAACTTTAGGCACCCCACGTGGATCATTGTCCATGTTACAAGTAAGAGAAGTGTTTGACACTCGTTAAGTATGCAACAGAAAGACTAGTCATCTAACTATCATCAAGGAAGGGACAGCATGCTCTCAAGTTTCAGTGGATTTTGCTTTCAATATGTCAAGTTCTTCCTCAAGTAGTGATCGTAAGTACATATTACTAAGTTAGAAGGAGATTATGGAAACAAAGGAGATCATTTGTTCACTCCTACTTAGAGAGAAATTACACCATAGGCACTTTATTGCAACAAAGAAGTTGAGCATGCCTAGCACCATATTTTAGATTGTATTTTAATCTAAGAATGCTTTATAAGCCGTCTATCTATTACTAGAAAGTGAAACAAGGAATGTTTCACATTGCGTTTTCCCACCATACCTCCCACTTAACTCCGTCCCCTTAACAGGTCTCTATGGAGATGCATACTGCGAAGGTAAATATGCTGTACAGTGGAAGTGCAGTAGCAGGCTGGTGTTGGTCGGGCTAACATCTATATCTCCATGTCTGCCACTTAGAATTCCCTTTGAATGCATTGGATGATATAAGACAAACATAAATGTTATATGAAAGGCTCATGAGATAAAAAAATGAACATAATGCGTGAAGAGAAGAGTTTTGATCAATAAAGCAAAGTTACTATAATTGAGTCGATTTTCGAAATTTGAGATAGTGGGGTTACTGGACGTTTTAAGATCTCCTGAAATTCGAAAACCATGGTTTTGGAAAAATGTCTATGTACATATATGTGATCGACCTTTTCTCACAAACTATAAAGTGGAATGCCAAAACTTTGCCCTTGGTGGCTTGAAAGGATTGACAAATCCCCACAAATTCCGACCATCAACCATGGCCTGTAACAGGCACCATCCGAAGCGCGTAAACTCTCTTATGATATTTTGACGGATTTTTGGGTAAGTAACTCTCTTATGATACTTACTTACCCAAAAATCCCTGAAGACATTTGCATAAGTCCATTACAGGACATTTTCCATTAGATAAGTTACACATACCCCTTGTACGCCTATATTAGCATTAAGAAGAACCTTTTTGAAATCCAATATTTTTGTCATGGATAACAACTGGGCAACTGGACAACTGAGCGTACAGAACGACCAAGGCATTGCAAAATGTTAATTACAATTACTAAATAAAAATGTAACATGGAAATGTTCTGAAAAACCATGAGGATTGTTTGAAAATATCAACAGAATTAGATAGTAATTTAGCAAAAGCTATTTTAACAAACAACTTTTATAGAATAATCGGGTTGGGTGCAATCATTCAGTTTTCTAGTATTTTTCTACCACATTTACAAATTCGGTATTTGTAGCCTCCATTGGAACCAGATACTGTAGCAATCGTTGGGCTTGAGGACTGCACTACACTACACTACACTACACTACACTACACTACACTACACTACACTACACTACACTACACTACACTACACTACACAACCCTTGAAACGCACCCAAAATGCACTTTTCTCACTCTTAACGATACATAGACAGGCCTTCACTAATTTACCTAGGTCGAGACAACTGGGCGTGTAAATATTGCATACCTGACGATTCTGAATGTTCTGTGTGTGGAGTGCCTAACATATTTTCATCCCTAAAATGCAGCTTTAGAGAAAAAATGTTAAATACAGTTGAACCTTTTTGCCTCCATCACTAGCTGAGTTTATGGACGATTGAAGTACAACTAAACTATATTCTATATATAATAGTGATGGTATGTCAACAAAGTTTAATGCTTAGTTGAAGTTGTTTTGGGTTTTTCATTTGTTTTATGTGATCAGCATTAAAAAAACAGGCTTTACTTCATAAGTACAGTATTAAATTTTATCAACAGCAAACTAGGTATTGGTTTTTTAACTAAGGACAGCTTAAGTAGTGACATAACCTGTTCATAAATTATTTTTCAACATCATACAATAAATCAATAAATTATCAGAATAACAATCTTACAGTCACCCAAACAAACTTTGTTATCACTTTTCACATACCTTTTTATGTTACACTAAGTTAAATTACCCTGCTTATTTATTAATAATTAAATAATCTATTATAGTTAAGTAATGTGAGTACCAGAGTGTACCACCTTGCTTCCTTAATAGGACTGTTCCCCGCTCAATTTGTGGGAATTTATGTTGGCTCAACTCTACGTTCGATGCAGGACGTCATCGAGAATAATCAGATACCTACATACCTCTTTGCGACTTTGCAGGTAAACGGGAAAAGAAATTGTTTGTCATATTTAAATTATTGTATTTGGTTTTAGTTGTTTCTGGGTGCATCTCTGATGATATGGCTTGGGACCAAAGCAAGGAAGGAACTGCTCAAAGCCATAGGAGGGGCTGACAGTAATTCAACCAAAGTCAATGAATATTCGTTGGTGTGATATTTTATTTTTTGTACAACAGGGTGACCGAATTATGTTCAACTAAGACCAAATATTTATTTTTCTTTGTATTTTAAGATGTTTTCTAAGGTTTTTTTATGAAATATATTTTTATATGAGTTTAGATTGATCTTTTTTTAGAAATCTGAAGGGTTTGCCATTGTACTTCACTATTAAAAAACAGTTTAAGAGTTGATTAAAACGCAAATTTCACATTTATATATATCTTTTCAACAAATTGGATGTAATTTATTTTAAACAATTTATGTCGGCATGTGCTGGGTGTCTTGAAATTAAACAGGATTAATTACAGCTTTTAGATGTTAAATTGGGAAACAAAACATATCTTAGTACAAAAGTGCTTCCTTAAAAATTAACAATGCCTCAGTTGAACGAGAGAACAAAACTTAATGGAATATTTTGCGGAGAGGAAACGTCGAATGAATTTCATATTGTGTAGGAAGGCAAGTTGGAAAAATTGCATATTCCTCAGAAACTCACTGATCAACATGAGGAATACCAACTACCTAGTTCTGATTTTGATGTCCATGTCTTGAATAATTTCCAGGGGTTCTTTATACCTTCCTTTTTTATGGAAACCGAGTTCAACTGTATAATTAAAGGCCAACTATCTAGGGTGAAGCTTAGTATTTTACAATATGATCATATATTAATGAATACATTCTTCCTCTTAGTTACGATCAGATTGTGATTTAAGCTACCCTATGAATTGCCAAATGTATCTGGAACCACGTGTTGTTTTTCTAAACCTACAATACTTGCTTTATAGATTTTAAATAATTATTTCACATATAATTTGTTATAACGCTATCACATTTATCTAAAAAAAATTTACAGTTTGTGTCATTTCAGCGATAGTCAATCTATGACATCGACACTACTTTTTGCTTTGATAACGCTTTTTGATGGTTACTGTATGCCTGTTCTGTTAACCCACTGGATATTATTTTAGAATACATATATGAAAGCGCAATTATGAATACTTTTCTATTTTAGCCAATATGAAGTGTTTATAAAAGATAAATTTAGTTAATATTGTTGGGATTGCGACGTAAAACACTTCGAGTAGTAGTTTTATTGGACTTGTAAAATAATTTTAGCAGATAACAAAAGAAATATTGATAAGGAGAGGTACGAAAAATTGGAACGAAGCAACTTGTTGGGACGACAAGGAATGAGTTTTTATTTCCTCTTAGGAGGATCTAATTAAACGTTATCACGATTCGGTTTTCTTTATAAAGAGATATTTGACTCTACTCAAAATAGAAAAGAAAAATAGGTTGCTTAAACTCTAACTAAATGGAAAACTAATTAATTAATCATATATGAACATTGAAGTGAAAAGTAACACGAAATTGGAAAAATAAGCAAATAAATTTTGATCATGATCTCATTAGAGGCGTTTCGTAATCAATTTCCTAACAGAGAATTACATAATTAATTAAATCAATGGGAAGACAAAACATGATTCAAATCTTTCAAGTAGTTTTTCAAATCAAGTAGTTTTTAGTATACAGGGCGTTACAATGTATGTTTATACGTAATAATACCTTTTGGTATGAACTAAAAATCCAAACATTGTAATTAATGTAATTGTTATCAAAACAATACTTCAACTATTTATTTTCATTAATTTACATACTTACCGAGTCGAGTTATTTACATCTGTTGTAATTAACTGATCCTTTTGTGCTTAGATTAGCTGGGAAAAATCGAACGGCTCACCTATTGAAGCTATTTTAAGTTCGATTGTTTAGATTTGATATTTTTAAATTGTAAATAATGCGATGAAAATGATGTTAGGAAATATCAAATAAAAAGTAACGGTTTCAACCCAAGAATAATTATGGAAACGGTAAATTTTACCTGAAATGAATGCTTTCATGATATCAGTTTTTCGACCTTTGAAGTAACAAATTCTTTAACTGAAAAAATCCCCGTCGAAACTGCAATGCGTTATTTTAAAAATCTTACGAATTCCGTTTCAAAATCCGTTCGAAAATCCATCTCTCCATCGTCCAAGTGCACGAGAAACCCGCAAAATACGCGCAAGCGTCCGAAACATCTCCATTGGGATTCAGATCGATTTTCCTCGCTGTCACAGTGCGGATAAAACATTCCGGGGGGAAAAATATGTAATATCTTCGGCTTAATCAACTTTTTGTTTTGTTTTTGAGATGAATCACTTCCGACCGGTACTCATCATACTGTGTGTTTGCGCCTTCATTATCTACGCTCAAGAGGAGAATAGGGATACGAAGCAACATCCGGAACTGACCAAGTTGTACGTAATTATTTGTTTTTATACGTGTAGGGTGGATAAATATTTGATTGTAAGATTGCATATGCGTTGTTAAAATTGTAAATATTTCAATGTAGGTGGTGACATTTTTCGTTTCTGGAGCTGTATTGAGTACTTCGTGTTTTTTGCAGTTCTTCTACGTTATTATATTGCATCGCATCGTTATCATTACAATTTTTATATAGACGTATAAAACACCGTTAGAGAAAACTATTTACAATATCACTATTATCATTTATATTATTACTTCGTTATAAACCATTACACCGCACTATAATTGTTGATATTATACAAGTAATTATTTATTTATCACAAATTTCCAATAATCTACAACAGCGAAGGTACGTTAAGCATTTTTGCCAGAGTAAAAAACCGATAAAAACTATTTCTGTCTAAACAGTCAATAAAATCACTTACTTTTGTACTTACTTCAACATTTCTCATCGTAGGCTTTATTTTTAAGCGCGTTTTTGCCTTCCCCCGGTTTACACTAATAGCTGTAAACAAGCCCGAATTGTTTTAGGAAATAACTGCTTTCATATTTCGTGCCAACACTATTAACTTCTCAACCAATCGTAATTTGTTTCTTATTGATATTGCTTTGAAGTAGGTACATTGCCAGAAATGTTGCTATTTCTGCATCTTTAAAAAGAAATACAACAGAAACGTTCTCGGAAGCAATAACTCATTTTTCAAACAATTCAGTATAAATAGAATTGCAAAATTAGAATTGTTTAGCTATACTGGGGCTTATTAAAAAACTTAATTATTTTAGGGTAAGACAATGGGCTTCAAAATTAGGTGGCGAAATGTGGCACTTCGGGGAGTTAGTAACAAGAAAGAACAAAGTAAAAGATGTAAGTTGTTTGTACAAATTTATTTATGAAATATTCTTCATGCGAGTATATTGGTGCTGATGTATTTACTTACAATAAAATAATTAATCTTACGATTCTAGAGTTTTAAAGATACAACCGTCATCGTGGAAGATGGTCACACCCTTCTCAAGAGCATACAAGAGGAACTCTCGGCTAAATTGAGACAGAAGGTCGAAGCCGTTAAAGTAAGTACGTGTAATAACAAACTTTTATCATATTATTGGCCTAACTTTATTTATAGAGGATAATGAACGTAGCGGAAGAGAGAGCGAAAGCCCAGAAGGAAAGCGACATAGATGTTAATTTTCAGTTCTTTAATGGGAAGAACTTGACCAACGCAAACGATATGCAAGATACCCCTACCAGCACGACCACCAAGGTAAATGAATTATTTAGAACTTAAACGGTCATTGTACAATGTAACAATAAACGAGTATTATAATCACTTTAAAGAAGTGCGTACCCGTCTTATTCATTGTGTATTAATTATGAGTACGTATGTATTTCTCCATCTAAGACGAGAAAGTATATTGTGGGCTTCTATTTTGTAGAAAAGCTTCTAAAAAATTTCACAAAAGTTTTACGCATCTAGAATATCATAGCCTTAAATATAGAATTATTCCAGATCTTTAAATAAACATTTAGTTTTTGGTAAACAGTTTATAATGAAGACATTCTTATCTTTAAGGAACCTGAGATCGATATTCAAGAGCTGCAAGATGACTCATTCATCACTAGTGATAACTTCGGGGAATACCAGCCGGTGAAAAGAACAGAAGACCTGAGCATCTACCAAGGGGATCAGCCTGAGTCGCCCGAAGAGAGTTTAGCCAAAGATGATGAAAGCATAGACAGCGAAGCTGATGTAAATATTGAAAAACATCAAGAAGGTAAAAATCACATATGAATAAAATTTGCTTTTTTAGAGCACAGAAGGTCCCGAAAAGGATCCCCAAGCGAGCCAGACCAAGCAAGTGGATAAGTCAAAACTCCCGCTTGTCCCCGATCCTAATTTCTATGGTATCCCTGTTAATACCAACCATAGTGCTGTCCATGTGCCTAGCAATGTATATGAGCGTTGTAAGTACAGAACGATGCAGGTCTCATAGAATAATCTTGAAATCACAAATGGTATTAATTATATTCTGTGCACCTGTGTAATTTTTTATAACTCAATCTAAATATAACTCGTAATAATCCTTGTTACAGTGTAAAAGTATCGATTGTGCAGAAAAACTTATTTCAAATTCTATACCTTGTGCTTGCTTTTAGAATGATACATAAGTTGGATCCTAAACGACAGGGGAAAAATTTAAAATCAAGTTAGTTTTGCCCGGCGCTGTTTTTGAGTTCACGATTACAAGTTTTTTTTGCTGTGCTTAGTAATAGCCATTTTCACAGTCGATAGTGTGACATACTAGCAATGATATATGCCAACACAAGATAGAAATAAAGATTCGATATATTCGTTTCAAATGTAATCAGCATTTAATCTTCTTTGAACTTTATTCTAGCCAAGGAAGTGATCGCAGGTATCAAATGGTCGGAGCTGTTGGATGAGACGTTTAGAGATAACTACAAGAATGATCCTACAATGTCGTGGCAGTATTTTGGCAGTTCCACAGGATTTATGAGATATTTTCCAGGTAGGACATGTTTCCCTTGAGATTATAATTAATACAAAATCCCTGATTTGTTCTATTCGTTCTGTTAATGCTGATCTACTTTTCTCAAGCCTATGACTTGCATAATGGCAATATGGATTTCAAATATTGAATTACATTTCAATTTGGTTTTATTAAAATTGTGGCAAGATATCAGGTTGTTTCTGATTCTGTGATGGATTTATTGAGAGTTTAGAATACCCATGTATAAGTAAATAAAAGTTTTTTCACTAACTTTGATGTAAGATAAGGTAGGAATTAGCAATATAAAAATTATATTTTTGTCTTACTATGCCATTTTACCTGTTTTTTAAGGGTAATATCACATTGATCATATTTTTAAGAAGTAAATTTGAAAACTCCAGTTATTTACCAGCTATTAAACAATTTTAAAATGTCAGCTTGGGATTTTCCTCTTTAGGTATCTTTTTTATTTGTGAACCGATTGGAATGAAACAAACATTAAATGTTCGCTCAAACTTAACTCAAAATATCACTGAAAACCGCACTTAAATCAGTTCAGCCATTATAGAGATTATCGTGAACAAATACATAAATAAAAATATTCTTACGATTTTATTATATGTGTATATTTCTAGGTTTAGTGTCTAAGAAACATACTGTATTTAATACTCTTTTTCAATTGTGAATTGTTTGGTATCTTTAAAGTGGTATAGAAGTTATCGAAGGAGAGCGGCATGTATATCATCAACATATTTCTTAATAAAATTAAATTGAAAACAGTTCTGAATCCATTTTCTACATTTTCAGCAATGGTATGGTCTCAAGAACCCATAGACCTTTTCGACACCCGCACCAGATCTTGGTACATAGAAGCCGCATCTTCCCCTAAAGACGTCGTAATATTGGTAGATAGATCTGGTTCCATGACGGGGATGCGAAGGGAGATAGCCAGACATGTCGTCCATAATATTCTAGATACACTCGGTAATAACGATTACGTAAATATATTCACGTTTAGCAATACAACCGATCCATTAGTTGAATGTTTCGAAAATCGATTAGTACAAGTAAGTTTTATCAAATAGGCCTGGCGGTTTTTTATGTAAGTGTATTTACAGGCGAATTTAGCGAATATCAGGGCTTTCAAGGAAAGTATGGATCTCTTCAAGACTGAACAGATCGCTAATTTTTCTTTGGCGCTCATCACGGCCTTCGAGTTACTTCAAGAATACAGGGAACATAAAACTGGTAGGGGCTACAAAGATAACCTCCCTATTTTTGAAGTGGTTTAAAAATGATCGATTCTTCCAGGTGCTCAGTGTAATCAAGCCATAATGTTAATAACAGACGGTGTTCAATACAACTTCAAGGAAATATTTGAGAAGTACAATTGGGGAAACTTGCCTTATATGAACGTTAGAGTATTCACTTACCTCATAGGTAGGGAAGTTTCTGATGTTAGAGAAGTCAAGTGGATGGCTTGCGCCAATCAGGGTAAGGAATAGTCACGAACATTACTTTTTAAGGCTTGGTTTTGAGACTTTGAAAATTAGCAAGAAATTTGGAGTCAAAAGAGGTCTAGATTCTTAAAATCTTGATTTATACTTTTTGTTGATCTCCAAGTATGTATTTTGAGAGGTTCATAAAATGAGAGAAAAATTTCAGTCCTAACTTGCAGTTCATGAGGAGTTCTTAACCATTTATATTGAATACATAAATTGACGATTTTCTTATGGAAATCTAAGAGTTTTATGTGTCAAAAGAATCTTCTTATTACAAAAAAAAAATGATCCCAAGACTATCTACTCAGATCTTACAATTTAAAAGAACTTGGATATTTTCTACATATGAACGTGAACTGAAATCCAGTTTCTCCCAAACTCTTCAGTCCTTATGATCCAAGTATTACTCTTCATCAAACTCTCTAGGTTACTATGTCCACCTGAGCACGTATGCAGAGGTGAGAGAGGAGGTACTCCACTACATCCCAGTTATGGCGAGACCGATGGTCCTGGACCCAACAAATAAACCGGAACCAACCTGGACTCCAGTGTATGCAGACGTGACCGATCCCAAACTGACTAACTGGCTTTGGGTGAACAGGGCGAGAAATAGACAGCGGGAAAGGTACCGGGGTTGGGAGAAACTTAAAGCGATTCTCAAAAGGGAGTCTGGGCAGGTCGATATGAGATTGGTCAAGAACATAAAAGAGGTAAATTGACTTTATTGTAAATTTTAACACACATTGAATTGAAAATGAGACTCAGTTGATTAGTTCTTTTTTTCATGTGTCATTTATATATTCCCAGACAGGCAGATCTGCCGGCAAGGCCTGCGGGCCAGATCAGCCATCTATGGATAGATCTGCCCTGAATTACCTGTTTGTTACTAGAGTGTGCGCCTCCTCCCGTAGGATAGCAAGGATTCTGTAAGGATGCAATGAATGTCATAGATAGTTGCATTTCTATTAATAAATATCTCAAGGGAATTTAATAGTAGCACATAGCCCACAACGTTGCCAAGATAAAATGCATGTCCATATATTATCTTTCTTCTCATTGCTTTCAATTTCGAGTCAACCTCGACTACTGCATCGGCAATAAAATCGGAAGTCGGCAATAAAATTAATTTCACATATTTATTAATGACGTGAACGCCATTTTAATTTGACAATGTTGCTGACTATATGCTGCTAACGTTCAATATCTAGCACATTCAGTGTATCCCTATACAACAATTTATGCTGCCTACAACTGAAGGCGCATATTCAAGTAATAAACAGACAGATTTGGCATAGGCCCTACTGGCGAGGAGCCACGTCTGTTTGCACTCTACTAACAGGCTGCCGGCATTTAGCTATCTGGGTTGTATATCAAAAGAATTAGTTTGAAACCTTCTTATATTACAAGTGGGACTGTTGATTTTCAGTTCTTTTTCGATTTAAAATCGACTTATAAGGATCCAGAGACTCAAACCTACCACCTAATGACGTCCGTTTCAGTCCCGGTGTACGACCTTAGACCTCGTCAGGTAAATACAATTATCGATCAAAACTATATCAATCTACTCTTATTCCAAACATGCATAATATCAATAAATGTATCTACAGAATATAACAGAACATGTTCAAATCAATGAGGAAGTGTGGATATCGGTTACGCGTGAGGTACCAATTTTAGCCCTAACAACCGAACTAGACCAGCTGATAAATCCAAATAACATTTTTAGCTATTTAATTTTAGACCAAAATAGTCCAGCATACTTAAATTTTGGTGTTAGCCCAAAGTTGTGTTTAGATCGAGTGCAGTAAATTTGTGAGCTATTAATGGTTTTATATTAAATTGTTAGCTAGAGACATTTAGAACCTTTTTTATTAACAAATTCAACATAGAGGACATAGGTGTTTTTTTCCTTTACAAACTAGAATGTAGTAATAGCTCTGGGATACTTTCAGAATATCCGAGGGGTAGTTGCTAGAGGATTAGAATACCATTAGATTCACATATACAAAGATTAATTTATTAACATACAATCTATTTTTTAGGAAAGGGTAGCAAACCTGTTGGGTGTTGCCGGTACTGATGTTCCTATAGAACTCATAGAGAAGTATTTGGTACCATACAGGGTAAGCACAGAACAGTAAAATTTAACAGAATGTATTAATTTTGTCACTCTTTCAGTTAGGGGTGAATGGTTACGCTTTTGTAGTAACTAATAATGGTTACATATTAACACATCCTGATTTGAGGCCAGTGGTATGTTAAACAAAGCTTTTACTCTACAAAACACATTTATTTGTTGTTTTTTTTTTAGTATGAAGGTATTCTAAAACCTGCATATAATAGGGTGGACGTTATAGAGGTAGAGGTACTTAATGATGACAGTGAACCGAGAAATTTCAGTGACGCTATTAAAGAATTTAGAAGGAAAATAGTAATGCAGATCGAAGGTAATGCCACGTTTAAGGTGAAACAGCACTTAGACAATATGGTAAGTTGTTATTGATTGTCTAGTGCAGGGGTTCCCAAAGTGGGCGCCGTGGAAAGCAAGCAGTTCACAATTCGCGATTACATCTCAAACAAAATGCAAAATTAAAATCTCGCGTACTGCATCCATCGCTGTAGAATATGGCAGATTATGCAGAGAACAACAAATTATGCATGGGAGCTAGATTATTCTACAAATTATGTATGGGAGCTGAACACACAACCTCGCTCTTCTACTGCAGTTCACGATGGCTTTCAAGTGGAACGTCTCTTCTGCTAAATTAAGTAATGCAAACTCAAAATACTTCGCTGAACCAAAGTCTTTGTGAAACTAGCATACTTGTGCGATATATTCGACAAATGCTTTGATTTTGTCCCTGCAAGACAATAACATGCATGTTTTGCAACCTATGGAGAAGATTGCGGCGTTTCGAAAAAGGTTCTAGTTGCGGATAAGAAAAATTAATGAGGATAGTCATCAAGATTATTTCCCCAAATTGCACAAATACGTGGTCTAATGTGATCGTTTCTACGAAACACCATTCAAAGCTCACTGAATGGTTTGCAAATTACTTTGCTCAAGGTAATCTTGAAAAAATTGACTTGAATTCAAGATCGTTACCATGCTCGAGCTCCTCCAGAATTCATTTCGCAAGAGGGACTTATTGAGTAGCGTTACAACAAAGTTTGCCCGTATCGATTTGGTGGAGTTTTGGATAGCGGTGCCGATATGAAGCAGGATTTTTAGCTGTAACTGCCATAAAGAGTAAATATGGCCCAAAAATAAATGTAGAGCAAGAAAATTATCAAACCTTATCTCGCGATTTGAATGTGTGGAGGTCAGCAATCGCATCATTAAATCTTTCACCTGTTGTATTCTAGTATTTTTCTTTCCATTAAAAATTATCTTATTCTTTTAAAAAAGTATACTTCATTACTGTTATTTTACACGTTTTCACAAGGGCAGCGTTGTAATGGTAAGTGTGTTGATAACTGAAAGTTTGGGAGCCCCTGGTTTAGTGAAATAATACATATACATATTACTAAGTAAGTACATGTATGTTTCGTATTTCAGAGGCGTATAATGTTGATGACCCGTAAATATTACTACATGGGAATAAACGGCACACCCTTCAGTTTAGTAATATCGCTACCCATGAAATATGGTCTACATAAAATACAACACCCAGTAGAAAGTGATATACACAGAATGAGGTTGAACGATCGTAGATCACTGAAAGAACATTTCAATGGAAGTTGGACCATTCACCCCGATTGGTATAATTTCGAAAACAACTTGTTTCACCAACTTCACGATTAAATTATATATTTCAGGCATTACTGTAGATATTCGGATAATCGAATACATTTCAAAACTCCTGAGGAGGAATTCATGCATTTTCTGGAAAAAATCGAAGAACCAGGATGGAAATGGTCAGGATGTAAGTTTTGTGAAAGAACAAGCAGATATTAGAGATATTCGTTAAAAATATAATCAAACTGAAAATGATCGTAATGCCTAGATAACACGGAATTAACAGATTTCTTCTTATTAGGTGATCGTAAGCTTATCTGTAAATTGGTCGCGGACGCGAAAATAACTAACTGGTTCAATCAAAACATCACGACGTCGACTAAGGAAGAGAATGGGTAAGCTATTATTCTAGTGATATTACGTTGTAAGATGTTCTAATTTAATTTAAATAAATTAAGCTAATAATTTTGATTTTCGTTGATAAAGTCCCATGTCTATATTGATGGCATTAATTCCAAGGTATGGTATGAAATAATAAAGATTTCTTGAAATCTTAGCTTGTATGATATTAAAGAAATTAGTTTAAGTTGTGTGATTTACCGGCAAAATTTGAAAATGTTAGACATTTGAGTAATTTATACTAGATAAAATGTTTTGTGTCGAAAGTGGACATTTTGCTCCAAAGATGTTTCATTTTGAATGCTTTTAATTACTTGATTAGGGCGATTAATTGGCAATCGTGATTTTTTATTACAAATTATATTGTTTCAAAAAATGATACTATGTATATCTTAAGAATGAGAAATTGAAATTTGGCATAAATACTGTTTTGTGTAAGATCTCAACTGTCCTTTTCAGCTGCAGCGAGGATTATTCCAGCATACTGTAATTTTTAAAAATCTACTGATAATTAAGTTTGTAATCAGTTGTTAATAGAATTATTATTTTTTGGCTGCAGAGCGGAATTAGTGCGGAAAATAGGAATAGTTGTTGCTTTCCTTGCGACGCACAGCGGTTTGACAAGATGGCAGAATTTCCCACAGAATTTTGAAGAAATTCCAGACTACAAACCGTAAGTAAAATTCCTTAAGTTATTTTTAAAGCTAACAAATACTTCTTTATAGCAATTTTGAAAAAATCTACAACAGAGCCATTGACGAAGTGTGGTATAAAAGGGCTGTAGAACAACATTACATCGATTCTAGTAACTATGTATATTCGGTACCCCATGAAGCAGGTAAGGAATAAATTTGAAAGTTGTTAATTCGAAGCTAATCATGAAACGTTTGTTTCAGGGAATGCAACCGATACTTTAGTGACAGTCAGCCATGCCATTTTTCTTAAGGAGGATAAAAAAGAAAAAGCCGCAGCCGCAGTTGTCGGATATCAGTTCTTCCACAGCGCACTTCAATCGCTCTTTACGAAAATAACAAGTAGCGTAAGTTAACATATCCAAAATTCACCATTACATAGAGCTCCGACAACTCAAGTAGATTTCAATACATATAAGTTGAGTCCCCCTTTGCTGTTTTCAGTGTGGCGATATGACCTGTAAGAGAACGTGTGAATCCCAAGAATTGCACTGTTTGCTTCTGGACGATAATGGTTATGTCATAGTAAGCAACAACCCCCACGAGACAGGACATTTCTTTGGGACGATAAGAGGAGACATAATGAGTCAACTAGTCGATGAAGATATATACAAAATTACCGTCATGTATGACTATCAAGGATTGTGTACCGAGTACATTGATTCCACTAGTCCTGCACCTTCTCTGCTTTCAGTAAGTGTCCTCTAATGAGATAACTATAATAATGGAATCTCGTTTTTAAACCTATGGACTTTTATATCAGTTTTTAATTCCTTCACTTACTCTTAACCTCTTGTACCACTAGAATAGTAATGCAAAAGTAATATACATACATATATGATGTGGATATATACACTAATAACACATTTCTCAGATCACTTTCAACATATACAATTCATGTACCACATGTAATATGGCAATACCTTCATCCTCCATATACTTTATCACAGCTGATCTATTATCTATGCTTGAAATTTTTCCTATTTTTATCTGTTCTATAAATAAATCATTTGAATTTCCTCTACCTCTCATTAATTAAGTGCTGTTCTTTTGTATCTCTGTTCCTAGAAGCTGGGTAAAGTGTTCTTTCCACCTTTACGCTATTATCCTATGTACTTCTGGTATTTCATTTTTTATTTAAGGCAGATAAACCAGCAGTTTACCTCTTCTATACTCCAGAGGAGATGCAGAAAATGACCTGTAAGAAAGGGTGCACAGGTGCTAGTGAAAATTACATTAATTACTTAAAACTAAAACTATAAACTAAGAGACTACATCAATGTAGTTCCGAACTACAAAAATGCTACACTACCCAAAACCGTAATTGTGCAGCTTATTGGTATATCTCCTTGTTTTAATTATGTTATATATGTCTCCTTGTTTAAATTATGTTCAATTTTTCTTTATACTCAGTACCACAGTATTATCAGTGAATGCAAACAAGTCAGGACAGTTATCAAAAATGTGATTGATATGTATGAGGGACAAGAGAGGACCAAATACCCCTAATACCAGCATCATGAAGTTTAATCAATAATGTCTTATGATTTACTGTAATCCAAAGCTTTACTTAAATCAAGGAAAGTTGGTATGCTTTTTGCTTCTGTCGATACTTTAATATATTAAATCAAGTACATCTGGAGATCATTGGTAGTGCTTTTACTTTAAGAAACCCATACTGGTTTTGATTAATTCTATTATATTTAATTAAGAATGTATAGAACCTATTATGAACAATTTTCTCAAATACTGTGGTAATGTTAAATATTAAAGATATTGGTCTATAATTATTAACAATAGTTCTATCACCTACTTCATACAGAGGCATAGCTTGTTTTAAAGCATCAGGTCAGATTCTAAACTTGATGTGTTTGTTAAAGATTCTTGATTAATATTGGACTTACTTGTTGTACAATTACTTTGAAAATTTTGTGATGTATGTTATCTATTTTACCTCTTTTATTTAGGGTAGTTTTATTACTACATATATTTACTCTCGTAGTTGGTATCAGTATGTGACATCCTTTTATGATCTTTACAAAAATTCCTAGTTTACTTTATTTTTTTAGTCTATTTTTACTATTTAGTTTAATTTAGTCTACTTTACAAAAATTTTTGTTTGCATACATATCTTCAGTCACTTTACTCGAACAGTTTTGATATTTTTGTCAGTCTTTTTTAAGTTCAACAGTTACTATTCTTGTATAAATGGTATAGAAACTTTTTATAAGATTAATACCAAAATGTCAGGTGTCATCCAAGGCTACCTTCGCATAACATTTTTTTTAAATTTACCTTAACATTGCTAGTTTAAATTCTGTAATATTTCCTGTTGACTCTTTTTTTATCTTACTTCCCAGACACTGACAGTTGCTGCTCTGACATTAATCTTGTAAACTCTGTAAATCTTTACTTCCTTAGACCCCTGTCCTAATTATCATTTTTGATGCAGCCTCTTAAGCACCTTGGCAACATATTCACCTGGATAACAAGTACATTCCTCCTATTAGCCAGGATAGTAGTCGGGGATCATATCATGGAGACGATTGCGGATCCCAATGAAGAGTTTCCGAGTCACATGAACACCCACAGGGAACATATGTCAGACTCTGCTGAGGCGGATATTAGGAGGATCTCCGAGATATCCGATACCGAACTCATTATGAAGTATGTAGTATATAACAAAATAATGTTTGAATCATCATAAGCCAGGTTTTTACTCCGATTAATTAAAATAATTCTGAAATAAAAATTTACCCCCAACCAATCCTTTTTTATAAAATATGTTAGTCTGTGGACTACAACTTTCTTTTGTTATTATTTTTAGGTTTGCCATCAACAAAACCAAACCAGAACCCTGTGATAAACAGTTTTACATTTACTCTTTGGTACATTACATAGAAAGAAATGTTTCAGCGAGCGGTTATAATAAATCCATGACAGACTGTACCAGGTGAGTAAAATTAGTTGTTCAAATCGATTGGAAATCTGGCACACCCATTTTTCAGGCCTTACATAGTACAAAGGGTTGCTGGCAGTAACATGATAATGTTAGTCATCAACAGGCTATGCATAGAAAATCCTGATATTGGTGTCGAATCGCCGGAACCTATTGAAGTCGATTATAACATGACTTTACATTGCTACAGGGCTTTATACAATGATTTTCCGAGGAGACGTTACATGAGCTGTATCAATCGAAATGTAAATGTAAGTGGTGGTGGGTTGGAAGTTTTGCAAAATTCTAAATAATTATCAGTTATTTCTCATCAATAACTTGAAAATTTGAAGGTTTTCAATAAAATATCTCTAAAATTTATGATTAAAATTAAATATTTTTTTTAGGAGAGCGAAATAAAGCTCTGCGGAGGAGCCAAAAACATATCCCCATTTAACATGGTATCAACAATTATACTCAGCATCGCATCCTACCTTTTTACATTATAAATGAAAACCTAAATCAGATAATTTTGAATACATCTGTGATATTCTGAAATACTCCTAAGTCGAATTTACAATTACCTATATAAATTTGATTTGTTCCGTTAAAAGCTACAGAGTAGAATTCGTTGAGGTTTAAATGTTGTTTAATTTAATTATGTTAATGTTTGATTCGTTAAGAATTTGCTGTTGAATTGTGTTTAAGTGTATCAATGTGAAATAAATTCAGTACGATTTATATACTGTATATATAAAAAAAAACATTTTATTTATTCACGTTATAGCATAGATCATTTTGGGCATCTAAAAATAAAATCTATGTATGTATATATATACTTCTCACCAAGGTGTTAAAATTTCGAATTTTAACGACAGATATAATCCTATGCCATTAATTTCCATATGCCACTTCGCTATTCAGTGTTCACATCATATAAAAATAAAAAAATTTCAAAAAACAAATTGACACAAATCTTATCTCTTTAACGTACATGAAACTCTTAGAACTAAACTTATGTAAAATTATATTCTATATGTCAAAAATGGCACCTGACCCTGCTGACGAGATACTTTACATTCCCAGATCAAAGCAAAAAATAATTATATATAATATATATGTGTAGGCATCTTAGGATATGTGGAACTTTTAAAATATAATCGAAAGTCATTACTAAATTCTAAACAAAATATGAAAGAAGTTTTATGATGAACAATACATTTTTCAAATCTACTAATACTGATTAATTTTCAAGACATAATGGGAAATCGGGATAAATCCACGTTTAGAATTTAATAATAACACCAATATTTTATAGAATATAATTACTGAGTCTGTTGCATTTTGGCTTGCATTGCAGCTATCATTTCTTGCATGCGTTTCAATTCGGCCTCTTTCTCCTGAAGGATGCGGTCCTTTTCAGTCACATTCGTTTTATCATCGATAATCCTAAGAACAAAAAAAAAGATAAAAAATAATGGTAACAGTCAAACTGTTTCCTGCGATAGAATTTATGGTGTTATGAGGTGATGAAATAACCAATTTCTTTCTTAAGGTTATTAAAATAGCAACAATTTTGAAAAATCCAGAAAGGATCAATTAATTGTTAATTAAATACCACTATCAACAATTAGATAAATTCTCCTTACGTGTTCCTCTTGGAGCTCGGGGCGGCACCGACGCCCTTCGCGAGCCTCTCGGACCTGTAATTCTCGTAATGCACCTGCTGCGTGATCTCCTGCAGGTCCTGCATGTGCGTTATCAACATCGTCCTCAGCTTTATGAAGTCGCAGTGCTCGGGGTTCTCGACCTCGACGACACCCCACGGGTATAACCTGCCCCGCACCTTGCGCCCCCTCACCTCGAGCAACGTGTTCGCGCCGCATACCGCGAACGGCACAGCCTGCTTCAATTGGCGCACCTGTATGGAAAAAATTGAAACAATGTATTATCCAACTAAACATTAAAGTGTTGAATTGACAGTCAATCGGTCTGATAATTCTGAAAACATACTGGCCTAATAGAGATAAGTATCTATTAGAACATCTAAAAATAGCAGTACCGAACTCTGTTAAGGGTTGATTAATCTTGATGTAGTTTTCACTGAACTACCCGTAAAATTATTCTCTACGGCGATAAGTGCAAATTCAATTTTTTGATCAAGGGTAAACTGGAGTTCTCGTTAATAAAACAATTCAGTTATTTTGTCAGTCAGCTAAGTTATTTATTCAGTCATAATTATGCTGCACTCAAAAGTCGCATTATGTCAGATAGTAGATAATGTTTATGTCTCTTGCAACCGCCGATCACCGCTTTGCCAAGAAAATCGGTTCAATGAAATTAGTGTAGCTGAGATGAGCTCAGAAATTTTCAAAAAGTGACGATATGAATATAGTTTTTCTTTTGATGGAAAAAGTATGCATATTTTTTTATTAAACAATTAGTGTAACTAAATCAAAGTACAAGTATTTCTTGCGGGCTATGAGGCTCTTCGTTGTTGATGATTATCCTCAACTATTAACTCGATAACGAAGATGAAGACCTCCCACACATCGCCTCTGAAGATGTCCAACATAGTTGTGGACGAAACGTCAGGATAAAACCCTACCAGACCACGGCTTCATAGCCCGGAAGAAATACTTGTAGAAGACACCGGTCGTGAAAGCCTCCATTCCAGGATAAATCAAAATACTTTGTAAAAAAAATCGCAATAGCTTAAAAATTAAGTGTTGGATAGGGATGAGCTAATATGGAAAGTTTAATATTTTTAGGGGGCTGATAATTTTTGTAGGAAGCAACAATAGTGTGTTTCTAGTAAACTTATAGTTCTATATACTCAGGGCAATAGATACCCAACATCCCTTCTACTAAGAAACAATTCGTTTATTATGAAGTGTACTTATGTTTATTTGTTTTTTGTATTCCATTGCTCAGCTTTTAAACAACTTTGATTTTACTCAAAAATAACTCCTCATAGGGAACAATTTACTATGTGTTCACTACAACATAATGGATCACTCAATTCTGTTAGCACATCTGGGATTTAATTATGAAAGCTGAGTTACCAGCCACAAAGGTAATTTTATTTCTACCATGGAATTAAAAATGTTTGTTTACCTGTTCTTTATATTCTTCATCCTCATCGGAATCACATTCTGGTAATGAGTATATCCTAATGCCGTGCTCGGTAATCTCGTCTAATACTTTCTTCTTCAACTTTTGCATTTCCTTTTTAGTTAGAACATCAGCCTTTGCAATCACAGGAACTATGTTAACTTTATTGTGGAGTTGCTTCATGAATTCAACATCTAATGGCTTAAGACTGGAAGGAAACAAGATAAGTAATTGTTTTTTTTTAGTCTAAAATTATGTGAAAATAAGAATGGAATTGAGTTAAAAAGGAAACTTATTTTCAATAATTGTAATGCTTCACAAATTAATAATGATTAAATATTCTAACTCATAGTTTTAAAATGAAAGCCATGAATTAATTTTTCACAACAAACTGACAGATTTTATACTTTTAAGAAAAGCAATTCTATGACCTCAAAAATCAGTCTAATTCTCCATGCAATATTTGCAAATGAAACATTATCAATAAACCCATTAAAATTCCTCTCCATATATGATTAAACTGGGACAATCACGCTGCACATAAATCACTTTAACGGCCTACTTAAAATACCATCAATTAAGACAATGCATGCCCTTATACAAAGCCAGAGTGGTTGAACTTTAAATGTTACAGGCCAGATAAGAATTCATATACCAACATGCTTCATTTTAAAAATACAAATATGGCATTTCCTGTTTAGATTTAAATGGAAGGCAGCCACAACTGTAAAATAAATAATTAAAAACGCGGAAATGCTTGTGTTGTAACATGTGTTCAACATCTTTACTTATGGTATTACCCATGTCCGAATGGCGAGATGAAGTAGAAACAACAGTGGATCCTGTTGTCCATGATATTCTTCCTATTCAGTCCAGATTCATCACGTAAGAACCGCTCGAACTGCTCATCTATGTACTGGATGATCTCGGAGAAAGAATCGGTACTGTCGATGGCGTCTCCGTAGCCGGGGGTGTCCACGACTGTGAGCCTCAACTTGACGCCTCGCTCCTCTATCTCTACAGTCGACGGTTCCAATTTCACAGTCTGTTTCATCTTTTCTAGAATTAGACAATATGAGAAAATGGAGAAATGCCCATTACTACATACATTAGTCAGGACATACTGTTTAAACCGAACCTACATACGGGTTTAAATGCCCTATGCGGGTATTCAATAGAATGAATGTTTTAGTTGGCTTACCGACGGCGTCGGGTACGACTCTCTCTGGATACAGATCGGTCAGAAACAGAGCATTTACGAGGGTGGACTTTCCAAGCCCGCTCTCCCCTACGACCATGAGCGTGAACTCGAACCCTTTCTTGACGGACTTCCTGTGGACCTGATTCGGTAAATTGGCGAAGCCCACGTACCCCGGAGTCTCCAGACTAGCGAACTGCAGTTAAGAAATTTCCCTTAATACTAGAAAGAGTCTCGCAATATTTGAAGTTGAATAAATATACTCACGTTCTTTGTTGTCTCGTTGGACATGTTGACGGTTAGTTTTTAGCTACTGCTACTTAAGTACAAGTTAAAATTAAAATGGTAATCAATCGTACGTCCCTAACCGTCAGCCTGGGCGAGCCATCGAACACTAAACAAAGTGTCACAAAACATTCATATATCTATGGAGGATATCGGTTTGTCGGCGAAACAAACACCGCGGTCCGCAGTTAACTGTACCGAGGACATGCTGACTACTTTTGAATTAAAATCATTCGAGATGGGAGTAGTGAAGCTTGGAGAGGGTTCTCTCAGATGGCGGGAGAGAAAAGGCGGGTATTAAGAAAGGATACTTTCTTCTACACCTTTTCGCTATTCTGCTATCCGAATACATAACCGGGAATTGTTATCCCTGGTTTAACTTGTGGATTAAACTTGCAATAAAATATTTGCCAAATGTTATATTGACGTTTCAGTTGAATATAAATATATTACATACCAAAAATAGAACCCATTTATGAACGTATATCTGTATATCCCTCTTATTCATAAACACATTTTAACGTTAAAACGAATTTTAGCTTAAAATGTGTTTCAGTATTATAGGTAGGGTATCTCCATGTTAAGAATACATGAAACAAAACACTAATTATATCAGTGAAACACGTTCTTAACGTATTTTAAGCTAAAATCCATTTTGATATTAAAATGCGTTTACGGGTAAGAGAGGATACAGTATACAACATAGTAGATATATGATATATATTCCTTGATAAGATTATTATGAAAATTACGTCACAATTTATGGATTACCTTTTCCAAAAAGGAGTCTTTCCTTTTGTAGTCACAAATGTGCTTTCTGCCTACTCTTCATGTCACTTTTGATGTTATTGTATCCACGTCATCATCTTTTACCTCAAACTTAATTATACTACCATGACGAAGTTAATAGGCACAAATATGTGTCGGTGATTACCGTTTCCTGCAGTTCGGACGGCTGTTTCATTTTGTTCTCTTCTAGGTATTAAACCGTCAATATATATGTTGAAGGGTTGCAGGTCGGCATTCGTCATGATGGTTTGGTAGGATAAAATATTTTAAAATCGTAAATGCCCTTTAAAAAACTTGTATTATATAAATAATGAAGTATCAGATTTTGTAGCTTTCTCATTTTGAATTCGGCATAGCGTCTGCATTCATTCAGAGTTCTTTATATCCTTCCATTTCTCCTGTGACTTTGACAAAACTTATTGGCAAGCTCTGTATTCCGGGTTTTTGTAAATCTTTAGCTTTATAAAAGACACGTCTGGCAGCCTTTTTCCATAAGGTAACTTTGTGCCGTTCAGGATTTGCTTCCCCGACTTTTATTAATTTTAGCTTACATTTGGGCATACTGTTTACATACTTCCACCTTTCTAACATCATCATCAGAATGGTGCATTATGACTAGGAGGGCCAATCTAAAAGACATGGGAATTAAAGCATAGAAAAGAAAACGAAAAAAGTTAAATGTAAGGTACATTAGGAAGCAACAAAAATGCATAGTAAATTCAGAATAGTATATACTTGAAGTTAAACTCCTTACAACATTCTTATATAAAAAATACAGTAAAGCTACACCTAATAAAATATAATACCTCCACTCAAGAAGTATTTTAGATAATAAAGATTTCAAACAAACAAAAAATGATTTACAGTACCCACAAAAATCACAGTAAATTTTTTCTCCAGAATATTGTCCTCTGCACTTAAAAATACACAAGTTGTTTGTTTAAATATGAATGTAATACGAACTAATACATAAAAAATATAATTTAGTAAATGCACAAATGAAAAACGAAATGGCAAATTAAAAACAAGTTAGCTACACAATGAAATTATTCTGTGACAATGATTTTAAAGTGGCAGATGAAGATTCCTTGCATTAAACATTTAATAGTTCCTTACACATCAGCATTAAAATATATAGTTTTATAGTTTTTTGTATATGCAATAAACCTGAGAATACAATGTTAATATTTGAACTGTAATATTTACTTAAATAATGTATTTCATACTCTGAAATGAGATTACCGCATGACAAATTATGTAATTATGTTTTTAGGAATTAAATATCATGCAATTATTTTGTCTAATAGCCAAGCACACTCTTCAATGATCCCTCCAAATTTTTTGCTGCTGAATTCATGGGGCTCTAATTGCTTACACTTTCAAACTGAACACCATGCTGAGAAACTGTTCATAGTGAATTGTAATATATCCATCTTGATCTGTATCATACTGCCTAAATGATGCAGTTAAAGTCTAAAAAACAAATAAGGATGAACAAAATAGAATAGATAAAAAATTCATCTTTAAAATGGAGCGAAAAGGGAAAATGTGATCTTTCTGTAGAATCAATTTTCCTCCGAGTTCAAACAAATAGATTTTTAAACTCCAAAGAGAACCACTTTTAAATATACTTACATATAAAACGATGCAGCATTGGATGAAATCATCGAACAAAATCGTCCCGTTGCCATGCCTGTCAAACTTTCTGACGAGCATATTGATCAGATTATCAGATAACCTATACCCAAAAGTCGTAAGAGCAGTCTTCAGTTCATCCTTATCAATATTTCCAGAATTGTCTCTATCGAACGATCTAAAACAGCTCTGCCAGTCCGTCACGTATTTCCATAGAGCCCCAAAGTCTTCGAAGCTGACTTGGCCCTTGTTGTGACGGTCGAACATACCTACAATTAGAAAATTAGGCTGCAGTCTGGAAAGTGTATGTGTTCTGTTTACCTATCATTAATCTGACTGTTTCCGGATTGAAGGGGCTCCATGTTCCGTTAGACAAGGCCGCTCCGAGCTCGTCTGCGTTAATGTAACCGCTCCTGTCTCTGTCCACTCTGGAATTTGTCAAAATACTGTTTACATTTACTATTCAATCATCAACCTGTAAGATTTACCTTTGGAAGACGTCCCACAGGAACTCCCTGCTGGGCATGGGGGATGCGAAGTGGCTCATGTTCAAGACGCCTGTTGAAGTATGTTTTTATACTTTACTGCGATGGGTGAAAGATTACACAACTTTTGGAAACTTTCACTCTCCCCTAAACAACTAATGACTAATTCTGATATTCTGCGAAACACGTATGTCGTACTCATGACAGAAGACGGTTGATGTTTGACAGACACTTTAAAATATCTATAATTCGTCGAGACACTTTAACCAATGAGAACACGCAAAATACGAGTCGCGTAATACAGCGCGAATAATTAAATTTGGTTGGTAATTGTAACATCACTAATTGTCAAATTTTTATTGTAGAAACAATAACAATCGAATTAACTTACCACATGTTGTGACTTGTTAAATAGGAGGCTATTACTATTAACTTTTCATACGCAATTCGTTAAATATATGTATAGTGTAAGGAAATTTCCATTTCCACAATTTCTCAAGTGTTGATATCAATCATTTTTTCATTTTGGATGTTATGGCCCGATCTCTACAGTACAGTTAAGATAATCAATTGGTAGAATATCTTATGGTGTGAATACGTTTTTAATGAAAATTACAAATACACATTCTATGCAAAAAGTATATTTCAAACATTCAAATGAATATGTATTACGGTTCCAAGCTACATCACTAATAACAATAAGAATTATACAAATATTGATAACCTAATATACTATTAACAATTTTGTTTGAAATGAGTATTTACTCATCTAAGGATAAAAGTACAACAGAATATGTGCTAATTATTGAAGGTTTTTTAATATAAAAATAGGAAAATATTTACTTCGGAATAGCTATTGTTTTTAATAGTTAATTCAATATCCACTTCATAAAGGACAATTTAGCACATCAATTCAAGCGATAAACCCTTTGTTTAAACATTTTATAATATAAGCAATAAGGAATCATTTGTTTATAGTGCTGGAATTTTATAGCATAAAGCAAACATAAAAATAGTAAAGTTTTATAGAAACCCAAAAGATTAGAGGAGATTCAGAAAAAACAATTTAGTACTCATGTTCAAAGAAGTCTGAACATGTCACAGTACAGTTTGCAAAGTTGAAGTTTACTATATATAGTGAATTTAAAACCCCCTGAGAACAAACTTTGGAACTAAATCTGTTAGCTCATAATACATCACTAAGAGAATCATATTTTCAAACTGAACACCATGGACAGGAACTGATCATAGTGAATTGTAATGACTCCATCCTGATCATGATCATATTGTCTGAAAGCAGCTGTAAGGGTCTGCAAGAAAAAGAAAGCTTGTTATAATAAAACACAATCATGAAAAAATTATGAAGGTAGTTGTAACATTCTTAAATGATACGTAGTTATTTTGAAACAATTTAAAATTATAATAAGTGTTAATATGATCATCAGAAGTTAAAACTTGATTTCAAATTGATGACCAAAATAATCTATAATATGAAGCGATTTACACACTAAATGATTACTGAATATCTCCTATTTTATTGAATTATGATTGTATCTGATTAGAGACATAAGTGTGCAACGCTGAAGATATTTTAAGTATAACAAAGGCATTGAACACCTTTGTATATGAACTTACTTGTAGTACAATGCAGCACTGTATAAAATCATCGAACAGAATTGTCCCCTGCCCATGCCTATCGAACTTTCTCATCATCGTATTCAACAATTCATCTGACAAACGGTACCCAAATGTGCATAAGGCCTCTTTTAATTCACTTTTGTTGATGTTACCAGAGTGGTCTTTATCGAAGGATTGAAAGCACTGCTGCCAGTCGCAGACGTATTTCCAGAGAGCCCCGAAGTCGTCAAAGTTTATCTGGCCTTTACTTCCACGATCGAACATACCTGGCAACAAATCAATAGTGAGACAAGAATAACGTTATGAGGGTGGAGCTGCAGACCTATCATTAATCTGACCGTTTCTGGATTGAAAGGGCTCCAGGTACCGTTCGATAGTGCTACTCCCAGTTCATCAGCGCTGATGTAACCACTTCCGTCTTTATCAACTCTTTGAAATATAAAAATATTGTTGAGTCAGGAGGATTTCATGTTTTTTTTTTTATTAACAGGAGATAAAAGCATAACTTTTATGATAGTTTCTTGATAGTTGGGTAATAGGTGACTTACGTGCGAAATACGTCCCACAAATACTCCCTGCTGGCCATTTTTATAACGTTTTAAATTTTAAAACTATTTAAATGATGTGGCGCCTTATGACAGCAATAAAATTCTGTTTAAATTAAGTGAAAATTTCCTGTATTACTCATATCATTAATTAACTGTCACTTAACTGTCGCCACAAAACACATACCTTAGTACCACTGTCAAATGTCAAAAATACGCTATGAAAGTGTGACGTATGTATTTTGTAGAGGGGGTGGTAACCCATGGCAACTGTATCTACATAAATCGTTTTCTTAGGGGAATTTACATGCGGCACATTTTCAAGCTGCTGGTTCTCTACGTAAGCCAAATCTCTTAACTATAGTCTGTGTGCAACAGCAAACTTTGAAATATATACTTTATTTCTTATACAAAAGGTTAAATGATTAGTTGTGTATAATGGTATAAAATTTGATTTATTTCGGACGTGAAATTCTACTGCATGCAAATTATGTGCCATTTGTTGAACATTTGTAAACCAATCAAAAACGAATAGGAAACGAAAGTTGGGTGTTGTTTCCTTTCCACTTTCTTTTATTTATTCTTTTGATTCTTAAAAGCAAAACACTCACATCAATAATCACAAAGAATCACAATAATAATAAGAAATGAAGACCGAGAAAGCACTGACTCTTAATTCTCGTGACGTATTGAGTAATATATCTTTTGTGTACATCTTAAAATCATCCATAAATAGTCCTATAGTAGGATGGTTTGAACTAACAGTAAATCTTTTGTGATCGTTTGAGAAACTTCTTTCTGTTGACAGGAAGCTTTGAAAACGTTTTTAAAATGTCTTAGTATTTTTCCGGACTTTTCAAAACGCCCCCGTATTCATTGGGCAGTTAAGTTAACTGAAATTTCAGTGTGCTAATCGCATATTTACAGCGTGGTGCCTAATGACGCCAGCGAGCACCCCCTAACCACTACCGCGTTCTCAGAGATACAGACTCCCCGAGTATATTACATTTACTGATGACTGAAATGATTCCATTCTCTTAAATACATTACAGATACAATACCACAAATGATTTTTTTTTTTCGTAAATCTTATCTATTACTACTCTAAACACTTTAATTGTCTAGATAATATTGTATTGAGTAATTCAAGTAACTCAGACGACAAAAGTGCCATTTGTCCCAAAGCAAGAGTGACAATTGTTTAAAGACATGGCACAAAATGCTAGTGTAGAGTGAGTATCTTGAGCAGAAAAAGTATTCTTTATTAGATTTTTATTGTTTTCAAGGTACACCTACGAAAAAGTAAACGAAATTAAGAACTTTTTAATCAAAAAATGTGACCTACAGGTACGTCCAAGGATCGGGATTATCTGCGGATCTGGTTTGGGTAAGATAAAAATAAATTGACCAAAACCATTCTTCCATCACCATTCTATTTTTTAATGACAATAATGATACATCCCTAGTTATGTGTGCTAGATAATAGTATTAATTCCAAAATTTGATAAAACTGCAATTGATAAAAGGAATCGGTGCGAACAACGCACGTGTGTAATAGTAATGCATATAATATTTTACTAGATTAGATATTTCTATCTCGTTGCGGTGACAACTATTAACTTCCTGTACTGATATTTTGCACAATTTCGGGTACTCAAATAATCTTCTTTAGATTGTTTAGAGGTGTGTATAATCTGCAGATTTTATGAGATAGCTGGGAATATCTTTAGAATTGGCTTCTGTATGAGACTAAAGGGGACCAAAATTAAGAAAGTTTAACTCAACTGACAAACAACAAAATCGTCATGTACTATATATTCTCTCCATCACAACAATCTATTGCAAACAACTTAATTTCTGAGTGAATAAGTGACTGTAGAAACCACTTTATGAATGAATAGTGTAAAGTTGCCCTTATTATCATCAGTGCCGTTCCTAGGGTGGCGTGCGCCTGCGTGTAGAATTTTTTGAGCGCCCCTGTGTAATGATTTCAAGATATCTACATCAAAATATATTCTTATGTTGAGATTAATACAAAAAAAAACAAAAATTAAACGATCGAAGTTTGAAACAAAGTTTATTTTCTACATCACATAAAAGAAAAAATATCATTGCAATACAACATGGATGTTAACAGTAAGAAAGGAAACACTCATTCATTCAAAGTTGTACTTAGATTTTGGATCATTTTACTCACTATATAAACCTTGGTTAACACATCATAGCAAATTATGACAGAACAAATGAATTTGAACTTTTTAATTTTCTTTAATAGTAACCCTACTGAATATTTAGTCTTCATATCTGTTGAATTATCTTCAACTAAATCATTTAAACTCTTACAAATTTCGAGGAATTGAATTCTAAGGGGTTGAATGGCTCTGACTCTGCGTTAGAAAAAAGTAGTAAAACTCCTGAATAATTGAAAAAATCTAAAATCTCGTAGGGAATTTCAGCAGCATCATCGATAGTTAACTTCAACGTGTGAGCTGAACAAGGCAAAAATTTTGCTCTGGCGTTATTTTTTTTGAATTTGAGCTTGAAGGCCCACATGCTTGCCAGACATATTTGAACCATTGTCGTAACCCCGACCCTTCATGTTATAAAGGCATATTTCAAATTGTGATAATATTTCTCTTTAAAAATTGAAATGCCGTTCTCATGTAATATTCAAAACTTTAAAAACCCCAGAAAATGTTCTCTTGAAGAACAATGTATGAAGCTAATTATGACGGTCAGCTGCTCAATATGGCTACCATCTGGCGTTTCATCCAAAATTATTAAATAATATTTTGCTGTTCAGTGCAAAATTCCTCGCTGAATATTTTTTGGAATGGAATAATTCATTTTGGAAGTGATTACCCAAACAGTGTGGCATATTTTGGCATATTTCTCTTTAGACCTTCGAACGTTGGTCAGGTGTTTCATCATTTAACTGGATCGAATTTGGCAATCATTTTAACTAGTTTCAAAAAATTTCTATTATTTGATGTATAAAAATTTGTGCTGTCATTCCTGAAAGCTAAATCTTGACCAGTCAAATACTGCATAATACAAATCATTCTTTTAATGAGTGCACACCATTGCTATTTTAATTTCATAATGCTGCAAAATTGCAAAATTCTCAAAATTTTATTTCCTTCGCTAAGAATTTTTCGATTTCCTTCGTGGTAGTCTTTAGAGTTCAAAAAAATTATACTTCATGACGTCGAGAATATTCTCTGAAGTTTAATTCCAGCATTAACGTTACCGTCCTGGTAATTTTTTATTATACTTTTATCAGCCTGTTTACAAAATTGTTCAAAAAAACTTATCGTTTGAACTCCGATAACCTTGTTTTTCTTCGCTGGGGATCCGGCGAAAACAACTGATAATTTCTTACGAAACTCCAGGTTCCATGGGAGACTCCATTCAGGATCCTACCGTCATGGAGTACAAGGACATCCCCGACTTTCCGGTGAGCACCGTCGAGGGGCACAGGGGTCGCCTGATATTCGGCAAGATATCAGGCGTGCCCGTGGTCTGCATGCAGGGTCGTTTCCACTACTACGAAGGGTACCAGCTGTCTAAATGCGTGATGCCCGTCCGCCTCATGAAGCTCCTCGGGGTCTCATTCCTGATCGCCTCGAACGCAGCCGGGGCCGTGAACCAGACCTACGAAGTCGGCGACATAATGCTCCAGCGGGACCACCTGAACCTGATGGGGATGGCGGGCGTGGGTCCGATGGTGGGCGCAAACGACCCCAGGTGGGGCCCGAGGTTCTTCCCCATGACGAAAGCGTACGACCCCGAGATCCTTCGGGGAGTCAAGCGCGCCTGCGACGATCTGGGCATGCGAAACGTACGCGAAGGGGTTTATACGTGTATGGGAGGGTCTAATTATGAGACGGTGGCCGAGGTGAAGGCACTGGGGGTCCTGGGGGTCGATGCGGCGGGCATGTCCACCGTACACGAAGTGATCGCGGCGAGGCACTGCGGTCTCAGGTGTTTCGCTTTCAGTCTAATCACTAATGTTTGCTCTTTCGATTACGACTGCGATAGGGAAGCTAATTCCAGTGAGGTTTTAGATGTTGCTAATTCAAAAGAAGAGGAATTGAAGCTCTTGATTGCAATCGTTGTGAGATACATAGGTAGATGTTGTCTTAAAGATGGCGACGCAGAAATATAAGGAATAAATTGTAAGGGTGCTACCATCAAACCATCCATTTTTTAAAATGTGATTACGATAGCAAAATAAAACACTTCTCGATATACCGCCAATTTTTTATTTTGTTTGAATATACAAATATACAAAGTGCCTACCTAAAGTGCAAGTATCTATTTTTATTGCATCTGGGTTATTGCTAAATTGTCCAGCCAATCTAAACCAAAAATGGGCAATCGGAGGATTTAAAAATACTAGTTCCAATTTTTTCAGGAATGTGTAGGGGGCTGCCCCGAACAAGCAAAAATAAAGTCCCTCCAAATACCGGTGCCGCCGAGGGGGGTCTTTAAATGTTCCATATTTCCGTCTTTCGTTTATAATTCGAAATCGGTGCGTTGCAGTGAAAAAGTTCTTCAATACAAAATTGAAGCCTATTAAATTTACTACAAATTTAGTAATACAAGTTTTTACGAAAAACTGGACCGTTTTCGTGCTGCCGGCTCTGGGAAGGTGGTAATTTTCAAAAAAAATTGTTTTTCACTCACGTTTTTCGCATATTTTTGTCTTCTAGATCCTCACTCGTTCATTTTAGGTGAAAATCGTCACAATTCTGTGTTGGAAAAATGGATTGGAGGTATTGCAGCTTCAATCTGTTGAGTATTGGTGGATACGCTAACATGAAAAGGGATAGAGTCAGGAGACGCAGATGGAATGATCGTGAGATGTACTGTTGCAAATGCCACTTCTTACTCCGAAGTAGCAGTTATTGGTGAAAACATAGATTTTCTCATCCTGCTAGTCGCTCTCACATCATCAATCGTGAATATCCGCTTCATTAAACCAAGCAGAGGTAACACCGAAACGAAGACCTATTCAACCCTGCAACTTCAAGAAGACCTCCCTTACTGCTGAATTCGAAACTTTTTACTGCAACGCACTTATTTCGAGTTATAAGCGAAAAACTGAAAAATGGAACATTTAAAGCTCCCCTCCCCTAGCGGCACCGGGATTTGGAGGGATTTGTTTTTTCTTATTCAGGGGACCCCCTTATACATTTCTAAAAAAAATGAAGCTAGTATTTTTAGTTCCTCTGATTTTCCTATTTTGATTGGACAAAAATTAGAGTAGACCTAGTAGTTACTGCACATGTGGGAGCCATTGGACACTCCTTTTTTATATATGAAAAACAAGAGGTGTGTTTTAGCAGTTTAATGAATTTTGTCGGGATGTCTTTGTTTTTTTAATTGCTGCCATGGTACAACGAAAGAGAAGATAAGATCATTGGTGGGGCTACTGTTAGCGATTGACGTCATAGTGTGAGCAAATAACTCGTAACACTATGCTAATTATTTCTGTGAGAGATGTGAGCCGTTGCCTCTTTTATTACATCGTGGGATATCTTGGATATGGTCTTTGTTTCAAATTATTTATCATATTTCTTGTTGCATACCGTTGTATAACGTTGTCTTGACCATAATTAACACACTAGAATGTGACCATGTATTGGTCACATCACGATTAAGCTTCAACCCTTCATCGCTCCCAGTTCAAACTTTCCAGAATTACTTATTAATTTATTATCTAACTGCTGTACAAGTTTGACTAGAATCAGATCAGTGGAACCAGAGTTATTAAGGATTTTCTTTGCTTAGTAATACCGGCGAGATGGAATTTTTATGATTTCCGTACGACGGGAAAACTGAAACAAATACTATTAAAAAATATCTAATTGTCATTTTAAATCAATAAAAATTTTTTGACAATGATTTTAATTTCTAATTAATTTAGAATCATGAGTTCGACGTTGTGCAATAACTGAAAATTTGCTGTCTACTAAGATTTTTGTCCAATAACTAATTTTTTGGTAACCTTTAGAAGTTTTTTTTATTTTTAATAAAACTGTAATATTATAAATATTTAAAATTCAGTACCTTAAAGCATTATATATGTACTAGGATTTGTAACAAGCAAATTAATGTACTTTGAAAAATACTTCAACGGCATCCTTCTAAAACTTTTAAAAAATCTCAACTTTCCAGTAACTACCTAGCTTACTCTACTAGGATTCTGGTGGAACTAATGTTTACTTATGAAGTTCATTAATGTATTACTTACTAAACTACCACAAAGATAAAAATACTTGTTATCCCCTTAATTGGTTGTTATAACAAACTTAATTTGGTTGATACACTTCTACGCTTCATTTCCGATGTTACTGAATTCTAAAGTACATTTCGAAATAACGTTTATTTTTAATAAGGAAGATACGCATCATCCGCTGGATGTATGGATCAATGAAACTTATCCTATTCGACATATAATCAAATTTCACAATCGCAACAATGACATATTTTGAAACTAAAATAAAAAGTCTTGCGTCATTTGATCGATTGTGTTAATAATTTTTGGAAAGATAAATTTGGCAAAACAAATGTATTTATCTAATGTGATACGGGCTGTTTCTCAAGACTGTCTTTTTTTAATTACATAATTATTAACACTGATAACGTCCGGTGACTACGTTCGCTCATTAACAAAAAACGTGATTTTTATAACTAAAATTTTCCCCAAAATTATATGAAATAAACTACCCCCGATCGATCGTATCGAAAATTTCTCACTTTTTCTAGAAACTCCAACTAAAGAGACCTCTAACAGTAATAAAAACATAATCATCCATTATCGATACATGTTTGTGCACGAAGACCAGCCTGTATATTTCTGTTGACGTACTGCCCCCTCTCATTAAGTTTTGATAAATCACTATTATTTATTATTTTTCAGTCAAGTGTATAAATATTAAGACACTAGCAGTAACGAGTTTAGTTGGTTAGTGGTGATTGTTTATAGTAAACTGCACACCGTCAAGTATGTCCAGTAAAGTCTTTATGAACGGTAATGCCGATAAGGTTTTGAAATTCGACAAGATCGAGGGAGATGATAAGTTGAATAATAACGTAACGCAAGCCGATGATGACAAGTAAGAAACTAGTAAAAAAGCGAATAACGAATTTTTAATGCGAAAAGTATTTTTAAAATTTCCTTTGAATAATACTTAAAAATTTCTCTAAGCAGAGTTGAACTAGATACTAAGTGCCTTTAATACAATAACCGCAAAAGCGTATTTAAAATATTTTACATGTTTCAAAATAAGTCTCTTGAGATCTATAGATGGAACTAAAGTTACTGCACCTTCCGTCATTTTTTGGTTTGGTTTTACAGTATGATTCAATGTGATTTCAAGATGAACGTCCAGCAAATATGCAATTTTTCTTCTTCCCCTCCTGGTTTTAACACCGGACCTAGTATTGGAAAGGAAAATTAGATATTTGCTACACATTCATCATCAAATTATGCTGAATCGTACTATAAAACCAAACCTCAAAATGGTAGACGTTGCAGTTCTTGGTATATCTAGTGACTTTCGATAGAACTATAGAGTAATATTATCTTACCTATACTCTTTCACCGGTCAATTTAAGAAGCAGTAAACAGTCACGTTAATCTTCACAATACATAAGCCGTGTCTAACCAGATGTTTCTTCCATCGGAAATAGTATAAGTATACCTCTCTGTTTTTCATAGAATTTTTTATCTTATGTACTTAAGTACATAAGAGAATTTTTTATATTAATTATATTATATAATTATATTATATTATTATTATATTAATATTTTTATAATAATTTCATAATTGTATGAAATTTTGTTTTTTTTGTTCTAATTTACAATAATTTGAGCTACTTACTGTGTTCGATAACAGTGCTAAAATATTCCATTTTAGAATCATTTAAGGCCGCGGTTGTATAAAAACAATTTTACAGGCATAAATAACCAGTTCCTAAAAATAAAAATAAACTTTCAAAATTTTAGATCTCGAGTGATTATAAACATAATATTAGAAATTGCAGAATCTTCTGCAACATTATTTTTCTCATTGCAATCGTTAAAAATCTCTATTGCAGGTACACCTATGAAACTCTCCAACAGACAGCCAACTACCTTAGGCGGCTGGTGCCTTTTAAACCACAAATTGGCATCATTTGCGGGTCAGGAATGGGTGCGTATTGGAATAAAGGTGCATACCACTATCTAAACTCTTGCCCTTATTGCCATCGGAATATTTCATTCAGAACTATGTCGTAACCTCCCATTTCCTTCACTATTATCAAGTGATTTATGACCCTTACGGTCCTGTCCGGCGCTCGTGGAAAATAACTCTTTTGGATTTATCTTTCGTCGGACGAATCGGCTGATTGCCTCCACTGGATTATTTATCTTCTTACGAAATATAACATTCTTTTAATTAAGTTATTGTTGCGTTATATATATACTATTTGTTATTTATTGTTTGTATTTTCCTCTCTTGTACGCGATAAACGCAAATATTCCAACAACGTGAGAGATAACGTGCCAACTTTTTGTTTGAAGAAATTAGGAAAAACTGACGTAGGCAATTTTTCAGTTCCCATTAGGAGTAAAATAATTGTATTGTACCTCAACGGCATTATTAACATAAGCAATTAAAGTTCTTAGTAACAATTACATTGAACATTGAACATTTTGAACATAAACATTGAATTTATTTTCCATCAAAAATGCTGAAGCAGATTTAGAGATAACTCTGCATAATCAGTTTTTTATATACTTTCAGCTGTATAATTCACGTTAAAAAATTGAAGCCAATTAGTTGATTTCAGGTTGATTAAACTTTGTATTAATTATCTGAATGCACCAAGCTCATTAAAGATTATTTTTAATGCATAAAAATTTTGTGGGCATAAGTCAAAATTGATAAACCTAACCTTGACCTAACGATTAACAGTTCAATAATTACACTAATTTTCATCGAATAAATGTTTGTAAACTGTAACGCCCAAAATGTCCCAGTAAAACTCAGGTCAACGTTATAATTAATTTTTATTATTGACCAATTATATTAATACGAATTGTTATTGGTAAATAACATCAGGATGTACTTAGCCCCAATCTAAAATGTATAGATAAATTTATAAAAGACCTCAAATTATAGATACGAGTATTTTTAAGTATCTCTTTAAAGACGTTGCTATTAAAGTATAATCCCCGATCTAAAACGACCCAAGTTTGAAGAAATAACTTATTCTTAATTCCTTTAAAAAGATTTAATACATATCTGGATACTATTTTAAGCGAGGTATTTTTTTGTTCATTAATTTTGTATTTTTATTAAAAAATTTAAAAAGGAATAAAATATAGAAGTTAATCATCATTTCAGATATAATTAAACAGTTTATTTTTAGTTACTTGCTAAATTATACTAATCATAAAATGTAATATAAACATTGATAGAATTTGATAGCAAATACAAACAAAAGTTTTCGATGAAAATCACCGAAAATTGTATTTTGCCTTACCCGAACAAGATACTCTAAGAACATCGAATGTAAACTTATCTGTAATATCTCTAATAATTTAAAATACCATATTATCCTTGACGAGGGGGTGGAAAACAGTAAAATTTATTTGATTAGTTGAAAACCTGAAACTCGACACGGTTATAGCTTAAAAACTCTTCAAGAAGAGGTGAAATTTATTTATAAACATTCTATTTTAAACACTTCTAGCCGCTAATATTTCCCTTCATTCTTGCAACCACTCCAAGCTATTTACATTTTGGTCATTTTCGAGTCCCAACTTCTAGTGAAGTGCCAAATTCAAACTTTTTACAGTTTTCTGTCACGACGTAATTCAGATCTCCTTACCTGGAGATCAACGCTATTTGCAGCCGCCCATTCTGGGTGAGACACTGTAGTACCTATTGGCATAGCCTATTGGTCCGCGGGAGGTGTTCAATTTTCCTCCTATCACTCATATCTAGGAGGCTTTAAAAACTTTGGTTAGTTTATAAAAGCTGATAAAACGCTTAAATAAAATGTATGTAGTTAATGGCAAGAAAGAAAAGCGAGCAGAGCGGATTAGTTTATGACATATTTACCAATAAACTTTAAGGCGCTTCACAAAATACCCGTCCTATGAACGAACTAAAGCGTCTCGGTTAGGTCGTGATGATATGCGTAATATCCACCAACTGTTTAAATTACTCGATATAAATGGGTTGATATCTCTATATTTAAGGTGTAATTTCAGGCAGGCTTCTACACTTGTACCTTTTCAATTTATTGAAAAATGTAACAAATTCCATCAAATATTTCACCTTGTGGTTGTTACGATTTTGATTTTCGATCTGAGCGATATTCAAGAAATCCACATTTTTACCCTTCTTTTTCTGCCTATCGCTTACTAATAGCCTTCCCGTAGGCTCCCTGGCGGACGCCCTCGATAACAAGATCCAGGTGCCGTACGAGTCGATCCCGAACTTCCCGAAAAGCACCGTCAAGGGCCATGTCGGCACGCTTGTATTCGGCTACCTCGCCGGCGTACCCGTCGTCTGCATGAAGGGCCGCTTCCACTACTACGAGGGCTATCCGTTATGGAAGTGCGCGATGCCCGTCCGAGTGATGAAGCTCCTCGGCATCACCCACCTGATAGCCACGAACGCTGCCGGCGGCCTCCGCGACTCCTTCAGGGTGGGCGACATCATGCTCGTCAAGGACCACATCAACCTCGTCGGTTTCGCGGGAAATAACCCCCTGCAGGGCCCTAACGACGAGAGGTTCGGCCCTAGGTTCCCTCCCATGCACAACGCTTATGACAAGCAGCTCATAATAGAAGCAAGGAGGATAGCCGAAGAGCTCGGGATGGCCGAGAACATCCACGAGGGCGTCTACACGTGCCTGGGGGGACCGAATTTCGAAACGGTAGCCGAGCTGAGAATGCTCAAGATGCTAGGGGCAGACACCGTCGGCATGTCGACCGTGCACGAGGTCATCACCGCCATTCACTGTAATATCACTGTATTTGCGTTCAGCCTGATCACAAACGAGTGCATCACCGACTATGATTGCTCGGAGAATCCCAATCACGAAGAGGTGATCGACGTTGGGAAGATGAGAGAAGACGTATTGAAGATGTTTGTGAAAAAGGTCGTCGAACACATCAATACGACCGTAAAAAAATAAACGTCTAGCCTTACGGATGACATCAATTCTATTATCATTAACTTGCAACTTTATTTATTTACAAAATACAGGTTACAGTTGCTGTAACTTAGATGAAATTCAACTGAGCAATAACAGTTGGATTTATGAAGAGCCTACCTATCCCTATTAAGCTTGATGTTTGTAGTTGGAAAAATCGAGATAGTAGGATTTATTATGTTTATTGATACATTTTGTATAAGTTAAATAAAACTATGAAAAATTATTTCACACTCTTTAAATTTACTCAGCTTGCAAATTTTCGAAATACTTGCCTATTATCATTGACTGAAGCGATTATTAACAATGTTTAATTAAATTTTGAAGTAATATGTACTTTGATTTCAAGTTTATTCTGTTTTATATTACAAGGCAATAAACTTTCCTTGAAAATATACATATACAATTAATTATTGTGATGGATAGATTTACAATGTTGAACAATATTATTCAACAATATTTGTGCCCTAAATAGTATAAAATATATACATACATACAATAGCATTACATCACATTTTATCAAACTAATAAGAACTAAAATATACGTAATAAACTGGATCTCCATTTACATTTTAAAACAATACTATATTTAATTGAGTTGTATTCAGTTTTTTTATTGTAAATCAATTAATTTTAAGTTAAACTAATCAATTAAGTACACCTAATTCACCTAATGAATGTAGTTACTGCGGTAACAAGGTTAACTAAAGTTGAATAATAATATTAAAAGAGATTTATGCTATAAATAGTACAAAATACATATAAAACCATTACATCACATTTTATCAGACCAATACGAACAGCAATAAACTCAATACACAAGTAGATCACCCTTTGATTACAGCAATTGGTCTCAATTTAATACACTTCTTGGAGATTCCTGCTGCGTGGCAAGTGTTTACGACGTCGGTGACATTCTTGTACGACTCCGGCGACTCCTCCATCACCAACTTAGGCGATGCGACCCGAATTGATATTCCCATATGTTCCAATTTTTTTAGGACGTCCATGTAATCGATGTTACGCCTAGATTTAGCTCTTGATAAAGCACGACCCTGCCCGAATAGAAAAATTAAAAAATTAATAATAAAAAAGAGATATAAATGTCTCTATTCAGAGTGATACATAAAATGAGACATATGAACAAGTTATTATTATTATTATTATTATTATAGTTGATAGTACAGTACAATTTATTAATTTCTGTGCCTAGGTGAGCACATCTATATGCTCCAATATCAAAGATAATTTTATGTAAGCATAATTAAAATGACAAAAAATATTATTTAATAAACAAAAATTAGAAGAATAATAGATATACTTCAGAGATAGAACATGGAGGGTATGACTAGGACAACAGTAGACACATTATGTGCATCACAGAAATTTGATATACATTTTATTTTAGTTGGTTGATTATGTAGTTTCTCGTTTCTGTTAATGGGCCTTTCCCTTGATCCATTTTGTAAACAAAAATTGCCTACTTTGATACGTGTACAAATTTAATTCGTACTTATTTTTTTTTGAACTCAATCATAACGTGATGTCGGCTGTGACTGATAGTCGACACTCCTTACATGAGGCATCAAAGCTAGTTGGACCTTCAGCAAAAATTATTCCGAGTGCAAACATGATTTCCAGTTGGTGCTGGTCGCCAGGGACCCCACATTGTGGTTCTAGGGTTAACTTGAGTAAACTTACCGCACCATGGCATGTAGATCCAAATGTTTCCAGCATACCTTGTTCAGTACCGGTTAAAACATAACTACAAGTACCCATGGTTCCTCCGATAAGTACTGGCTGACCTGTTAGTTGATAGTCGACTGGAATTAGGGGGTGATGGGGAGGAAATGCCCTTGTTGAACCCTAAAATGTCAAAAAATAAGAATTAATAAAGGAATTGCTTTTAACTGCTTCTTAGGTTACTTTTCTGTGCACCAACAATGTCTTCGGTTTACCATCGACGATATGTTCTTCCACTTTGGCGATATTATGTGATACATCATATATTACGTGCATATCCAAATCATCAGGAGTCATACCGAATTTCTTTGCAAAAGCCTTAAAACAAAACAATCACTATTTTTTGTCTACTAACATTTCAAATTTTATACCTGTCTGCATAAGAACGTCATGGAACTCCTGTTAACCCAAGCAAAATTTGCAGCTGCTGCCATCGATTTCAAGTAGTCTTGTCCCTCTTGGGAGTTAATTCTAGCGCACGCCAACTGCCGGTCATTAGTTTCGATATTGTCTCGTTTCATGGCTTTTTCCATCTGAACAAGAGCATCGGTGGCAACTTGATGTCCGAAACCTCGACTGCCTGAATGGATCATTACGCAGATCTGACCAATCTCCTCTATACCCATCTTGCAAGCCGCCCATTTGTCATAGATTTCATCTACTACTTGAATTTCGGCATAGTGATTACCTGCACCGAGCGTACCCAACTGAAAATATAATAATTATTGGCATAATTTACATGTTACAATTCTACTAAAACAGATACATAATAAACCAGAAGAGAGGGAACAACACTATGTTCAGAGGCCATTAGAAACTAAATAAATATGTAGAGATGACATAAAGACAATAAATTTACTGGGTAATTAGTGTTACATTTAGTTATTTATTGACATATCATGCTACCTTGTTAGTGCATAATTCAAGGAATGATAAACTTTAATAGCATTATAACAATATTACATTTGCATACTATTTTCTCATTCATGGAGAATTCTCAGGGTGGCAAGGAAAGCAAGCCTAGTGAGGAAAATCAAATCCAACAAGCCCATAGGGTCTTTAAAAGGACATCCAGATCAAATGATTTTTTTTACCAAAAATTCTACTCCTTATTAAACAATGGTTCAATATTAATTTACAACTGTATAACTACTTTACAACTTCATTGTAAACATCGTTTTGTAAAGAGTCCTTTACTTTTAATTTATATAATCCATCATTCACAATGATCACGCCCAAATTGCCTTGACATATATATTTACATATAGATTGATCCCAAATTTTTCCCAATAAAAGGCAGACATTGAATTTTTCTTTTCTTGGTAATACGGCTGACACATTTTTTCATTTCTTCGAAGATCCTGAAATGTGGTATTTCCAAGGAGAATAACCCTAGACATAATACCATATATGTTCAGTAAATGATACAATATCATTGGCCATCTTTTCGTATATCTAAATACATTACAACTGGAACACAATTTGTCCACAATGTCAACTTCGGATTTTGTGTCATCGTGCTGAGACTTTATTTGGTATTATGTGCATACTGGAAAGCAAGACTACAACTCCTTCTTTTTGAGATGTAGCAGACTAATACTTCGTTTTTAGTAAAATCAAAAGTTATTGGAAATGTTCTCAAGGAGATGCTGAATTAGCTGAAAGCTCTTGTCTGTTTGTACAAGTTGTCCCAACACAGACACATTTGTACAAGTTGTCCCAACATAAGACACCTAGTTTGTTTCTAATTTTCAAACATAAAAAGTTTGTAGTGTACTGATTTGGCTTGAAAGGTACGTACAGCCTAAAGCCACATCTAGCTGAGTAGGTTTTTCTTTGTTCTCTGGTTTCGTGAGATCAAAAACTCTTTTACTCATTTTGAAGAATGACAAATTCATAACAAACACATTTTGTACACTAATAAGTATCGTGGTACAATATCTTATGAATAAAGAACTGCCAATGAAAAGAGAAATTAAATAACCGATTTAGTCATGCCACATCTGGTAGGTACAAATCCCGATGGTCCTAAAGGGCTACAAACTGAATTGTCACTTACAAATCTAGGCCGTTCTTCAAAACATATCAATTGAGAGCTACTGAATAGTCTACCTAAAGACCATCCATTATCATGAAATTCAAGAAATAATTGGCCATCCATCCACCAGATGCATGTGAAACTAACCAAGGGTTAATGGTTTAAAAGCATATAAAGATACACAAAGTAACTAAGTACTGAGAAATAAGAATTTTTAGGTGCTATTCCAAGATGCACTGGGATTAGCCTACACTTATTATATGTCTTAGAGTATGTGGTCTATGTAAATTTCTCATTTGGTAGTTATAAGAAAGACTGATTGAATAATGGTAGTAACAAAAACCAACAAAACATCAATTTCTACCATTCTGCAAATATTTTATTTTATTTAGAAATATTTAAAAATCATTACAAAGTAATCGATTTCATCTATATACATTGTGAATATCCTTAAAAATGCAATGAATTTGTCTTCCTAATTCCTTCTTAATATATTCCGTGAAATGTGATCTAGATGATTAGATGATAGACCTATTTTCTTTAAAATTTTTATTTCTGCCTCCAGTCACAAACGCTTAATGCCTTGTATTACAAGCATTATTAATAATAACTTACATATTTCTTGGTAAACAGTAAACAAACTATTTGGCTAGCTTAGCTAAGTGTTACTCATAAGTTGTAGACCACATATAGTTCCAGATATATCAGTAGTAGATCGCACCTGGTATTGCAGTTCACATATTGGAATAGCATCAATTTTTATTATTTCACAATCCTTTAAGGAATTACAAGTAAAATATTTAAACCCTGAGCCACAAATCCCTCAGAATGCTTACTTAGACTGCAATATTCTTACCTGCGGAAGCCCCCGCTTTTTGGCTCTCATGCTGACTTTGGAAGGATCAGCGTTAAGCATGCGCCCATACTCTTCGCAGTGTTCCTTATCCTCTGCCCAAATGTAGCCCTCACGCAGCGACCAATCCATGCCCATTTCTAACGCCTCTTCCAAGTCCTTGGCGTTCATTGGTATGATACCCTTGGAGCCGACGCCGACCGGTATGTGATCGAAGAGGCTCTGGGCGAGCTGTTCCTTGATCGGCAGGACGTCCCGCTCGAAGAGGTTCGTCCTCAGCAGACGCACGCCGCAGTTTATGTCGAAGCCGACGCCGCCGGGCGACACGATCGACTCAGGATCGTTCACGTCAAACGCTGCCATGTTCCCGATGGCGAAACCATAGCCCGAATGGACGTCGGGCAGGCCGACCGACTTGCCCACGATGCCGGGCAGCGCGGCGACGTTCGCGATCTGCTTGACGCCGGGCAGGAAGCCGCCCACCATGCCGGGCCGGCAGGCGTTTCTCAGCTCGTCCAGCATCAGCTTCTCCAGCGTCTCGTTCACGTAAAATATCCCCTCGACCCTCATGTTCGGCTGGAAGCCCTTCTTGATGCGCCAGCTGTACGGGGTGAGTTTCTCGAGGTACTGGAGCTCCTCTTGGTACTGGCGGACGACCATTCTTCACCGAACTTCAAATTGCGAAAAGCAAGTAAATTAGGCACCGATAAAAATGATCAGTAAAAGACCATAAAACATACAAGTAGAGTCGGTAACCTCGAAATGTAAAACATGGAACAACAAAAACGCATAGACTTATTAAGTGTTAGACTTGCTTGCTAGCTACTTTCTCCATTCATTTTGTGCGAGAAGGGCAGGAACGGCATGGGCAGTGTTCGCCTTTTTTCTAATGGGTGGGACTTGGCTACTTTCTGTTTAGTTACACGTAGGGAGAGGTCATGTAGTAGCTCATTAGAAAAATAGGCGAACACTGCCCACATCATTCCGTTTTTAGCATGGGAGGAATGGTGAACGTCACGGACGATTAAGGTTTGTGCAAAAAATGACACCTTCAAATGACGTAAGCCTAGGCAACCCGGTGTACAGTCAACGGTCACTTCATTATCAAGAATTCAAAAATAGTCAATTTTCACGTAATGCTTCCTTAAAATGTGTAACGAAAGGACAAGCTCACATTTGCGAATAGAATTTACAAGTAAGCGATATTTTCGTCGTGTTCTATATTTTCATCACTAGTCTTGTGCGTCACCAAGTCCATCAAAGGTAACTTGAAGTTAACAAAGAATAACTTGAAATAATCAACATTAACTTAATATCACAGACAATTTATTTCCGTTTGCTACCTAAGATATGTACAATTAACTCTTGTCATCAGTATCACTGTATTTTATATGTGAAGTGAATACATCGTAAACTAAGGACACAGAATTGTCGAACAATACCCTATACTTGGGGGACAAGAAATAGAAATTAATAAACTGCGCAGGTGGCCAGATCATCCATTCTGCAGCGTACAGTTTCCAATATTTTTGTTTCAGCTCTTCGATGAACTCATCCTTCGTGGCTCCTTCCATGTAGGCGACAGTTGAGAAAAACGCAAATATATACAAGGGAGAACCTATGAATTGGTCTAATACGATTTTCTTCGCGACGATCTTAATTGTATAGCCTGGCAGCAATCTGTCGAGGTACCGGTACCAGTTGTGGCATACGATACCGACCACGCAGCCGGACACAGCCATGTTCCTCGTCCGATAAGGGTCCCACTTTTCTATCCGGTCTGTTAGTATTTCGAGGTTCTGCTCTATCACGTCCCCCAGGGCGGACAGTGTGATGGACAGGCTCACATTGGTGTAAAGTAAGTACTTATCTGTGAAAGCTGTCCTGATGGTTGGCAGTAGGTGGTTTCTTAAGAATTTAATGGTACTTATTCCGAAAGCTGTCGACATTGTACAGAATTAAAAACGTGAGCCGAAAGACAAATTAATAAGTTGAAATGTGGAAAAGTGGGGTTATGTGGCTATGGCTCATCACGGGATGTCTGCCTTGGTTCCATGCCAAAATTTATATGGCACGCAGAAAGCCAATATGTTGAAATATCTGGAACTTTTGTGTCAACTGGGTTTCTTTAAGTTTTTAATAGAGGGCAGCAAAACGTGGTATTAATTAAATATAAACAGTTTATTCAAATAAATTTTGGACATTAATAAAAGGTAATATCAAAACATGTATAGGAGACATCAGCATACTAACATATCCGATATGGTCTAGTGGCTAGGATACCTGGCTTTCACCCAGGAGGCTCGGGTTCGATTCCCGGTATCGGAAGATTCCTATTTTTTTTCTTTTATATGAAAACACCCGTACTCTTTTCCCCGGACGATGCAGATATGGTCAAGAAAGCGGGACTCTAATTTTTCTCATTGCTATGGAGCCCTCATAATAACAAAGCTCTAACCACCAGCAGGCACTGATTCTTCTGTTTGCTATTAGCACTTTCTATCGCCAAAATCGTATTTTCAAAATATGCCGTTAAATATTTTTTAACCTTTTCTTCAAAATTAACAAACTGTTTTAGATTAAATGAGAAAGATGAGGAGAATGAAAAGAAAATATAAAGGGATTGTTTGTTGAAAAATTTGGTCAATACACTTGAACCTTATGAAGTAATCAACGCGTATAAGTTCAACACTGGACTTTGACAGTATAATAATTTCCGAGAAAATTGTTATATGCATAGTAATTATGCGCGTATAAAATTTACAGATAATTAATTGATATCCTAAAAAATTGAGCCCATATTAATGTACTAGTTACTCTAGTATTTTCTAGTACGACATTTAATACAAAAAGTTATAGCCTATTTTCCAGTTTCGAATATTTTAGAGTTTTGTCGCACGGAATAGTCATTAATAATAAATATGTTAATTGTCTTGCACACCATTTTCGAGGATAAAATAACACAAGGCTCACGGTATGGGTATTGTCTTGTTTTGGACTTGTCTTAGTTTGTTGTCTAGTGATAAATGGTGTTTATCCCCCAACTTCTTAGTCTTTTTAAACGTCTTAAAGTCTAAGACATATTTTTAGGTTAACTTCATGTAGTGACGTCTTTAAAATTTAAAATGTATGAAAACATTTGTTGTTTAAAAAATTTGTTCATGTGAATGTATAAATCAACCTTTTAAAATTCCACCATTTTCCAGGTTACTTTAGAAATGTCCTGTTCCAATCACAATAACGGAAAGTTAAATCTTGAAATTAAGAGCTCCTTTGATTCAAGTGGCGGCGCCTCCAAGAAAATGAAATTGGATAATGTTTATTTCAACCATAACACCTCAAGTAATACTCTTGAAGCATTTGCCTCTCCCAAAAGAGTTGTAAAAAGAAGATTCCCTGGCCCCGGAGGGTTGCGACCTATTACTTCTAAAAATTCAGTGCAACAGAATAGTGAAGCACTTACGCATGATGAAGTAAGAATCTTTTTTTTGAACCTAAGTTTTTACATTATGTAACAATTCCCAGTCAACGTTTAATATCGTATCAAGAACACAGTTTGACACTAGAAGTTGTGATATAGAGTAAAAATTCTATGTGACAAAGATGTCACATTGTGGTGCCTATGTGATATGGCAGTGCGATGCTTATATGCATAGATATTATATGTTACTCTTGTAACAAATAATTCTTGTGATGAGTATGGACAGAATTGTTGACTGGGTATCAATTGCATCAATGCTAAATCATTAGCTTATATAATTTCTTGCAGGACGATCAGTTTCTGTGTTCCCAGCAAACGCACTTGCTCTTCGAGCACGGACCGTGGAGTGAGATGGTTAAAGATTTCAGATATTCTAACAAAAATGGGCAGCTGTATGAGAAATTTTCCATAAGTTGGATAAAGAGCAACTCTGGTAAAGGGAAGCTCTTAGTTTACCAGAAGGCTCCTTTCCTTGCTGCCATCATAGACGACTTAGAAGTGACTGGACAGGCTGTTAATGTGACCCTAAAAGATAAATCTGGAAACATCAAAAGTGCAGTGTTGCATGATTTGTATATGGAATATAAAGAGAACTTTACAGTCGGTTCGGTGCTGGTCTTGAGGCAGTTCGGTGTGATTCCAATGCAAAATGATCCTTGTATTACAATAACGCCTAAGAATTTATTACGTATTTATCACAATGAAGTTTTCAAAAAGGACAACGACAAGATTTTGGTTAAGAAGATTGTTATAAATGATTGTGATATTAGTGAAATTTGGGAAAATTATAATGAGTCTGTAAGATTACATCCACAGAAAGTATCTAAGCAAATTATACATCATAATGTAACAACTTTACCCTGTGTTAATAATTCAAGTACGTTTAGGAATTCCGCAAATATTTCAAACACCCCTGTTCAAAGTAAAACTACCTTACCCCATTTAAGTCACAATATTCAACAGAAAAGATTTATATTTAAGAGAACTACTACAAATGTGGCAGATATTAGAAATATTGATAAAGGACAGGATAAGACAGGTGAAGCAGTGAATTGTGATAAGGATCCAAAGAAGGAAGTAAAAGATTCAAAAATATGGGGTGATTTTTTTGAGGATGTCGATATGAATTCTCTATTTGATGATTTTTGAATTGGCAAAAATGGAATGTTAAGTGTTTATTTTTGTAAAATATTAAAATCACTCCTTTTTCATACATCGAATTAACTCTTTGATTGTGGTTTATTTTTTAGAAAATAGAAGATAAATTGATTTATTAAAGTGTCAGTGCCTAAATTATTATTAAGTTACAGTGTATAATTGTTACACTCATGGTAACAATGATTGCAGTAACATAAGTTTTATTTTAAAATATGAAATTGTGAAATTAGTCTACAATTGTGGAAAATAAATACCACTTGGATATGATGTATTAGGCCATTTAAAAATAAGTGTATTGGGTAGATACTTTGCTTCCATTTTTGTAAAACATGTTTAAACTTTTTTATACTAATTTACAATAAATATCTTAATAATAATCATAGTCGTCATATTCGTCCACACCAGGAGGTACGAGCGCTCCATTTAATGCTTCCGATATTGGTCCACCAAGGCCCACTCCTTTTGCAATCCCATATACCAGTCTCATCATTGTTAACCTGAAATAGACAATATTTTTAAACAGTTAATTGAAGTTTAACTTTTAATTTTGCAGATATTTTGAATTAATCGCCGAATTTAAAATTATGCATGTACGTACTGGTCCATAAAACACGTAATGATATTAACTGCGTGAGATCAAATACGCTATAAGAAAATTGTTTATTGTATTCGCGTTTCTGCAAGAATTTACTCACACCGGAAATCCCGTATCTTTTTTAATTGTTGAAGTATAATTGAAAATTCTATCATTAAGGAACAATCATCATATAATAATTTTGAAATTAGGTGCTTCAAAATGAATTAAAAATTTTCTAGTGGCTAATTACGCTCGGAATGGACGTGTAGGTACTAAATTAATAGTACTTACGTCATGAATTTCACGGGATTCGTCTCCTTCTCCCTCAGAATTCCTTTTTTCCGCTTACATTCGCCGAAACCAATCAGAACGCTCGCAATTAATAATATCACTACTAGTTTCATCATTATTCACGACAATTGAGACATTTTCTAACGACCGACGATATTGATACGTACTGTTAGCAATTATAACTGGCCGGATAGAAAACTTGTACTGGGGCTTAATTATAAAAGTACTGTTACGGTCGCCGAAGGAGGTCACAATTTTTGTACGCATTGACGAGCGAAAAGTCAATTGTCCGGTTCTTGGACAATAACGGCACATGGGAGAACTGCGAAAAATTTAAAAAGGTCTTAAAACAGTTCTGAAAGCAAGCAATATTATTATCTTGTCTATGTTGTAGACTGGCAAAAAATTGAATTCAATAAAGTTCTATTCTATAAATCTATGTAGAATCTAGCACGTTCCATAACTGGATGAGTGTTCCAGTTTTTATAGTAGTGCTATGTCAAAGTTAGATTCTAGCATATCCAGGCCTAAATGAATTCTAACGCTGTACCTCATTCTGGTTACCGATTAAATTATAGCTTCTTTCACTAAGATATTCCAGAATATAACAACATATTAACTCTTTCCTGGGTCCTAATAAACGTCGCGTCTGGGCTCTTTTCTAGTATACAGTAGACATTGTTCCGTCAGAAAATAGCATATATGAATTCTAGATTCTAGTATATTCTAACTACTAAACTGTTCTATCGTTCGCAAGTCTCAAAATTACGGATTAATTCCAGTACAATTATTTGGATGTTAATTGCATCTAAGCCATGCAATAATCAATAGTATCTCTGTCATTTCTTAATGTTTGTTATAGTAGTGTATTCAATACTCGTGGGGTGGAGATAGTAACCGTTGTTCTTTGGCGCTACTGAGTCTACAATACAACTCATATCTAAGCATCACTGAATTACAATAGTTCAAAAAATTCCCAATCCCAACCAATAAAAAGTTCGCAAATTTGTTACTGGTACTATACGATGATTTTATCCTTGGAATTATCAAAAATCCTCCACTTTTCCTTTTTAGCGTCTTGGCTGTGTTTAATTCTTCAAATATGCGTCGTTTATTATAACCGGATATTCCCTAATAGTATATTACGTATACCAGATAACATCGCCATTAGAATTACCCCTCTAACGATCAGAATTTTCCGGTTTTAGTGCAGTATCTGTATTAAGTATCAAACTTAAAGTAAAAGGAATGAGTGCGTAAAAAAACAAACACGTTCATGTTGAATATACACGTACGTACTTGTTGATCAATTATTACAGTAGATATTGAAATTTTTTTTGTATAGACAATATTTGACAAAATGAAGAATGAGTTAAACATCATCAATGATTTGTTAGGATTAAAAAAAATCAGTTTATTTAGTGAGTAAATTAGACATACTAAACGAACACGGGATCCTATGTATATCCATTTCATGCCCTTCATTAGCCTATAAGTACATGAACACAGGTTAAAGTTAGTGGCTTATTATACTCAACACATTTTTCTATTAGATCTTGACAACCTGTAAATGATCCTGAATGAACCTGAAACCTGCCTGTTCTCTGGACTGGTAAAAGTCTAACTTCAGAGTTAATCGTTTGGTAAGCATCTTCATGAACAGTTTGCAGAGTTGTGAGAGTACGCTAATCGTTCTATAGTTCTTCAAATCTGCTGGATGCCCTTTCTTATGTGAATAATAGCTAAAACGTTGGACCAGTTATTAGGGATCTTTCTCTCTTCATTATTAGGGAGCATTTAGAGAACATCTCTTAAGCAAGCTGTAATGCAACTGCTTTTTTTAAAGCCTTGGCACACTTGGTACACACGCATGTACATCAGTACATGTAATAACTTACACCATGTGTATTCACCGAGCTTCCAAGCTGGCTTTCTAATCACGATCTTGTCCTCCGCCGGAGCTTTGTTGCTTTTCATTTCTGTTAAAGCAGATCTAATTTTATCAGAGGTATTTTCCGGGATGTCTTCTGACCTTACTTTTAAAACTTTTGGTATAGGTTTTGTCTGCACTAGGGTGTTTTTTTGTATATTTCAGTAATTCAGCATGGAAATCTTCAATTATTTTCAAGATTTGGTCTTTAGCTGATGTTATGTTGTCACTTGGATTCATAAGTAAATGTATGTAGTGTCTACTTATAGTAACTTTTCGGTTCATAATCGTTGAATTTTTATTTTGTTCTATTATTACATGGGTGTTCAATTTTCGATAGTCTTTCCTTACTTCATTTGATATTTGTTTACTTAGTCCTCTGTACTCTTGCGTATCTTTTCTTTTCATTTGCCTTCTTTGCTCAATTAATTGTGTTGTGTTTTCTGAGTTTTTCAGTTTCTCTATTCTGTTGTTCGCAGTGATTTTCTACTGCAGATTTTATGGCTGGGATTTTCTGATCGTTGATTTCTTCCATCCCTTCGTGCTCTAAGTTTGTCAGTAGAACATGAACATGATGCATGTTTGACAATTAGTACATCTTATTTGATAGTATTATTGTTTGTTTGACAATGTATGTCAATTGTTTGAAAACTTTGATGAAGCATTACTTAATTTTGAAACAAATCTTCTTATCCTTACACACTAAAAAATATCGTTGTACATTTGACTGGGGCAAGCTCCTGTTGGGGCGAATAACACAGCTTGTTAAAGATTTTTAAAATGTTGGTTACTTAAGCATGCTAAGCTGCTACGTCAATATACGAATTTAGTTGAAATAAAGTGAAAATATGTACCAGAAGATACTTTTCAATGACATTGTTCTTTTAACTACTACTTACCAGTAGAAGGTATAAAAATGAGAGTATCTCAGAAAAGCCTATGCTGCACTTGCTAATGGCCTTTGACATTACTCCTTAATTTTAATGTAGTTGTCTATTTCCAGATTGGTGTATTGGGACAGTGAAAGCCTTTTTCCATATCTGTGGGAAACACCTAGCAGTTTGCAGAGATTCATTAACAAGAATAGGAGGATGAGGGGATAGATTTCTTAGGCACACTTAGATGAATATAGGTTATCTGGTCCAGGTCCAATATTTGGAGGATCTTAGTTTATCTACTGTAGTATATTCTGGTATATAATAGCTATCTACAGATTAAAATTTGGGGCAGTTATTATTATTTCTTCCTTGATTATTCAACGGATTATTCACGGGTTAAACGGGTTAAAATTTGTCTGAGAACATTCCACAAATTGTTTGACTGACTTTTTTGTTTTTACATAACGGCTGTGCCACCACAAGGGCAGGTGAGAATTACATTTCTCTGTTTGGTTAGCCGTCACCCCTTACTCCCCACTTAAGTGGCGAACTGAAACTGTTGTGGTGATTGCCTTTCTAAAGGCATAGGCTAGGGTTGCTTCGGATTGTTTTTCTTAGGGCTTTAGTGGTCCTTGAGACATATTATCGGGCATAATTGGCCGCTCGACGAACAAGGCGTTCCTTCAAATTATAGAAACTCTACACACTCCCTTTGCTTTCGGATTTTAAATACCCCAGACTACCCCTTCTGATTTTAATTAAGTCACTTTAAAAGACACCATTTTTTAAAACCCAAATCCCCCGTCACTTAAATACGTCGTTATGGGCGTAAAGCCTCCACCTTCTTCGACTTTACCATTCGAATCTCCACAGATTAATAATTCCCTCTCCAAGCCCTGACGTGTGGCCAAATCTGACCCCAACTCAAATCGAGACAAGACTAGCAACTTTAAATACAGATTTTCCGTTCTCTGACCAATGAACGATTGCCGATTTTTCGCCAGCTAATAAGGCACGCCACAGCACACGACCCGTAAGCAGATGTTTCTCAAGAGAGAATTTAAATTTCCAGAAGGGGACTTCTACGAACTGGTCATACTATCAATAAACAAATCTATTGAAAAGCGATTAAGCGTGGTTTTCAAAAGTGTTGTGTTATTTTTGTATCTATCTAGTGCAAAATTGAACGGAATCGGATCAGTAGAACTAAAATTGTTAAAGGTTTTTGAAATTCGCTATTTACTAAACTATTATTCATTTGAAATTTTATCGAAATTAGAAATAAGATTACCTACAAGGCAGTGAACAAATAGAACCCTAACAAAAGTATGCAACATTGATCCATTCGTCGATCAGAAAAGTAGTTTCAATATAGTTATTTAATATTTTTAAGAATTGAGATCTAATTTTCTAAAAATTTCGCTTCGATATGTATGTCGAATTCCTGAATTCAATTAAATCCGATTCTTTAAGTGATTCTCCTTGTCGGGGCATTTTCGTTTTGCCCCTACCCCCACCTGCCCCTGTGCGATACATCGTGATATAACGCACTGCGATTCCATTGTTTGTATATAAAATGGTACTCGATGTCTATTCGTCGGTGTACACGTCGGTATTGCATTTCTTGCGCCTCATTAGCATAGTATCAACAAAACAAGGAGGATTTCGCTTTTACTTTCTTACTAGACGAAGCAGGAGATTCTAGGTGAGCACGATTTTTTTATTGTATTTTTATAAGACGTAACTGTCCATTTAAATGTGTTATATTGGATGTTTTTCAAGGGTTTTGCAAGCACTCGCTTTGTTAACATAGGAGAAAATAACGAATTTTTATATTTTTTGTGTATTGTACTGTAAAAGTACCACTTTACTTCAGTTGAACGTTGGTTAGGTTAATCGAAACCAATGTGACAAGAAATGTAGTTTCCTTGATTGATTATTTTTTCGATACACTTGATACATTTTTACAAGTAACGGTAGTACTAAAAAGTGGTCAACTACTAACCGGAAAAAGTACTTCAGTTTATAGCTATAGTAAAGGAAATTACGTCTGGTGTAATTTTCAAACTCCTGTAATTTATTTTAAACGACCAAGTATCGTCACTTTAATCAGTTGTAAATTATGTATTGCTTAGAGTTCCTAATTACTGTTTAATTGTTAACATAGAATATTTGTTGCCAAATTCTTATTACATTTTTTCTTTTGTTTGATAAGTAAGTCAAAATTATCATAATTAATAAAAGCCTACATGGAGTTCCATTATATTTCTCAAACTTTCCAGAAGACCTTTCTCGTATAGACACGTAATTAGCTATTAATTTATCGATTACTTAATTGTACGGTAATGTAGGTCCAAGTTAATAATTAATTTTTAATCGATCTATGAGTGCGTGAAAAATTTATAATAATATTGAATTACTTGAACGGCCCCAGAGCTCTATATTACAATTACTGTTTTTATTGGTATTATCCATAACGTGTAAGTTGGATTTTTGTCAAAACTAGCTTGTCAGTGAAAAATACTTAAACAATTAATTCTCTTATAAAGTGTGTCTGGTTAAATAATCTGTTAAATGCAAGGCATGCTAGGATAGGTCCTACATAATACACATGTTTGTTATGAACTTTTGAACTTTGCGAAATGTACACTTGGAGGATGGATATTATTTTCGCCTAATATCGCAATCTTCGTATGTACACCTACTTTCTTTTTTATGTTAGTTTATTCTCAATTACATTTGATTGAATCACGTGTGATTTTAATTGAAGAGCTCAATGAATTTAATAACTATTAATTGACTAAGCAATTGCAATTGTTCGCTAAAATTATATGAACCTTACATTCAAACTCTAAACATCCTCCGTGACATTTATTTTTCTCTCTTTCGCTCTCGAGAATAATTGCATTAGATTCAACTTCTAGCGAAGCAATCGATTAATCTGTATATAGAAAGTGCCTATATGTTGTGCAATTTCGTTGTCTTTGATTTATCACAATGCTAGATGATTATAGCGACTATGTATATTTAACGCACAAGGATATCTGGGAGACGTGATTTATGAAGTTTAATAACAAATTAAAAAGTGCACGTTCTAACGAACTTATATGCTAAAATTTTGTTCTAAATGTTTCCCATTTAGAGGATGTTTCAAATTGTCAAAAGAAAAATGAAGTAACAGTGTTTACTCACTTTTCCTTAACATCAGTACTCCCCTCGTATTGTAAGGTATTACCTTACGAGGTAATAGCCTCTCACGAGTTCTAATCATTTATATATACAACCATGTACTTATTACTTGTTGTTCAGCACTGCCATCTTCTCGTTTTATTCTTTTCATTCCTGACCTAATAGCTGCATAGTTAGCTACTCCTTCCCAGAAGATTTGGGGGCTTAGCATATCTTAAACCTTAATCTGCATGAGGCGGAAGCACAATTCTCGATCTAACCACCTCTTCACTTCTAGTATCAAGTTTGTGGCTCGTGGATCCAACCACACATGCTGCGTCGTATGAGACTGTTCTACATTCAGTTACTGCCTTCAGTGCACTCTGTCGGTATATTGAGGTAACATTTCTCTTACATGCATTAGTATTCATAGCTTTATTCCAAACTGAAACACCATAAAGTAGGTTTCAGCTTGTTATGTTGGCCAGTAGTCTATTTCTGCCCTGTCGTAAGTTTTCTACGTTAGGTGTGTTCTTAGACATTGTCATCGTCACTTTGGCAACGTTTTCTACGATAGTTCTCAGGTGCACGTCAAGTCAGAGTCTTTAACCTTTACATACTCCGAGGTACCGCAAGCACTTGCTAGAAAATGTTTCGCAGTCTCCTACTCTCTTACTTCGAGTCTTGGCTTTGTTCCCGTTGGTGATATTAACCCCAAGCTGGAGTCTTATTCATTACATTCACTTTCTAGCATAGGGAGCCTCAAGACTGTATTATACATTAACCATTTTACAGTGGCGGGTTCAGTACTGATCCTTATGGAAAGCTGCTCTGACCTTGCGGATACAGCAAGGAAATTGAAGTCGTTCTAGAGCCTCTAGGATGTGTTTAAATTCATTGCCTGCTGCGTCCAAAGGGCATATTTGGTGATAGGAAAATGCATCTTCGGGCGGTTTCTTTCCTCTCGGAATCAGGTCTAAGTTCCTTCTTTACAAGGAAAGATATTCTACACTCATTACAGTCCTCTAGGAAGAGGTCAGGTCGAGTCCTTATTGATGATTTATCGCTCCTATTTATTTCTATATATTTTGAGTTAGAAGCTAATCTTTTAGCTTTAAGCACCTGATTTCTCGTAAATAATGGCCTGGTGGTCGCCTAGTGTTACTTGCAACCTTTTCAAGCTATTCATAGAACTGGAAAAGTTAGGTTCACCATTCAGTAAATTTCACTTCTCGTAAATGTGGATCCTGGGCATTAATTGACCAAGACAGCATTCAATCTTGCAAAGGAATCAAGAAAAATCTCACCTCTCTGGTTGAGTTTCCTGCTTTCCAAGCGTTGAAATCCCCAGCGATAAGGTTCCCGACTTTCCGAGATTCAACTAACGATCAATAAGATCCCTGAATTCCCATAGTGTTTTCCGTGGCTGAAAATATTGACATTGTCGGTCTCTATCCACACATACCCATTCTGTGGATTTAGGTCCAATTAGGACCTATTAGGAGTTTGATCAAGAAGATCTTGGGCTCGCAGTGATTTAAATTCAACTGCAGGATCTTCTATTTAGTATTTTAAGCGCACTCTGCGCAGTTCTACTTCTGGTACGCTGGACACTTCTCCCTATTAACCACTTGCTGCCCATGACCAGTATGACTTTCTTCATCAGATTCACTGGTAATTTGCAAAATGTCATCCACTTTCTGTTTGTTTTGTCAGCCTCTAGGATGTCGTGTCCAACTTGTTATTCCGATCCTAGGATTTTATTGATGGTCTGAACGACCTCCCTTATTGGCGTGTTCTCCTTCTTTCTAATGGAAGACCTAGATAGTTCGAAGTAATAATACGAAACTTCGTCACCTTGCCAACCATTTTATGGAGTTTGGGGTCCTCCTCCATCTGGATTTCTGCAGATGGGACTTTGTTGCTCTTGATGATGAGTGAACGCGATCTTGGATATCGTGACGCCCCTAGTTTAAGTTCTCTTGATCCGGGCTCACCTTATTTAGAGTTCCCACTGCTTCTCTTCTATCCTTATACTTTGTGGCATCTTTGTAATATCGGCATATTACAACAAACCCTTTTAACTCCTTTCTCCTTAACTAGTGAAGAAGTATAACAATCTCTTGTAGTTTCCTTCCGGAACTTTTCGTGAGGTGGGCTTTGATTTTGCTTCATTTTACCCCTTGCTTTTGGTTTCTGCGAGTGATTTGGCCAGGTATTAGCTGTACTTAATTTCAAAAATCACTTTCTTCATATATGCTCATATGCTTCATATATGAATATTGCTTCTGTTTTTCGCGAATTCTCATCAAATGACTTCTCAAGTTTCAAGAAGACGTTCTGCTCGTTGTATTGCCTTATAGCACGCAATGGCATCCCAGTCAGGATAACTGTCGTGGTAGGACCATAACCTTGCATGGGATCTATTGGGGTCCGTTATCCACTCCTCATAGACCCTGGAATTGATCCTAGACTTTAACTGTTCCGCCTTTAACAGTCCTAAAAGCTTCGGTAGCAGCATCTATTGTGCTGCGGATCTATCTGAATCCTTGCTATATTTCTAAAAGCTCTGTTGATTCATTTAATTTATCTTGGCCTTAAATGTCAGTTAATTAAACTAATACTTTTATACTCACAATATTTTATGGAATTCACTATTCCGTCACTTAAGTAGGCCATGAGTAATCATACTCCTCTTTTAGGAAATTTATCTGACTATATTAATATCCTTATAGTCTTCTGAGATATTCCTACTACTATTCTAAGGTATAGTCATAAATTACGGGTAGCGGGTAAATACTTTGTGAATTCGACAGAAGTAGGTCCATTTCAGGGAAACGACCTACTTCAGGGAACCTCTTACCCACACCTCGTGCACATATCTCGTACAGAGGCCTTGTGTATATACCTCGTCGATATAACTCGTTAAAATACCGTATACACAAGCCTCGTAGACATACTTTTTACACAAATCTCGTGCATACATGCCTTGTATGTATACCTCGTACATATGCCTTGTACACGTACCTCGTACAAATACGAGACGTCGCTGCGCACGCGAACTTTACATTTCTCCTAACTCCCAACACGGAGAGCGATCCATGTCCCATTTCTAAGGTCCTAAGATTCCTAAGGTTAAAAAGTTTAAATCCGGTACGGTATTAGAATGTTGCAGAATGTTACAGACTCTTCCACAATGTTCGAAAATGTTCCAAAATGTTTCAGCAAATTCTAGAATATTGTAGAATTTCCAGATCGTTCTATATTCTTCCAGGATATTCGAGAATGTTTTAGAATGTACCAGAGACCCAGATATTTTGAAAGACTTCTGTTTTGAAAGAACGTTAGAGAATGGAGGAGAGAAAATCTCCTGTCCTGGAAAATGTCCTGGGAATATGATGATTTAGTTTTGCTTTATATCCCTATATTTTCTGTAAATGTACAGTTTATTCAAAACAAATTTGATATGACGTCATTCATAATAATATTGTCGAGGTTTTCAAAAGGTATAGCTTCGATACTCAGTTGGTTCAAACAAAAATCGAAAACCTCGAATCTCCCTTTCCGAAGCGGTAAAAAATAGGGGAATAATTTGTTTTCACTGTTTGTATCCCTTGCCCAGTCCATCCAGTTAGAAACTGTTATTTAACTTCGAAATTTTGACTGTTATTTAAATAATAACCATGTTACTCATAAATGCAATTTAACTTTCAAATAGATTTTAACCTGAAATGTGTTTAAAATGTTTTTCACAGAGGTAACGACAATGTTTAATGGAGATATTCTTAATAAGGAGGTTATTATAGTTACCTCAGTGATACACATTTTAAACGTATTTTAAGCTAAAACCTATTTTAAAGTTAAATTGTGTGTATGAATAAGAGGGTTAGTCTCTAAACTAGTTTATTTAGTAATATCTATATATTTAACGGTGCGTATACCTATTTCAAAACTGATTACCTAAATTAATTTCAACACATTCTTAACCCCACGCGATGTAGTGATACGGATATTAATTAAACACCCATTTATCGCTTATCTCACCTTTAGAGCAAAAATCTCTGAAGATTTTTTTGTTTTGAACATATTGCACTACATTCACATTCACCGCAACGGTAAATACCGATAGAAGTTACGATCCTTTCGCCATGTTATAACTGCAATTCATCATTGAAATAACGCTCGTTACGCCGGCCTTTTACATGTCGAGTGGGTATTAAATTATATTTGTGTAATTTTGAGAAGTTAACATAATATTTCATTGTTGGGTTCGTAATTTGCGTGTCCCGTTTGTTTTATAACCATCAATTTTCATCGAATTCGGAATTTGGTGATATTTACATTTTCACTTTGTAACAAATGTGCCACTTCGGCGTCTTCGCTTTCGAGTGATCAAAATTTTAATTTTCCGTGACCTTAATTCCGATTTTGACAAAATTAGCACGTGCCTGTTTATGTAATAATTTGTATGTTATTTACTTTTCGAATAGATGATAATGAAACCGTCAATTTTAAATGAAAAAGTTGCGGCACAAAAACGTGAATTGAAATTTCGAAAGAGACGGTCGACAATTTCTCCTCGGTCGCCTTGGACAGATTACTTGACTTAATTGTGGATTTTAACGGTAATCATTGGACAAATATGAGGAGTGTCTTAACCCAACGAAATACAAAATTTTGCAGCTTTGCTTAGGAAATGTTTGTTTAATTGTAAAATAAATAAATTAAATAGACACCATTATTACTTAACTAACAATGGACATCTTGCAGGTTTTACTCAGTTCGGAGGCCTTAAGTATGGACTCATCCCAGATAGGAATTCCCGCTTGGTATTCGGGTCAAAACGTTTTGATAACCGGGGCTACGGGGTTTATGGGTAAAATACTTATTGAAAAACTATTGAGAAGCTGTCCAGAGGTGCAGAACGTCTATATGTTGATTCGACCTAAAACTGGAAAGACCGTTGAACAACGGAGGGAGGAAATCTTGAAATGCCCCGTAAGTACCGAAATTGCTGTCGCTTTTCAAATTAAAATATTAACGTTATTCAGAAAAGAAGAATAAAGATTACAGAAACGATGCCTTCTTTCTGGTTTCGAGATAGATTTTCTACTTCAACTATACTGGTACGTTTACGCCTCCATAATTTTGCCGGAGGACAATAGGTTAACGTTAGGAGAGGGAAATTATTAAGTATCATAGGTATCTGTATAAAGCAGTTTTGAACCTTACCAAAGACTGTTGACTATACTTGACTATACTACACAGACTATACTAGTGAGTTCCAGAAATGATAGATAGATAGAAAGATACGTTGTACAATGAGTTCAATGTACAAATAACAAAAAAATTAAATATACTGTTTTGTAAATTAAACAAAAATATTTATATAAAAAAATACAATGAAATCGAAATATAATATGTTGCTATGGTAGATGAACAGGTGAACGCGAATAGTAGAATGAATTCATTGAATACATAAGCTAATATGAGAGTGAGAGAGTGAAAGTGAGTCATGATTGGTAAAGGCGGGTCGATGGAGGGCGAATGATGGAATGAAAGCAATTGACGCTTATAGAGGAAGAGGGGAAGGAAGTTAGTACAATTATGGTAATGGTACATATAATTAGGAAGATTCTCTGCTGAAGATGTAATTGAAAAGATGATGCTTAAATGAATTATGTGATGTGAAATTCCTTATAGTGGGTGGTAATGAGTTCTACAGGTTCAACAGGAGTTGCGAAGGGTAACAGTGCGATGTCAATGAATAACGAGGGGCCTAGCCCTCCTCTTGCAGGACGGGAACCAGAATGCTAGCTGAACAGCCGTGCAAGAAATTTTTCTTTGCAGTTTGTGCAAAAGACAGAGAGAGAGAGAGAGGGAGAGAGAGAGAGAGAAGTACTCTCTATTACTAACTTCAGTCAACCATCCCAACTCCCTCATACAAGGAGTGATATGAACATCTTTCTTCACACCACAGCAAAACAGACTCCAGTTTTTAAGACCCTCTTTAACTTATTACTTTGCTCATTAGAGAGGTCACTAAAAATAACCGAGCAGTAGTCAACTAAAGGGAATAGCATTGCTTGTACCAAGTGCCTTCTTAACTCGGGAGTAGTACTGCTCCTAAAATAGTTGAGTCGGTACATAAGAGAGTTGGCTTTTTTGCAGATATTTGATATATGGCTCTTCCAGTTCAGTTTGGAGTCGAGTATTACCTCTAGGCTCCGTACTGAGGACTCAAATTCGACTCTACGTAGAAGGATCACATGGCAGACCGTATCAAAGGCTTTGCTGAAATCAAATAGCAACAAAAGAGAGACTTTTGGATTGTCCATACCGAGTCATATATCTTCTGCAAGCTTTAGTTAAGCGGTATGCGTACCATGATCAGACCTGTATCCTGGTAGAAGTCAACAAGGTAGGAAGCCTCAATTTAGGAGGCCCCTTTTGAATTTGACCATGAGCTAGTATTTCTAACACCTTAGACAGAAAAAAGAGAAGAGCTATAGGGCGAAAGTCACTTATATTTCTCGGAACGTCGTTTTGCTAAATGATAGAACCAAAGAAGGCTTCCATCTGCTGGGAAAAATTTACTGTTGCAAAGAGAAATCAAAAATGGTTTTAAGACGAGTAACTATGACGGGAAGAGCGAGTTGAATAATTAACTACGGAATGCCATCTGTGCCTCTGAATCTACAATACTGACTTCAGAAAAGGGAAAACCAACTTCTTGGTTGGTAGTTTCAAGAGAAGATAAGAAAGTTCCGATTTTTGCAGCTTGCGGATCATGGGATACATTGGCGAAGAACTCATTTTGATTTTCTATATGGAAGAGAGAAGAAGAATGATTCGGACTAGCACAGATTCCTAAATGTCCGAGTTCTTTCCAAAGTGATCTCGGGTAAGAGATCGACACTAATCTGTGATAATAAAAATTTCGTCTAGAGGTTTCAACCTCCCGATGGAGATAGTCAAGCCAATCAGGTAGGATATTCGGTACTTTCATAGGTCGTCATGGAATCAGGATCTCTTATGTCGCCCGTACAACCTGCCACTATGCTCAAGTAGCCTTCTTAGCTCAACAGTGTACCTTTATCTTTACCTTTATCTAAATTTATAGTGGATCTATTAGAGACCACAGTTTTACAGGGGGTACAGAGATCAATTTCAGAGGACAAATTAGAGTAAACGTTGACGAGACATGCATCTAGGGAGGTGGAAGTATCAGTAGTCCAGTTGAACGATGTTTCACATTTCTAGAAGACAATGAGAGAGAGAGAGAGAGAGAGAGAGAGAGAGAGAGAGAGAGAGAGAGAGAGAGAGAGAGAGAGAGAGAGAGAGACAGACAGAGGAAAATAGAGAGCAGTCAAAAACGACTCGTAGTAATAGTTTACAAAAAAGAAATATATACGTATATCCCCAAAAACTTAACTTATTCGTAAGTGAATCTTATCCATTCTCTTGCCTTTAGATTTTTCAGAACCTCCTACACCAACACGACTCCAACACCATCGTAGATAAGCTGAAATGCATCGAAGGTGACGTCAGTAGAGTGAACTGCGGACTGTCCGTAGAGAACTTCAATCTCTTAAAAGTGACTGTCACTACTGTCTTTCACATGGCCGCCAACGTACGTTTCGACCAGTCCCTGAAAGAGGCCGTTCTCATGAACATCGGAGGCACTTTGAACGTATTGGAGTTGGTGAAGAGCTTCGAAAATTTAAAGGTGCTCGTACACGTTTCGACTTCGTATTGTCATTGCGATGTGAAAGTTTTGGAAGAGAAGCTTTATGATCCTCCACAGGATCCAAGGTACGAAGTGTAAATTTAAAAAGAAAAGTTGTAAAGTGAAAATAATTAAAATGTATTAAAAATCCTCTTTCACTTTGTGGATATTTTTCGGCAAACACTAAATTTAATCTTCTTTTGCGTAGTGTAGTAGCATGCAACTGATAAGTTTTTATCATTTTCAGGAAAATGTTGGATCTCGTAAAGTGGATGGACGAAAAACTGCTGGAGTTTCTCACTGCGGAGTTATTGAAAGATTTTCCAAACACTTACGCTTACACCAAGGGCTTAACTGAAAAATTAGTCTCTGAATACCGCCAAAAGTTGCCAATAGTTATAGCCCGACCTTCCATAGGTAACAACTTCACAATTCCACATATAAAACAAATTGAATTGAATGAAATTGAAAATTACTGAAGGAAAATATGCTCATTATGAAAATATATTCATGAATTTCATTTACAATAACCGGTTGTGTGATGTTATAGTTACATCTTTAGGTGCGCATTTGATGCTCAGTAGCCATTTCCATATGCTACTCAGCACTTTATAGTGTTGTACAAGACGAAATTATTTTTTCTGATAACCATTGTATGTGGTTCAACCTGGAAAGGTCTATTGAGCATATATCAACCTAAAGAAGTAACTGTAAGTTAACCTTGCCTTCCTCAATCCTTTACCTTAGTTAAACCAAAAATTTAATAATCTCCCCCAACCCAACTTCTCTCTAACTTAAGGTTGTTATTTCTTTCGTAGTTGTAGCAGCATACAAGGAACCCATCCCTGGATGGGTGGACTCGATAAACGGTCCCACTGGGCTCATGATAGCCGCCGGTAAGGGCGTTATAAGGACCATGCATTGCAACACGGAGTTAATGGCGGATGTGGTACCAGTGGATATGGTCATCAACAGTTTACTCATCATAGCTTACAGCGTTGGAAAAAATAAGATGGAGGACGAAACTGAAGTGTATCATATTACTACAAATCAGGTAAAAACATCAGCAAATCTTTTTGCTCGTATTTATTACTATTGGAAACATTGGTTTAAGAAATGTGGTTTGACTTGGGGCGAAGCACTTGAGCTGGGAAGAAAGTACTTCTTTGAGTATCCATTCAGCGTCTGTCTTTGGTACCCCAGGGGATCCCTTAAATCGAATTACTTCGTCCATGCGGTAACCGCCTTCTTCCTTCACCTCATTCCGGCTTATTTCATCGATTTCATATTAGGATTCACCAGTCACAAACCATTGTAAGTTCTTTACCATTTCAATTTCGAAATGATTTATCATGTCATTCTTTCAGTATGGTGAAATTACAAAAACGCATCCAAAACGGCTTGGACATGCTCCAATATTACACAACTCGAGAGTGGAACTTCAAGAACGAGAAACTTTACAAGATATTTGATGAACTCGACCAAAAGGATAAAGAGATGTTTTACGTTTATAGAGACAAAATCGACATCGAGCAGTACATGGTGAATTATATACTGGGCGCTCGAAAGTACTGCGTTAAAGAAAGCGAGGAGACATTGCCCTATGCCAGGAAATTACTCAAGCGGTAAGGAAAAGTGAAATTTCAAACAGACTCAAAGTATGTCATTTTTCGTATATAAATCCATCTATAATATTGATATTGTTACTGTCTTAGGTATGGCTTATCTAAATGTTATGTTTTAGGCTTTACTACTTGGACCTGATGACCAACGCCCTTCTGATTGGTCTGTTGTTGTGGATTTCTTATTTATTTATTGCAATATTTAATTTTGAATAAAACGTGCCCCATTGGTGAATGGAACCAAAGGTATAATCTTAAAAATACATAAATACTAATGAATATATTTTTATAAAAATTCTTGGATTTGGAATGGATTTGGATTCTTGGATGGATGGAAAAGATTCTTGGAATCTTCACCGCGAGGAAATTCATCCAGTTTTGATTACATAGGATAGGAGGAAAGTTGGAAATTATATTTACTCTTTTAAATCTTTGGGCTTTCATTGACAATTTTGTTTGATATGTTGCATTACTTTATGTAAGGAGTAAATGGTAGATTACAAATCAACTATTTAAATAAAAGAGTATCAATTAAAGTAACTGGGTGTCCGTCGTACAACATTCTCCTATATGTTATGTGCTCTATATAATTTTATAAGCTGTAGGAAAATTTTCAAAAAATTAAAATGCCTTGTGGGGCGATTTTAGACAAAAAAAGTATTTTAATTGACCGTTACAAGCAACAGATAAATAAGTGAAGTTGTGAAGTTTTAAATGAGTGACTAGAGCTATTTTGGAAAAAAATTAAGAAAAACTAAATATTCATTGAGAGTAAAGGGCCCTTTAGGAGGATTATAAAAAAAAATTCTATATGAATTTTATGAGTATTAAATAGGTGAACTGATTCGCGTACGTTGAAATAAATCGCTAAAGCCGTTTAGAAGAAGTTAAGAAAAATTAAAAATTCTCAAGGGTAAAGTGCCCTTTACCGCAGGTTCTGGAGACTTCGATGACCGACCACAGTCTCCGGCCGGGGCTCTTTCCACTCTCTCTTCGACCGGCCGTCGGTCTGGTCCCTTCAGGGACGGCCCTTTTTCGGGAGGCCCCCTGGACAGCACTTGTCCTAGATCGCACGTCTGGACCCCACTGGTCCTCTCAACTACCTTGTTCCTTCTCTTTATGTTCGGCTTTGTTTTGCTTGTAGTTGCAAATGCGTGTTAATTTTGTAAGCGCTTTCGCTTTTCGTTGTTCGTTCTTCACACGAACTGACGAAGTCTCGTGTTCGTGACAATATAAATTTTAAGCTTATTTTCTACATACAAAATGAATTATTTAATCTTTAAAAACATCGTAGTTATTACATATAAATAAATTAGTACAATCATTGACGACTGTAAATAAAAAGGTATAATGAAATTAAGAGTTTATGATTACTTACTACAGAAAATATTACAATAAACGGAATTTCTATTACTCAGTTTAAAAATAATATATGTAAATTAAAATCGAACAAGCTTTATGTCAGTGTCTTTAGTATAAAATTTTATCGAAATCGAAAAAAAAATTAAGGAAATCTACATTGAGGTGTGGTTGAAATTTAAAGTTGTTATTATAAAGTAAGTTTAAGTTTATTCTAATCCTATTTTTAACAGTTTCTTTGTCTATGTCAATATCACATAAAACGTCAAAATTTTGCGATTCATTAGTAACTTCGTTTTCTTCCATTTCTATTGACTCTCATGTTTCCGCAAGTTTCCATAGAAATTTTATACCAACACTTAAATAAGTGCTTGTATAATTTTAATTTACTAACATTATTAATAAATAACGTATTACAAATTCTCTTTGTTCCCTGTAGTATAAGTAATCATAGTTACCTAGACTTTTAACTTCATTATTTATTTTTATTTACAACAGTAAATGTTTATAATAATTTATTCATTTATAATAGGAGAGATATTTTTCATCATTAAATAATTCATTTTGTATGTAGAATTTGCGAAAAAAATATTTTTTATGTTCAACTAGCTGACCCGGCGAACTTTGTTCCGCCTTAATTGCAATAAATAAGCAGTTTTTTTTGTTTTTTAATTGGAAAAAATACAAAAAAATTAAATACCTACATTAATCATTCATAATTATTTCTGTATTTTAGTACATAGTTGCTCTTCATTTAAGTACCTTGTGATACACGACATTTTTTGTTTTATTATCAGGCGCAAAAACAAACAACGCAGATGGTCTTCCGACCCGTGAACATGCCACGTATAATTGACCATGGGAAAAACATGAATGTTCTAGATTTAAACCACAAACTTTTAAGGATTGGCCTTGTGATTTGTTGATGGTCATGGCAAATGCAAGACGTATCGGAAATTGAAGTCTTTTAAATTCAAACGGCATATCGTTTGGGATCATCTGTATCCTCGGAATGAGAACTTCCTCACCTTTGAATTTTCCTATCATTATCGTAGCGTAAATTACATTGTTCATCAATTTTCTAACCACCAAACGCGTACCGTTGCACAGTTTTGGTTGGTTTATGTTTCGAAGCATGATTACTACGGAGCCAAACTTTAGGCGTAAATTGTGCGGTGGTAAGCCAGGCACGTCCAAAGAGTTTAAAAATTCAATTGGATAGTTGGTGGCTTCATCTTCATTTGTGACGCAGTCAATAGATTTGAATGAATGCATTGTTCCAATGATCTTATTTTGAATTATGAAGTTTAGGTCACCTACGTCTTTATTTTTAGCCGCTAAAATTGCTCGCTCACTCAACCATTCATTATTTTTGTAGTTAGAAATAATTTCTGGAAATACATTGTTGATAAGTTCGTCTTTTGATGAGACAAAATTACAGAAATTATTTGGAAATGATATTAATCCGCTCGATTCATCGACAGGTACTTGACCTTGAACACTTTTTTAATTTTACAGAACCTGCTCTGTGATATATTTGACCTTGTATCTGTAAAGGGAAAAAATGTATTGTAAAAATGTATATGGGCTGTAATAGTTATGATTAATTAACATACAACTGCAAATACTATTACAAACCTTAAAAGTTGGCATAAAATTTTCCCGAATTACTTTTAAAGCTCCAAATGAAGTCATTTGAAAACAATCGTTATATTGTTGAATATTCTTTAAAAAGTGTATTGAATCTGTTCCTATTCCTAAAACTAATGAGTACAGTGGCTCTGGAGGTGGAAGCAATGGTATCAATTTCACCTTTCCATTTGCGCAACACAATCCATTGGCTTCATTTTTATATTTCAATGCCTTACAATATTGGCAAACTGAGTTCATAGGTCCAATAGCAACACAGTTGTAGGCACTGTAATCAATTGACATATCGTAACAGAAAGCAGCTCGATTCAAACTTGCACCATTATTAGTCGAATGTCGCGCTTAACGGGTCTGTCTTAAGCGAATTCTTTCACGTTCATTGCGATCTTCACGTTCCTGGGCAGTACGATTAGATTGATAATGCATTTGATTTGTTGCATTTCGGGTTCTCCTGCCTAAATTTGTCCGCCGCCTTATAGGAGGCATATTTAGTAAGTCACAAACACACAACACTTTTTTAATTTTATAGAAATTTGTGTATTTTAGGTTTAGTAATGTTATAGATGCACAGCAAAGATATATTTACATTTCAAGTAACATTTTACCACAGACAATTTACATTTTACCATAGACAATTTTTTTTGATTAAAAAAATAAATATTGACAAATATTGACATTAATATTTATACGATACTAACGTCACTCAATTGTTTTGCCTTCCCGAAACCTCTCCAATAACACAAACTTTATCGTATGATATTAAAGTTCAAATTGACTTTTAAGTATTATCACAAATCTTTTGTATGGGAGTATAGAAAAGTGTTGTTTTTAGACTTTTTTAGGAAACTTAAAATTTTTTTTTGAATTTTTCTCTCCGTAAGAACCATCCTCGTACTTCAAGAAATATTTTAAAAAAAGAATTAGCGAAATCGGTCCAACCGTTCTCGAGTTCTGCGCTTAGCAACACATTCAGCGACTCATTTTTATATAATAGATTTAGGAAGTAGCAATTATTTACAACTCCATTAATCATATTTTAATTTATAGAACACTCTTCTGTATTGTTCAAAGTAAATAATAAAAAAAATTGGTATTTGGCAAAAAAGTAATGTCAATTTTAAAGCTCAATAAAAAAACTAATTGAGTATTCGTATTGAGCATAAAGGTTCAGCACAAATTTAAAAAAAATCCATGTATGTTAACTACTACTTACTAAGTGCTCGCATAAAAACCCTTCGTTTTGAAGCTTTGCCAAAAATTTATTTTCAAAGAAATTTTGTTGAAATTTTTTGCAGTGATTTTACAGTTAACAGTTACAGTACAGTTATTTTTCAATTTTGAAACAATTTTGGTTGTACTTTACTAGTGTTGTGCTGCAATGCGTCAAGGCAGTTTCTAATTTCCAGATAATTATGGTAATGCTGCACTGTGCTTCCTTGTGCCGTTGATATACATTTGATTCGACTAATATATTTCGAGATATCCAAAAAAATTATATTTTTTTTGGTAATTTGGTCGACATTTTTCAATTTTGAAACCATTTTCATCGTGGTGCATTGTACTCATGTCAGGATAAAATGCGTTTTTTTAAATGCCCACCTGTGCCTGTTTGTAATTTTGAGATATTTTTGGTAGTGCTGTATTGTGCCCATATGTAAATTTGTTTCGACTAATAGTTTTCGATATACATAAAAAAATGAATATTTTTTTAACAACTTTGCCAAGCCATTTTTAAATTTTGAAACCATTTTTGGTGCATTACATTGTACTCATATCGTGCCAAAATGGATTTTTAACAACCTAGCCTAGCTTCTGTAGAACTTTGGGATAATTTTGCCAATGTGACATTGTGCTCAAGTTGTGTTACCTTGTGCTGTGGACAAAATTTTGTTTTGGCTAACAATATTTGGGATATATTTTTTGAAAAACTTAACAAAGTCTTTTCTTAACTTTGAAACAGTTTTGGTGTCTCTGCATTGTACTTATGTTGTTTCAAAATACGTTTTCAACCTTCCAATCCAGTGAGTTTCGAACTTTAACATAATCTTGGACACTAATGCCATAGCAAAAAAATTTACAGATAGAGCAAATTTTAAATTTTTTAAGTAGACTAAGTTAAACTCGTCTAATAGACACATATTATTACAAAATTATTACATAATGGCACACAAATGTAAAGTAACTTGGGATACTTTTATGTAACTTTTGTAGATGACATAATATACCTTTTGTACTGTAATAATTCATTTCAAGTTATAAACAGAGAAGAGTACTTTATGGTGCCAATTTTTTAAAGACTCGTTAGAAGCCATACATGAATGATCCAATAATCAAAAAATAGCTTTATCAATAAGAGACAAGGTGATGATATGTATAAAGGGTGTCCTACACTTAACTAGATTTGGTATCCACAACGTTTCCGACCTTAAAAAAATTTTTTTGGACTAAAAAGAATAACGTTGGACACAAGAAATTTAGTACAAATTTGGATGTGTTAGACCCCCTTAAAAAACGTGGCGGGTACTAAAACAATAAAATGCTGTTCTGCAACCAACTACACAACAGAAAGCTACCATTACTTACGTAATTTCGAAATTACCATTTCTTATTGTAGGTAAATGGATTAAAATTATAATCGAACTAGGTCATTATACTTAGTATCCCTTTAAATTATATTTAGATGTCAATAAGGACGATTGTATTTCGGTAGTAAGTATTAACAATTACCTATTTATGAAATTTATTTGTAATTCCATTGGTTTCCATTCAATTCTTAGGCATATTACATGTTCGAGTATGTATGTTAAAATAACAGTGAAAGTGAAAACGAATCGTTAGTGAACTTGAAATTTTTTTTCGATCCGTCGCGGCATCATATTTCCTTCAATTTTTGTGGGGCAAAAGTAGACCGTCCATTGTTTCTGAAACGCTATAAAGTTTTTTGGGCGCGTGTGAAGATAATAAAAATGCTGTAATCGACACTGACGTGCGCATTACAAATTCATTGTTTTTCCAAGAATGAAGTCGATGCCATCGGAAAATGCTATTTACTCGTATGCAATTGACGTAAGTATTAAAATTGTTATTAATTATGCATTTTAATAAAGCGCCGTGACGAAAGTTGACAAGGAAGCGTAATTAATTATGTTTTTAATACAAGTTTAGAGCATTATACATTTTGTTCTAATTAACTACTGTAAATGATTACATTGTGATGTCCAATAATTTTATTCCTACTTAGAAACTATTAAGATATTTTTTTGTTTCTTATATTATCGCCAAGTTTATAACGAGTGTGTAAATTTTCTTTACAATTAGCATCTTTGAACTTAAAATAAAAAGTCAATCATATTGAGCATGGCATATTGATTCACACCTATCAACCAAATTTCGTTTTCTGTTACTCTGCGATATGTAATAGTTTACAATTTAATAAATACAATTGTCACTAGTGAAAATTGTTTTGTTTCGCTGATTTCATGAATGTCAAAATTTTGATGAAAGTACCTAATATATGTGTTGCAAGTAAACATAGAGTCTAATCTTCCCAAGTAAAGATGTTACCATTTGTGGTATGTTAAAACTACACTGATTTCAAAACAGAAACATTTATAGGGTCCAAACTTTTATCTAATTTAGGTACATAAGTTATTAAGGCGTTTTCACCAAAAATAAAATCATTTACGCCAATGTTTTCCTCTTATCGCGCAAAGATGAATTATATACTCATATGCTTTATGAAATAGATTGGTAAGGTAAATCCAATCAATCCAATATTTAAGTTGTTTTCTTGCAATAGCTTGTTTTGTGCAATTGTTGCTTGTATAATAAACCTCGCAGGTATAATTAAAATGTTAAATAATGCTGGGAAGATGCAGCAACAACGTCTCATTCATTTATTTCTAGTTATTTCCTTGGTTACTTTCCCCCTCTGCCTGCTACAATTTTGGCGTTAATTTATATTATTTGGCAGATTGTATTAAATGCTTTAAGTACTATTCTGTATTTTCCTTAGTCTGCCATTAGTGGTAGCTTTGGGCCTTCCATTAAATCTATGGAATTAAATTAAATGAAGTGGTTCAATCGTCTTAACTAGTAACATTGTTATTTCTCATATATTCTCTCATTGCCCCAAAGTTCGATGTAATGTTTCACCCAATTTTCTTCGTCTAAATAACATAGGCTACTATTTTATAGGCTAATATTTACTTTCCATTTTCATTAAGAATCACAGGATGTCCCACCCTACTGAGATATGCTGGGATATGATACATCCTATATATACAATCCTATCTCAGGATTTTTCTTCACTTTTTGTGGTGATATTTTTCATACTGTTTCTATTCGGTTTTTAGATTTTAATGCATATTTTTGCATGAAGGGCTTTTTAAACATTCTTGTCAATTTTTCCTCTTTGCCCAGAATTCCAAACGCTACTTTGCTACTGCTTGTTTTATATTCTGAAATATTTTGTTAATGTCTTCCAATAGACTAGTAATTTGTTTGAGCAGTTCTGGTAACTTTTCCTTATATTTTCCTTGTTATCCCATAACCGTCCACATCCGTCCGTATCTTCCTATAGCGGACCATTGACTAGTATAAAGGTTTGAGGAATGAGTCGAGCATTGCTTAGTTGTTGAATCAGCACTAGGCACAAGTGGATTTTAGATTAAGCTATAGACTGTTCCTATAGTCGCTTCATTAGCAAGGTAGATGCTTATTGAACAAATGTGAGCTTGGATCAAGTAGAACGAATTGAAGACGCTTTGGTATAAAGTATAACATATAGCCATTAACGTGCATTGCAATTATTGAACTATATACATATGTGTTCAATAATCTATGTACATTTCCAACTGGTCCAATTCCTGTACCATTTATTAAGTATGACATGCTTTAATTCTCTGGTATCTACACCTAAACGTCACTTGCAGAATTAATTGGTGCAATTAAATATTAAATGTGTTCTTCATATATATTTTTTTTTACTCACTTGTGGTGACGAATCGTATAAATTGTATTTTGTTTATTAGGAAAATTAATATTGCTATTATTATTTTCTTAGGGCTCGGGAAATGTGTATTGTATATAAATTTGCATATTTTGCAACTATAGACAGCTGTATATTTAGTTTTCGTCTATATTTTAGGATTTTGCCTTAACAAGATGTTGCACTCTTTAGTCTGCCACTTTTCTATTGAAGTACCCTTTTTCGTTATTGGAGTATTTTATGATTGCTCTTAATAATCGACGATATGAACAAATTCCACCCGGATTCCACCTTTTTAATGCATGTTTAAATAGCTTCATCCTATATTTACACTCATGTTCAAAGAAAATTCAGAAGTTTCTAAAGAATTTCATTAGATTTTAATGAATGGCAATTGACTAAAGTAACATGACGTTTGAGGAGTAACTCGTGAAGATTTAAATTAGCTTTGGCGTTGATTAAAGCTAAGAAGTTTCTGACTAAATTATAAGAACAGAGATCTACCAATAACGTTTTAATTCGCTGTTTAAAAAATAACTTGAGATAATTTTAATAAGTTCTGACTATTACAAAAATTTCCAGACTTTATAAGAAACTTATGACAAATATGAAGAACTGATGAGATTTTAATAGGTCTTATGAGAAAATAATTTTTAATGTATTTTTAAAAGAGTTCTAACTACCCTATGAAAAACTTAAAACATTTTTAAGAGACTATTGATACTTTGCTAAAAGTAGAAGAATATCTGAGGAGCTTTTAATAATTATAATAAACTGACTATATTGTTTCATGCAAAATGAATAAATACAATTCCAAAAATGCATGTATTCCAATGCAGTGACAACATTGCGTGGAAATTATTAATATGGATTTTATAGATCTGAAGTGGAGGTATGATTTTCAATTTCCGATACCTTGAGAAGTCTTCAAAAAATATTTTTAGGCAAGCGTCTTTTGACGGTCATAATCTAATTGAGACGTCTGATTTTAGCCTGTAGAAGCTCAAACCGAGCATAGCGAATCAATAAGAAATGTGTCAATACTACGGTAATTAAGATCCTAAATATATGGACTGCCTGGAAAACATCAATGAACAGATGCTATTAACAACAAACAGTTCAAAATTCCAATTTGAATTTCGTGTGAATTACCCTGGCCCCCGTGCCTTGCGTCACGAATGCAAGCACGCGTTTCCTCCTCACCACATTTTCCTACTCTGCTGTCTACCACTTCTTCGGTCGCGGGAAAACCCGCCCAGGTAAAAACGAAAGTAACGACGTCGCTCGTCGCCGGCTAAATTTTATCATCATCAGTTCGGTGTTCAGCCTTCAGTCCGTAAGCAGCGAGCCTGAGGAGGGAAACGTCCTGAAAGAAACACTCTCGGATAGGAACGTGCTTAACCGATTGGATTCCCATTCGAATCTGACGGTCTCGTGCGAAAAAGTTGTGAGAGTGTCGTAATCTCGTACTAGGCTAGCGGCTCATTACGTACGTATTACTGTTGTTCTTTTCTTATTGACCGAAATTCGCGGTTGCGGCACGGCCGAGGTAGCCCGAGCGTAACTCTGGTGTTACGTCTTCTCGTTAGCAGGTTATTTCTGAAATTTTGTGTTTAACAAAGCAAAGAGACGCAGGCTCTAGGGGCAGAATTTCGAGATAAATAGTGCAAGATAATTATTCCGGTGTTTACTCGTCACCTAATTATACATGAAATGTACTACTCTGTGTATAGGCAGTTTGTTTTTCTGGTTAAAAAACGAACCACTTTTTGTATGTTCTTGGATGGTCAACACCGGGAAAACTCGAGTCTTTAGTTAATCGACAATTTATTCATAACGACGTTTTCATGGGAGAATTAATAAATGTTAAGTTAATGTCTTCGCGCAATTTATGCTAAAAAATTCATTCCTTAATCGACAGGTGAGTGGTATTTGCAAACAGTAAGATCATTTCGCGAAATCTGATTTAAAAATTCCAAGTAATTTCAACGCTAGAATAAAACGTAACCTTCAGTTGGAAGCGGTGGACATAATTGGAAAATGCTTGTCATAGCGTGATTAGAAAATATTAAAAATAATCGGCGTTAAAATAAATATCGTAAATAACTGAGTGGTTAGAGTTTACTGATTATTTATCACAGAAAATTAATCAAGCTTGTTATTTATTTTTAAGTACAAAAGAATCGATAAAATACGAATTGAAATCAGGTAGTTTAAATATTTTTTATTAACAGCAATAAGGAACAAAAACGAGCTACCTTTCATCGATAAAAAATAATTTTGAATTCACACGTAAGAAAATGACTTATTCAGTAAAAAAAACTTTCAATACGTAGTAAATGCTTGGTGAAATTAAGCATGATTAAGCATCATTCAACTTCGTGTACATTTCACGACGGGTCTAGTTGTCAAATTAATTACCACATTCTGACGGTTTGAGCCACTAATAGTAGTTTTCTAGGGAAATCATTTTACGACCATACAATTTAGTGGATATTACTTAATTTCATATGGACGATTACAGTAAATTTTAGAAATCGTAAACCACAAGTGCATTATAAATGTCATTAAAAATTAATTATCGAAGCACGTACCGTATTTTCTAATAGGCCTTTTCACTTTTGGAGAAAACTCGGTAAATTCGATAATGAGTTACTGGAATCGATCGTTTCGTTACAAATGTGACGATTACCTAATGTTTGTCTTTCATATCACCTTTTTCAAAGCCTAAGTAGCTTTTACCTAGTGGTGCAGGATCTGTAACGTAATACAAGTATTAGGCCAAGAGTTGCAAAAGATCGATTTTGTTACATTTTATAATACAGGCTAACTCGATGGATTTAGTTAGTTATGATAATGAGTAGAAGGACATGCAATGCCTATAAAATCTCATTTTACAAATTAAAATAAATAATATTTTGAAGCTGGAAATTTTTTTATTTGGGATTTTGTGGAAAGTATACACTCTACGTAATTACTCGCGACAATTGTTTTATCAAAGAAACTGTTTTCATACGCTTACTTGGCTAATGCTGACCATATCTTATTGGCCAGGTTGCGTTATTTGGTCTTATTAGTGCTGATATGGACAATATCGTCGTGGTTCGGTGTATTATCGATATATTCTAAGGTTAAGGTGACGGAAGTTTTGGTGAAATTAAATCACCAAGCGGTTCCCTCATGAAATAATAATTTAAATTACTCTGTGTAATATTAGTGAAAATATCAGAAACAGTCCATAAATATGTTTCACAAAATGGCATTAATGCAGAGGAATAAACCGTGTTATTCATAAACGTTATTTAACTTTAAAATTTATTATAGTATAAATACGTGTTTCATAGATGTAACTACAGTGCTTTTTTTAATGCATCCTTAACATAGAGGTAACTATAGTTATCTTATTGAAACACATTACAAAATCCACTTTAAATTTAAATTGCTTTTTTATAAGAGGGAGAATTTACAACGCCTTACCCAACGACATGATGACTGAGTAGCATTATTACCTGAACTTGATACAGGTTACTGATTAATGATTAAGGTGATGATCAAATTCTATTTAAAGATTTCTAATTTAATAATAAATATTAATATAATTAATATATATATATATATATATATATATATATATATATATATATATATATATATATATATATATATATATATATATATATATATATATATATATATATATATATATATATAATAATATAATTAATAATAAAGATTCTAATTTAAAGATTGGGATAAAAATATCTCTTTTGTACCTATTTTTAGATAAGCCCGGTCTAAATGTTTTTCGGGTTATAATATACCAAGTGGCATACTACCTATTTAATTACTGTATAAACAATTCAATCATTGCAGTGCATTGGAAAGTGTAATTTTATTTATCTCCCTTTTACTTTTATCTTTACTCCACTTCTTTTCTTCCCCTCCCTTTTTCATAACTATTCCTTTTTATTTTCAGAATATTATTTAATTTTCCTTCCAAAGTCTGAAAGCATGGGTGATAAAAAGGTAATAATTTTAAAAGTAAATAAAAACCGCCAACTACAATATTTGTAATATTTTTTTTGAATTTCGGATTAGTTTTTGCAATCAAACATTTTAGTATTGCGTCTTATGTAATGTGTAATATTTAATGTAGAAAATTTATTCAGAGCAGTAAAAGTTTCAGGTCGCTTAGGTAAATGAGTTATACAGGGACGTACTAGGACTACTATTGTAATAATTAATGTAACATTCATATTGAACATTTGTTATATAATTTTTACAAACCCTTTCAAAATATGACATATATGTATAGTAATATGGCAATGAAAAAAATTCTTAAAGGACCTTTTTAGCGTTATTTCTTGTATTGACATTACTGTTCCCCTAATGTTATGTTTTAACGAAAAAATGGTTTCATGCAAAAATTCGCATTTAACTATTCCCAATGTTTTAACAAATATCTTCGACTAATTGTTACAATTCAAACTTGTGATAAATAAGCGATTGTAGTACCTGATTAGCACCTTCGAAATATGCTTTAAAAGTATGCTAGGACCACTCAAAAATTTCGATTGGACAAAAACATTGTCAACAATGCAATTATATAACGTATTATCTCATTTATTTATTGTGAAAAGAGTTATTAACGTTTATAAACTTTGGTAAAGTTTTTTTTCAGGAACTTTTAGCCCGATTGTGAAAAAATGAAATTCATCTTGAAGGCTAATCAATTTTCTACAACGGCGCCGTTGGGAATAATAACAATTTTTTTATATTTCCATATATTGCTTGGTTTTTGGTTACGTATTTGGTTCACATGTACTTCCTAAAACCGCCGAGTTAACCTGTATTACGATAAAATTTCCAACGGTTCTTGGTGTATATATTTCTTTGAAATCGAAAAAAATTGTTAATTGGGTACCAAAGCGTGCAAATTGACATTTTTTGAAGACGAATAGGAAAAAGTGTCACAAAAACAACTTTAGTGCCGAGATATTTATTACATTGTTTTCCTTACCGACACTAACCTACTGACATCAGTTGTTTACATTTTAGTACTTTATGTTTACATGTATTCTTAATAAAGTGAACCAAACGAGTATATAATCATTAATATTAATGGTAATTGGACAATTATAGTTAGTTGATTAAATCACTTAATCGTGAACACTATTCCGTGAAAATCGAGCTACTTCATTGCATACATACGAAGTGCACGAGCAAAGAGAATTTTATAAAATGGCTGGTATAGTAGCTTTTCTGTACTAATTTTAAATTTGTTAACAAACAAAGAAACCCAACACTTGCATTAGACAATTTTTACAGAGAAATTTTCAACTTCGACCTCTAAGTACGCATGTCCGTCTCGCACATATTTTGGGGGGGGGGGTCCATTCGTTTATGCTTCCCACTATGGTTCCCACTTTTGTCACAAACACTTGCGTATTGCGGTGGTTACCGGAAAATTTTTATGGACATCACTATTTGGCTAGCTGACAAGCACGATATTTCACATTTCATAATCGTATTGTTATGATTCTTTTTGTGTTCTCTTTTAAATCCATTAATGATCACTTAACAAATTGACTGTCAGACAATGACGGTTGCCTACCTTAAGTAAAATAGATGAGTCAGTTTAAAATACATCTCGTGCATATAGGAAAATGCGATGGTCCTAAATTTCACGTGCCGAGGGAGTTCAACAAAGGGATGAGATATGGCCGACCCCTATGAGGAGTACAATGGCTTTATATAACATTAGCCAAACTGAAATGCCTGATCTAAATCTGCCATTGCGCAGTCTAATGCGCAAGGAGGCAATAGGGGCAACTTTTTCACCTTACCACATGAGTTGAGAATGCTGCATACAGTATTTATGGTGGGGGTATGGGGTCCTTCAATATCCCTTTCTTACAGTATATATGGGTGGAACTATCGCTCAGTTGCATAGGAACGTTTTGAATTAATTTTTAAGAGGGATTAATAGCTGACATGATATGCTATCTGCCACTGTATTATTGCATGATGGAAAAACGTAAAGATGGAAGTGTCTAATGATATTCAAAAGGTAATGAAACTGTAATTTCAATAATATGATTATGATTACGATTATCGTGTTAGTTCGTGTCATTACTGGACAGTAATTGATCAGAGCACGACAATATTAATTCAACAAATACAATCTAAACGTGAAAATAGTTTTTTCGATGGGATTAATCACGACTGCCACATGTTATGTTTATTAAAAGTGAGCAATTAAACGCTTTACGAGAAAATATCTAATTATTCCCACAAGAGATTTCTCGACAAACCGCTGAGCGGCAGATGTGGGTCGAATTCCCGATATGTAGGTTATGTTGCATTGCGTAATTCAATGTCTTAAAGTTATTATATAACATCCTCGACGGCGGCTGTCGCTTTTACGCGACAGTCGTACGGACGAATTTTGTTTAACTTTTGTATCTTAACACGTGTCGAAATTAGTGACGTACGTCGATTCAAAATTGGGCAATTATTGGGTATAATTTTTTTGTTTAATTGTGGGTCGTCTCAAATCGGAAAGACCTTCATATCTTGGATTTATGCAACTTTATTCAATTAACCCAACCGGCAATCTACCTAACCAACAGTAATTGTTTGCATACTTTTCTAGTACACCTATCCCTCAGTTGTGTAATGATTAGGAGAAAAATCAAAGTTGTGGCCTTTAGTTTTCATTACTTTTAACATGATGAAAACTGTTGAAATTTAAATACGTTACTATTCCATTCTGGTATTTAGCTCTTATTTTGAAAGTGACCTCGAATAGGCCTACTTAATAAGCTACATTTTACCTAAGACGATGTGGTTTCGAAGAGTCCAAGGTTTAATTCAGTCGTATAAAAACAAACAATTTTCCCCATTATAATGGGGAATCTATTTTGAATAGAATATATGACGTCTTTTGCTGTTATCGTGCTTTTTTTCGTGGTTGGAAATTACTGCTGATGACATTTTCGTAGAACATTTTCATATGAGGCACGTGCTCTCTGTAAGTTAACGAGCTCTTAGGAAATATTCTAGAGTATAATGCTCTTCACGACGGTCTTAGAAAAAGATTTTTCAAACAAAAGTTTTAGATATTAACTACCTAAGTTGAATTAAGAAATCTGCAATAAATCACTGAAACCATTTTTAAAAACAAATAAGAAAAACTGAACATTCTCACGAGTAGAGTTCCTTTAGGGAACGTTTAGAGGGAAATGATTCAAATAAAATTTCTAGGTACTTTAGGTAATAATTCAGATATAAACATTGGTAACAATCTGAGAGACTGTTTTGATGACAATTGAGACATTGAAAATTTACAAGCGCAACGGGTCCTTTAGAGATCAGTCAGGGTCAGAAAGACAATGATTATGGCAGACAATATGAATTAAACTGTAGGTTAAATATGCCAAGTTTAAAACAAGATGTTGGACTAGTCTTCGAGATAACATAACATAAAACCAACAAGGATAAAGTGCCCCTTGCCTTCAATCAATTTTAACCAAAATCCATACATTAGGACACGTACACACACAGGACATGCTCGAAAAATATGTTTTTCGAACCCAGGGCACCTGAAAATGATTAGAAAAGGTAATATTTCGATTTCCTAAAGTCGGCCTAAAATAGTATGTTCTCATTATACGAGGGCCTTATGTGCCGTTAAAATCAATGTTGGAATGGAATGTTGGAATAAATGTAATGTGTCGTTTAGGTTTATTCTGTATTTCCTTTGTGGCTGGACGAATTCGACGATTTTTAGACGAGTACTGGTACAAATTTTCTTAGTCGCACGTTGTTCACTATCTTAAATTTTTGGAAGAATACTTTCTTTTGGGGGGAATCTATAATAATTACATGACTATCAATGTAGAAAAAATAAAAATAATAATGTTTAAGATAATTGGTTGGGTCGTATGGAGTCGATGGAAAATTGTAGCAGGTATAGAGTTAAGTTAAAAAAATCGTTGATTTCATCATTAATTTATTAGAAATATAAAATCTGTGCATAATTTAACTTACCATTTCGTTTGCTCCTGTGCTGTTTCAATTTATTGGAGGTTAGCGATCACAATGGCACATTCTTCTCTATCCTCTCCCGTTATTTTGTACCTTATAATTCCTTACATTTTTCTTTGAGCCAGTTTTCTTGGGCCTCTTTAGTTTCTTTCGTATTTGCCTTTTCAATCGTTTGTACTTTAAGGAATTCTTCTCTCGTCCATCATTTTTAAAATTTGTGTTATCATCCACTTCTTTTATCTTCTCTGAGTTGTCCTCGGTAGTTCGTGATCTGTTGTACTTGATATATTTTTACTACGTCTCCTCGTATTATTTTCATTATTTGGTATCACTATTTATATGCAAATATGTTATATGTTAATATTAGGTTTACTCTTTGGTTCCATTCTTTCAATTAATTTTATTCTGGGCTGCATTCTTCTTGATTATGATTCGTGTTGCCAGTGTTGTTGTTAGGGCTCCATTAAATTATTATTTCTATACATTTCTAGTTATAGCAATACAATCTTTGTGCAATTGGGAGCATCTGGATGTGTTTGTACATAATTTTAGGATTCCTTTGTATGTGCCTTAATCTTACTTGCATAACTACTTAGGATTTATTTCCTCATTACTTGCGCAAACATCAATTTCATTGTGCAATAAAATGCTTTATGCAGTTTACGATATATTTCCGCGATGCGAGTTTCCATTTTTTGTGCTTTTGAAAATTAAAATTCATAAACTCACTCATTGCTGGAAGCTTTTATGGCTGTCTGATTATATAGGACGGTAATGTGAATAGCGAATTCGCAACAAGTCGTCTGCAGGTTCTTTCTTTCGTTATTATATAACTATACGTTCGTGAAGGACATGAAATTAGGCAAGGACTTAATAACATACACGCCTATTTTTACTTCTGCTACGTGAAAAATTGCATGGGTTATTTTACAGTGGAGTCTTGCGTTAAATGGCACGAGGGTCGCATTTGCACAGCGTCCCGGTAGAGTGTAGCTAAGTTAGCTTTCTCTGCATTTAATTTTATTTAAAAGCGTGTGTTCGTTTTATTTCGTATTTATTTATTTATTTATCAAATCACAGTGAGCAATTCTCACTCCAATCTCCAAAATGCCATTCCCCTGATTTGAAAGGTTGGAAGTTAGGAATTGTATAAACTTAGTACATAATGGCTATAATTAACAATTGTTATGGTGTAATATGCATTCATTGTGTATTGAAAGAAACGGGTTGGAATAAAACTTCAAACAGTTCGACATGATGGCATTAAATAACGCAATATATGACGGTGTCTTTTGTATTTGTTTTTAACTGTATATTTATTACATGTATTTTTTAAAGACAACTCCATGAATGACTCTCATTATTAAACGAATCGATGATGTGAAATATGACTGGAAATGACTTATCAAATAGAAAAATTTGACTTGGTGATGTATTGGGCAGCTCGACATTCGAATTCTCCGTTATTCCGACATCCGATATTAATATTTTGGCGATATTTATCCAGGAACATTCATTTGAATTTACTCTTGTGTTTATTTTATGTAGTTGCTTCTAAATCCAAAAGATGTTGACTTTTCCGTTCCGAATTTTGACGGAACTAACATTTTTCCATTTTCTTTTGTAAGATGCACCATACTTCAATTACACCGAGACCCCAGAAAAATATTTATTCTCTGTTCTCATACTTTTTCATTTTCAAAATTTCGATTTTAATCCCTGAATTATATTAATATGTTTATGTTTAATGGCGTTTCAACAGTTATATAATTGTTTTAGGTTCATCAGCTCCATATCCATAATCATGTTGATGGATTTTAAAATTTGACGTATTGTACCAAGAAGTTCATACAAATCTTTCATGATTTTTTACTGGAACTTCCTCGATTCGCCTATGGAACTTCCTGCTCTTACTATCTGAACAAGACTTGTTGACTGTTTGTGTAAACCTTATAATGGTATCGATTCTTCTTCAAACTTTGCCCATTTGTTTTGATTTGATTCTACCTACATTTTCCCTTATTTCGTCTTACAATTGTTAAGTATTGTATAATTGCAGTTCTTGTTTTTTATTTCTTGTTAATTTTTCTGTAGTTTCACTTCCTTCTCTCTATTACTGCATATCTGTTTCGTGCCAAATTTACTCTCGGGTTTAGTTGCGCTTATTTTTTCAGCACTCTAATTTCGATATCATGCACAACTTATTACGAAGGTAAATTAATCTTTTTGGTACCTTCCTTCATCACCATGTACTTCCACATTTATAATTGGTCTGTATTCTGTTGCTTTCTCTTCTAGAAATTTAAAAGTATTCTTTAGTTCTCTTTTGGATTTAGTTGTAAGTACTATGTTACCAGCATGTGCTCTACATTGACGTTTGGTGCTGTAGTTTAAACCGTTGTATCTGATTTCGTTTTTTGTTGAAGTAATAGTCTAGTCAATCTAGACATTTTTCCAGTATATTATTGAAGCACCCGGTATTTGTGCAAATTTTATATATTTTTCACTTAACGTAACCCCAGCCTTCATTATTAAAGTAAAACCTAAAAGTATGGCCACTTCACAATTTTGAAAAAAGCAGGCATTATGACATTACCAAAATGGAAGGAAGGCTTTAGAAACTGGGTTTTATTTTTACATATTGAATCATTTAACTGGAAGGTAATTTTTTGAATTTCTAATTTTCTCCACCACTCGATGGTGTAACATGAGTTACTAGATGTACAATTTGCGTGAACCTAATTTTGGGATAAGTCTTTTAAATTTTTCCTTGCCATCGTCATATGCAGTTCAACGTAAGTGCCAAGTAAAAGCACATTTTTATATTTAAATTTTTTATTGTGTCAGGTCATACTAAACACAGTGAATTGCCAAATCATTGCCTGGTAGTTAAACTATTTTCTTGGTCCAAAGATTTCAGGGTCAGAGGAAAGATTTGGTTCGGTTTTCCCCCTAAACACATCATTCGTACCGGTCGGTACCCGTATTTTCTTGTTCTCCACTGCTAACTGGTTTTCACACAAAAATTTCCATGACGTCTTTATAGAAACCCATTGTCCTCAGCGTTAAAAGCTAACCCCTTATCGCTATTACATCATAATTCTATTAAAAATCTACTATATTTACACGAATTCAAGTTTAATTCAGTATTCAATTATTCCAGTATAGCAAAATGACGGACGCCGAGTTAGAAAAGTATCCCGACAGAGTCGCGGAATTGTTCAAGAACAAGACCATTTTCGTCACAGGAGGGACGGGCTTCGTCGGGAAGATTCTCATCGAGAAGCTGCTCAGGTCCTGCTGGGAGCTGAAGAAGATTATCCTGCTGATCAGGACGAAGAAGGGGAAGAAGACTCATGAGAGGTTGAAGGACATTCTGAATGACCCCGTAAGTTTTGAATATGCGAAATTGTTTTTAAATTATTTGATAGATTCTTTCTTGGGATTCTTGCGCATTGTTGCAACTAAATTATCGGTTGTGATCAGTAATTTCCATAAAGTTAATTAAAGGGGGTATTTTTTCACACGTATAAAATATGATGGGCTTGTTAAGTGTTGACAAACAATTATTTCTATTAAGTTTTGCCAAATTGAATATAAATGTTACGAAACTGCAAAGCAATTTTACTTATTCTAACGCCTAATCACCTTACGATATTTTTAACGATTGCTAATTTTCATGTATAGCTATATTGATATACTTGATAAAAAATACTTTTATAAGTGGTTGTTTGAAATCATACGCAAGATTTTCCAATCGAGTAAATGTGATTAAATTACAATAAACAAAAGTCTCATTATACCGTATTATGAAACTTTTATTACAAATTCTCGAAGTGAGCTTTTACTCACTAGTAAAGTAAGCAAATAAGCATATGTAATTGCGAGTTTATCTATGAAATGTCGAGGATTGCTTCACAATAAATACATGCGACGTAAGATACTTATTGTAATTTTTGTTTTATGTAACAATAACTATTAACAAATGCTTTTATTCATTTATTTACACTAACGTAAGCATTCAGTTGGTGTTAAATACAAAATTTAAATTTGTAATACAAGGAAGCGAACTAATTTCCGAATTATCGACATTCTCATTTGGTGGTATTAAATCATTTCACATACGCTTTTGTAAGTAATATAAGCGTTACAATTTGTAAGCAGTAAAAGTTAAGAAATCCTCGTAGTATTGCCGGTAATAGCAATTAAAATTAATAAGTACCTTATTATGTCGTTCAAAATGGGGATATTAACAATTGAATTTAATGGTACACCTTTGATAATTAATATTTTTATTACTCGTGGATAAGAGAAAATCACTTTTATTGGTATTTATTAAAAGTTACCGGACGTACTATTTAAAAGAATTTCATGAAATAAATGTATAGCTATAATAGGCATTATTACATTATTTCGCTTCTAGTAAATTACTTAACGCGTTAAGGTCTTATGCAATCTATTAAAATAAAACTAGATATTATGGCGCATGATACAATGTGATATCGCCATTTGTTACGAAATTTCAAAAGATGCATTTCCAAACTAATTCAGATGACGAATTTGAGAATTTTAAATTTAGACATTTCATATTTTTCTTTGGTTCTCAAAAAAGGAAGGTTGACCATTTGAAGTTTGTTCGAATAACAGCCCAAAATCCGATATTCACAGATATTGAAAGAAATCCTTACGAAAACCACTTCTAAAATATGAACTACTGATGAATGACTCTTGTCAATGTCTTATGAAATATTGTTCACTTAATTATTTAAATCAATTAAAATTTTACATTACAATACCATTCGAAACAGTTCATTACTCTTTTAACGGGCTTTTTTAATACGACCGCTTAAAATTACTGGCCGCCAGTAAAATAAACCATTAAATAGAAGTAAAATTAGTACCAATCGTTCGCGTTCTGTTAAATTTCACTATGTAAGGCTAGTTGATGTGCGTAGTAAATTTAAAATTATAATTAAAAGCGACTCATAAAACCGAATAGTAAATTACAAATTTAAAGAAAGGACATATGGTGATCGTAGCCGTAATCGTAATGGTAAAAAGAAATACAACAAAATATTAGTGGGGTCTCAAAAAACTGGTTGCAGCTATAGATAGCTAATGTTTTCCGTCGTGTGTTAACCAGCTGTCCTGAACAAGTTGTCCTAAGTTGAGATTTCTCTAGATTGGTTTACATTTTGAACGTTTCGGCAGCAATATTTGTTACCATCTTCAGTAAAATACTTACATGCTTCCGTAACTCTACAGCCCTAGTTAGGTTCTGGCTGACTGGCTCTTCGACTCTTCTAGATCTGACAACGGCTGTATGCCCAAGCTTTCCAAATTTGATGTTGTCATAATACAGATATAAGATGTTGTCAAATCCCTGGACAACTCTGGCTAAATTGATGCTATTCTACTTGATATTCATTAAGCTTTTGATATTGTTTCACATGATTTATTGTTAAAGAATCTATAATACAGTTTAGACATTTGAGTTACTTAATGGCTGATTAATTTTCTTTTAAATCGAACTCAGTGCTAAAGTTGGAGAAACCTTTTTTAAAGATACCAAACTTACGTAAGGCGTCCCGCAAGGAACTGTATTAGGGCCATGAATGTTCTTAATTATAATAAATGACATTACAACTAACATCTCTTTGAAAATAGGTAACTTTGTCGTAGACTACTTCATTTACATAAATGTTTTTAATATTAGTGATTGTGGAAGCTTCTAGTCACACATATTAGCGTTAGAGGATTGGGCTGAACTTACACTTTTCACTGCAACATAAATGTCGCAATTTTAAAAGCAACTGACAACATTAAATACATAGAGCTTTACTCAACATTAAACTTAAACTAGGACTATCATATGAATAAAATAAAGGTTGGATTAATATGAAATAAAAATATTGGTGAAATAAAGATGGTTTTGATGTATGATAACAAAATAGCATTCACAAATGTCTTTTTTGGTTTCGAATCCCACTCAGGGTTGCCAATTGCTCGGAATTGTAGGAAAACCTTTGGTTCAATTCATTTCGCGACTAATTTCAATCCCTACCTTTCAGGTGTTCGACCTGCTGAAGAAGACCCGAGGTCCCGACATAGTGAAGAAGGTAGTCGCCGTAGCCGGCGACGTCAGCCTCCCGGACCTCGGCATCTCGAAGGAGGACCGGGAGATGCTGGCCGAGGAGACCGAGATGATCTTCCATTGCGCAGCGACGATCCGTTTCGACGAACCGCTGAAGAAAGCCTGCCTGCTGAACGTGAGGGGGACGAAACTCATGCTCGAGCTGGCCAAAGAATGCAAGAAGTTAATGGTGAGGATGTAAATTGTTTGGTTCCTTTTTCCAATTTTTTTTAAGTTGTTTAATAAGCATTTAAACGGTTTTAAAGTTGATTTTATTTTAAGGGCGCAACGAATAACAAAGATAATATTTTAGCACCTGGCAGCTTTGGAACTGTTATCTCTGGGTTAAACGTGGTGTTGCCACTCACGCTACCAATGGTGTTGCCACAAGCTTGGTGATACGTAAAAGTACAACCGGAATTCCCCAGTTGTTATCTTGTAATGTAGGGTTATGAATTATAGTAAATTGAAGGGTATTCGAAATTCGTCACCAAATATTTTTTTATGCATATTTATAATCGAGTCGTTTTTGGAAGGCGAAGTTGTCGATAAATTATCAAGTTATTATTGTTATTATTATAACAAGGACGAAAATATCTTTTACCCATTTTAACTAGTAGGGCTAGATAGGATACCCAGCCCTTAGAACTGCAGGCGGTTTCTCGAATTTGTCTCTCTCTGTTTAAGCAGCCTGTCAAACCTTATGAGAAAGGGACAAGTAGTAAGAAACAGGAGCTTCGACACACAAGAAACAACACATCCTCTATTACTCGTAGTAGCGGTTTAAGAGTTTTGAAATTTTTTTTTGATAAATCGAATAATTCCTGATAAACCGAGTGTGCTTCAAGGATTTTGTAAAAAATAAAGATATATGTTGTTTAATATAAATAATATAAATAAAAAAGGTAACTGAAATACTGTTACACATTATACATTTTCATTATATAATATATAGTACACATTTACATTATTAACAACTTATATCTGAGTCAAATTCAAATGAGATGATGCCAGAGTCGTCGTTTGCATTAATAATAATGGGCTCACTATCGATATCAAATCGACTTTCAAATTTCCAATATTTGTTTATAATATTTTCGGTGTGTTTAATGCCCTTTTGTCAATTTTCCTCGGTTACTTGTGATAACGCCTCATGCCACACATTTATTATAGTGTTGCCATCATGTATTTGTTTACTTACAATATTTTGTGGAAATTATTGTTTACACTGATCCAAAATTAGGCACTAAACATACGGAAAGTACAAGTTTTTAAATCGCCTGACCTGCTTTGTAAATGTGCAAATCGGCAGCATGAGGTAAATTCGATTTATAGTTTTTTAAAAACCGGCAATAAGGCACTTTTTAGCATTGTTAGGAAAATCAATTGTTTTTGTTTTTCAGACAAGTAATTATTTCTTCCTTTTTAGCACCTTGATATGGAACGTTTTCACTTATTCTTGAGTGATCTAGTGCATTGCTCATTATTATTAAAGGTGGTTCTTGTAGATTTGGCAAATGTTTTTCAATTAACCATTTTCCAAAAATATCTTCAGTCATGTTATCGTGGTAACCGGCACTTTTATTATTAGTCGAAAATTATTAATCCATTTTTATTACCTACATGGATAACTAAAAAATCGCTTGGCACTATTTACCTGTTTTTTAATAAGACGTTTGGGATTTGTATCATGCCAAGCCTTGATATCATTTCCACGCTGGAAAACCTAGTATTCATCAAGAAACACAACATCTAGTGGAGAATTGGATAAAATATTCTCAATACAGTGCCTCAAAAATTGTACCCTCCTTACTGTAATATCCGGTTCATCAGGTATAGAAGTAAGCAAAGAATACAAATACTATTATTAATTTAGAGATTAATTAGTGTTTTCCCTCCTGGTGCTAGATGTATTTCAGTGTTATTTGCTGCCTGAATTTGTATCCTTGAAATGTAAGTGACTGGTTAAAAGTACGATCACATTTACTTAGCTTAGGATAGCCAGAAAAGTTTCCTGCGGCAGCTTTAAGATTACCCACCAGAGTTAAGAGGATTTACCTCTACTTTTTAATTTTTTAGGTATTCTGCCATCTTTCAACAGCGTACTGTCACCTTCACGAACGTGTCCTGTACGAGAAAGTCTATCCGCCTCCTGCCGATCCACACTACGTACTGAAAACCGTGGAATGGATGAGCGACGAAATCATTGATTCCATCACCCCAAAGTAATTTAGATTATATATATTATTTTATAGTCAATTTATTTGACAATTGGTGTAAGGGTTAAAATTTTGGATCTAGAATTTTAGGTGATATTCCCAACACTTACGCTTTCACGAAGGCCTTGGGCGAATCTTTAGTGGCTGACGAAATGGATAACCTTCCTGTGATTATATTAAGACCATCGATAGGTATGTATATGTTTGTTGTGTTATTTTTAACAATTGCCATAATTTTAAACAATGGTGTTTACATTGTATCAATGAATTTAAAAACCAAATTATATGTATTCGTGCAAACAGTTTTCAAAACATTCTAATTTATTTGGAAAAACCTGAAAACAAATGCAGAAGGAAAATACATGACTCATTTATGAAATTCTTTCACTGTTGACAAGAGGAGACCATTCTCTTTAGTTTGCGATCCATATTTTTAATGTCAAATTATGGGCACTTTTTTGATAAAAACCGTAAGTGGAGCGAACTTTTCTTTTTTTCGAGCACAAAAATTAATATTTAGAATATCGTAGCACTAATAATGTTCACAATTTTCAATCAATAGATTATAAATCTAAACAAGAATAATCACTTTCTGAATTTTCTGAATTGATCCTAATTATTAATGAAGCTACATGGGAAACTCATACTTAGCTCATACTTAATTGCATTTTTCCAATTATCGAACAAAATCTCGGACAATACTACTTTTCTCTATTATATAAAAATGAGTCGCTGAATGTGTTGCTAAGCGCAAAAGTCGAGAACGGTTGGACCGATTTCGCTAATTCTTTTTTTAAAATATTCCTTGAAGTACGAGGATGGTTCTTACGGAGAGAAAAATTCTAAAAAAAAAAATAAAAATTTTAAATTTCCTGAAAAAGTCTAAAAACAACAATTTTCTATACTCCCATACAAAAGATTTGTGATAATACTTAAAAGTCAATTTGAACTTTAAAAATACTAAAAAAAAAAATTTTAAATTTCCTGAAAAAGTCTAAAAACAACACTTTTCTATACTCCCATACAAAAGATTTGTGATAATACTTAAAAGTCAATTTGAACTTTAATACCTACGATAAAGTTTGTGTTAGTGGAGAGGTTCCGAGAAGGCAAAACAATTGAGTGACATTAGTATTGTATAAATATTAATGTCAATATTTGTCAATATTTATTTTTTTAATCAGAAACAAATTGTCTATGGTAAAATGTAAATTGTCTGTGGTAAAATGTCACTTGAAATGTAAATATCTCTTTGCTGTGCATCTATAATATTACTAAACCTAAAATACACAAATTTCTATAAAATTAAAAAAGGGTTGTGTGTTTGTGACTTACTAAATATGCCTCCTATAAGGCGGCGGACAAATTTAGGCAGGAGAACCCGAATTGCAACAAATCAAATGCATTATCAATCTAACCGTACTGCCCAGGAACGTGAAGATCGCAATGAACGTGAAAGAATTCGCTTAAGACAGACCCGTGAAGCGCGACATTCGACTAAAAATGGTGCAAGTTTGAATCGAGCTGCTTTCTGTTACGATATGTCAATTGATTACAGTGCCTACAACTGTGTTGCTATTGGACCTATGAACTCAGTTTGCCAATATTGTAAGGCATTGAAATACAAAAATGAAGCCAATGGATTGTGTTGCGCAAATGGAAAGGTGAAATTGATACCATTGCTTCCACCTCCAGAGCCATTGTACTCATTAGTTTTAGGAATAGGAACAGATTCAATACACTTTTTAAAGAATATTCAACAATATAACGACTGCTTTCAAATGACTTCATTTGGAGCATCAAAAGTAGTTCGGGAAAATTTTATGCCAACTTTTAAGGTTTGTAATAGTATTTGCAGTTGTATGTTAATTAATCATAACTATTATAGCCCATATACATTTTTACAATACATTTTTTCAATCAAACAAAAAATATCGTGTACCATAAAGTACTACAATAAAAATGAAACTTGATTTAGAATAAGTAAAAATAAAATCAAATATAATAAGTAGGTATCATAATAAGAAATCTGAAATTGTGATTTTCATTGTGATTTTTTTAGTGACTATTAAAAGAATTTTGTGAGTTTTATAATTTTTAATTTTTGACATAATGTAATTGTTGACTTATTAACTTAAAAAAATAAAAAATTAAAGAATCGACTGTTAGGCGATACGAAGTTCGTCGGGTCAGCTAGTTTATTAATACAATAACGGAGTTATTAAATTGTAGACTTGCATTTCTGAATCGAACTGTTTGTTTTAATGGGCCCCAAATACAACTTTCTTGTTTTCATTATTTACAGTTTCTGAAAAAAGTCTGACACTTGCAAGTTATCTAAAATCAGTCTGGTTGCACTTCATCAATGGAGAGAGAATGACACTATTGCCAAAAGGTTTTCAAAAAATAATGAAAAAATGATGCAAGTTCACTCCTAAATTGTAGCTTACTTGTTCAATACCTTAAGATCCTGTGATACTTCAAAATAAACACTTATATATGTTCACAGGCTTTTCATTTGGGCAACATTGTTCGTGGTTCATAACCCTTATTTTTGCCATATGCTGGTTCCCTGCTATACCATTGATAGTTCGCATACAACTTTCACCTTTCAGCTTCCTTGAATGCTAAATACAGAAATGTATTAAATCAACAAAAATTCTCTCTTTCTTTCTTAACTTGGATTACGCATCCCTTTTTTTCTCTTTTAGTCATCCCTGTTTGGAAGGAACCGATCCCGGGCTGGACCGACAACATCAACGGTCCCGCGGGACTCCTGATTGGCGCAGGGAAGGGAGTGATCCGCACGATGTATTGCAATTCAAACCGTTACGCCGATTTCCTACCTGTAGACATCGGAGTCAACGCCATGATACTGGCCACCTTCGATTATTTGACTTTCAAGTAAACCGAAACGCCCCCTGGCGAAACACCATAATACCCCTCTCGTGTTTCAGGGAGAGGAGGATCTACCACCTGACCAGCTCGTCGCAGTACAAGATCTCCTGGTCAGAGATCATCGAGATTGGCAGAAGGGTCATCAACACGAAGATGCCTTTGAATAACGTCGCTTGGTATCCTGGGGGTTCGATGAAGACGAGCAGACTGTATCATAATATTTGTTTTTACTTGTTCCACATAGTCCCAGCTATTTTCGTCGATGCGCTTTTGCTAATATTAGGATATAAGCCGATGTAAGTTTCATAATCCATTAGAAAGTTTTCCTAGAGATTCATTGAGGCACTGGAGCGGAGTAAAACACACGCTACTAGCAAGTATCCTACATTCTTCGTTGACCATCACTGAAGTGATCCACGCCAGTTCACATTTCCACCTTCCAAAGACCAACCATTCCCACTCATCTCTAGTGAATTCAAACTTACCCACTGTACTTTTAAAACACAGGCTGCTTTCGCTTGAATCCATCAGTCGTAAGTATGGAAAATCTTCACCTAACCAACTAAGCGCATACCTATTTCAGTTTGTTGCGCGTCCAAAAGAGGATCGCGAAGGGCTTCGAGGTGTTCGAGTACTACGCGAACAACCAGTGGGACTTCGAGAACAAGGAGAGCTTGAAAGCCACGCAGCTGTTAAATCCGAAAGAACGAACCATCTATAAGGTGGACGGCGAGGGCATCGATTACGACGAGTACTTCACCGACTGCGTACACTGCACCAGACTGTATATCCTCAAGGAGCCGGACGATACGATTCCTGCTGCCAAACGGCATATGAAATTGTAAGAAGGGGTCGTTTGCCCACATAGCATGAATGGTTTCTGAAATCTTTCACTGAAAGATTTGCCTGCTTTCAGAACAAATATTGGTTCAAAAACAGTGATTTCACGTTGACTGAGATTGTATTCAAAGTGTTTTTGATATGTTTCTGGAATATTATAGAAATAAGTCCTGATAATTAAAAACCACACTTTATGAAAGGTTTCTGATATATTTCATAAATCTTTTAAGAAATTCTACATGATCAAATTTCAAGTTTCATAGCTCCTCAAAATCTATCTTTTTACAGAGTTTTGAAAATGATTCAGAACACTCTTACACTGACAGTTTTATCAAATTTTTCGTTTTCAAGTTTTATCAAATTTGAAGGTTTTATTAAATTTCTTTGACAATTTTCACGATCCTGGAAACCTACGCTAAAAAAGTTTCTGAAGCGAGAAAGTCAACGTCGTATAAAAATGAGAGAAACCGGTTACTTCAAGATGCAGTTCCACCAACTGCAGTAAAAACATCGAATCAAAATTGTGAATTACATTAATTTCTCAATTAACATTTGAGATATATATCTGTTATGCACTGCCTTTACTTCAATTGTGCGACTCTCAAAATTCGAATGTGTTATCACAATGGTAACAGGTTTTATGAATTTACTTGCTCCATTTAATATTTACTTTTGATGCCTTTTTATTTCTGCGGCCAAATTTTAGTTTCCTGATTTCAACAGTTTTGGAAATATTTTGATTTTTTTGGAAACAGTGTAAAAACTAATTTCAGGAATGTAATGTTATCTCAGAATGTAAACGAGTTTTTAATAAAACTCTTTTACTTTGAACACCACAAAATTTTCGTTTCTTATCCGAATTTCAAAAATCCAAGTTTGGTCATTTCATCAAGCAATGGTGAAAACGTATTTAAAATATAGCTTAAAAACGAATTTCAATAGTTCGATTTTGGCAAGTAAACATTTAGTTCATGAAATAACTTTAGGAAACCATTCCCTTTAACCCCCCGAAATTCGAATTTTATGAATTTACTTTCGCAATTGTATATTTACCTTGGGAATTGGGAATTTTCATATAACTAAAATATATAGTAAACCATTAGTGCAACTTTTTTTAAATATCGTATAGATGATTAAAGCCTTAATGCCAGCAAAAAATTCGAAATAATTTATTTATTATAAACAAAAAACGCCCAAAAAAGTGACTGTTTTGGTTTTTTCCATATATCATGGAAACTGTTAAATAAATCGCGTTACTGCCACTAGGACATTTGTATAGAATTGAGAAACCTTTAAAATGGCGTTTTGCAAACTGTGATTGGACCATTTTTAACCGAGAAAAACTGAAAAAACTGTAAAAAATGACTTTTAAAGAATTCATTACTTTGACTACGGTAATTACAGAATTTTCCAGTTTTTCTCGGCTAAAAATGGTCGAATCATATTTTACAAAACGCCGTTTTGAAGGTTTTTCAATTCTCTACAAATGACCTACTGACAGTAAAGTGATTCATTTAACACTTTCCATGATATAGGGAAAAAAACAAAAAAGTCACTTTTCTGTTTTTTTTTTTTTGAGTGTAACAAATAAACGATTCCGAATTTTGGACTAGTACTTAGACTGGTATTTAAAAAAGTTGCACTGCTGGTTTGCCATGAAATTTAATTACAAAAATGCCATTTTATGTTTTCCATTAGTTGGCCTAAATACAGCTATTAACTGCTACTTTTGATAGATTTGCAAAAACAAACCAAAGTTTCCTTAGAAACGTTTATTATGACGTTTTTGAAATAATTTTAAAAGAATTTAGGTAATTCAATTTTCATAGTGTTGAAACGTGTTGGAAACATTAAGGAAATAATTCAAGAAAGGTTATTTTGCAATTTTCTAAAAAATTTTCGTTGGAACATTTATTTTGAAAGGTTGCAAAACTCTCCATTTTTTTTAATGAAATCAACAAATCTAAATCACTAAAGACATAATTAAAAGAAATATTTAAACATACTAAAAATATTTAAGAAACAATCAAAAAAAGTTTTTCCGAAACCTTACAAGCAGTCATTAAAACCTTTGTGAAACATTTATGACAGATTTCAATGTTTTATAATTTTCATACTTTTGCTACATATCGAAAATATTTGGAAAATAATTTTGTAGAAACATTCATTCCAACCTTTGAAAATTAATTTGGGAAGGTTTTAATGCAATTCAATTTTCATACTGTTGCAACGTATCAAAAACATTTAAGAAGTAATTCAAAAAAAGCTTTTTGCAATCTCGTTAGCCTTCAAAACATTTATAGGTTTTAATTTACTCCTACTTTTATACTCTACTTATAAAACCATTTCAAACAATTCAAGGAAAAGTTTATGGAAAACTTCCTTGAAACTTTTATTGAAATTTTAAAAATTTTCAAAGCTCATTCTTTCAGATAAAATCAACAAGTCGAATACATCTAAGCAATAATTCAGAGAAAAACTTTTTGGAAAACGTTCACTGAAACTCTTGTCAAGGGTTTTAATGGACTCCATTTTTCTTAGTTTTGCAGCTGTTAAAAACATTAGAGGAATAATTCAGGATATAGATTTTTTCGAAACCTACTTACAAACATTCATTGGAACCTTTGTAGAAGTTTCAGTATTCTAAAATTTTCATAGTGTCGCCACATCTCATAAATATTAAAAAATATACCATAGACAACTTTCACAAAACTTTTCTTAAAAACGTTCATTAAAACATTTTGTAATAATTTTAAAAGGTTTTGAAACTTTCATTGTTTGAATGGTTTCGCAAATCTGTCATAAATAATTAAATAAATTTTACAGTTATGTTACGAAAACAGCATTTGAGATATTTCACAATACGTCAAAAAGTTTTTAATAAAACCTTGTTTGAAAACCCTGTTTCGTGCTGTGTTACTACGGTTAAGGTGTGACTTAAGAAATTTTTTCGATTATCTTGTATTGTGTTACTAAGTTAAGAATATCAGCCCCACTTATTTCGATTTTAATTATACGGAGTCCTAAAAAATTAAAGAACTAAGTAGATGAAAGTGTCGTAATACCAAAATGCTACTTTCTATTCAACCACGTAGTGTCCGTAAAAAAACAATTAAAACTAAAGGAACTACTAAGAATTTTCCGTCTATAGAATTGTCATTACAATGGCAATATTTAGTTACTTAACTTTGTAATTGTGTTTCTGTAAAACTAAATAAACGCACATCGATTTCGGTTAAAAATGTTAATTGGTGCGCTAATACATATTTTTTGTATTTTTAGCTGCATTTAAAAATTTTATTTTTAAAATGTTTTTTTTTTTTAGAATGTGGGTGGTGGACTGCATAGTCAAATTCCTCTTCCTATTCGGCGTGATCTATGTACTGTGGACTAAGGTATTCAAACCCCTACTGGGCTATTAAGAGCTGCGCTTAAGAACAAAGCTGTCGCTACAAATAACTGTTTAGTGTATATTTTTTAAATATTCCTTATGTTTTAATTACGTTAATAGTATGCATTCTTGTTTTTTAAATGTTTTGTAGATCACTAGAATGGAATGTAAATGGAAGTTGGTGTATTGTGTCGAAAAATTCGAAAATTCGTTATTAAGTAAACGTTAATCTATGCGACAATGGCTTTTTGAATTTTCTTTAAGCTAAATAATATTTTATTACTTATTTAAGCGAACTTTTTTAAGGTTCTCGAAGAAGATTTAAAAATATTTTGAATAAATATTACTGGGTAAAATTTCGTCCTGAAAGTACCTTTCTATTTTTTACATTTGTACATAAGGTGGTGAAAATATTTTTTAATTAACGGTATCTTTGCAGTCTGTGCCATTTTTGAATTAATTCTACCCGATGGGATTTATAAATAGTAAAATTTAAATGACAAAAGATTGTACTATAAATATATGTCATTAATGCATCGCTTCAAACATTTCCAAAATAACATTTCATTACACGTTTTTAAAATTGAATATTTTTACATTTAGGTACGCTCCCACTGACAATCTTGGAGTAACAAATACCATCTCCACTTTCAAAAATAAAATTTTCTTTGCAGTCAATGGCCAGTCAGTTACAACTTTTACTAATCTTACTGTTAGCGTTATTACTGCTTTATCGTCAACTGTCAAATATTTTTTCATCATGAATCTACCTGACAGCCTTAAAGCTTTTCATGTGCAAGTAACTATTATATATGCCCCGTTTTCCGTTCTTAACGATAACTTTTTGCCTCTTAACTCGAGCCACGTATCTGCCGCGTTTTCTGCGACTTTGCTGAGGCTTTCCATTATGTTAGTCTTGATATTTTGATTCAAGAGATGTTATGCTAAATGGGTCCCATCTCAATGGTTAGATTCCTTTTTGAATAACAGGAAACAGGAGGTTAAGCTACGTGATTATATTTTGCATTGTATTTCATTGTACATGGGTTCTTAGCCTTAGATTAGCCCTTGCAGATGTATAATTTTCTATTTTTATTACTGATATACCCAGTAAACATGGGATACTCCTCGGATATTCAGTTCGCATCTACAAGGACATGGACAAATCGGACGTCCATTACCCGGCATTATAATGGATATCTGTTGGGAGACATCCATTGGACATCCATTTTTTGTCCAGATCGACAGTAAAACTAATTGAGCGTTATAGATATCCATTGACATCCATTGAATGTTCACAAATTCCTCCTTTTATCCCTGTCGCTGTCGAACTGGTCAAATACTAAGTAGTTATATTTTGCATATTGTCAGCAATATTGCAGTTGGTCAATGTCAATGAGAACTGGGTGTAGACTTCAACAGTTATTAAAATGAATCTGGCAAATTTGTTTCAAGAATGATTAGTTGGAAATGTTTCCGGAGACAATATTTTACCTCTAAATATGTGTTGTCTGATTTAAATATGCAAGGTAGAGCATGGTAACCATACCTCGACTCAAGACTAACATCTATTTCATGTACACAACCTGCATAACTAATCCAATTCTTATCCACAGTTAATCCAAGTTAAATCCACAATCTATCCAATTCAGTTCTACGACGAAACAGTTAAGGCCATCAAAAATGCATGATATGTTTATTATATCCAATATTTGTCCATTTAGACCTAACATATGTCCGTGATACAATAATGGAGAAGATAAGATATCGCGCATGATTGGGTGTGGCTAGTGACGTCATAGTGAGAGTGAATAGTGATACATCGTGGGAGGACTAGAACGTCTTTGCTTGTTTTTACGGTGCCCTGTCGGTCACGGGTTATTTTTAAATTATTTAGAACACTACTCAGTGAAGATCCAAATAAAATGAGGTGTGCTCTGCATGCAGGCAGCATTGATAATCAGGGACAGGTTTTTTCGTCTGATATAAAGCTCTTCAGATTTCCAAAATGACAAGAATATGCAGGGTATAAGGAAATATTTGTGTACCCTGGTCAACTTTAATGTTAATAATACTCGTACTTGCTTCAAACATTTTAGCTGTTTCAGCACTGTAGTATTTTAATAAGTAAAGTTAACTAACATATTAATAAAAGCTCTAAACATAACTCACAAAAATAACTCACACTATGATGGCACATGCGCTAACTAGACGAATTTCGAACGGCTACATATCATATTTTACTTTCATTAGTTCATTATACCATGATATACAATATGTCCAATAGATATCTGTTGGATGACACTCCTTGTGAAAAATGGTTATCCATTTGACGTACCTTGGGAATACCTAACTTTCATTGGACGTCCATTGCATGTACATATATAGTATATGTTATGTGGGTAGCGGTTCTTAATATTCAAGGGAGGGAAATTAACTCTTTTGTTGATGATTTCACCATTAATCGGAACAACCTCGATGATATGGCTATGATTTCTCATTACTTACCTGTATTAAAAACTTGGTGTGATTCAAACAGACTCCGCCCAAGCGTTGATTAAACCAGATTCATGCGCCTCAATGGCAACTCACCCTACATTTTCTTTGGCACCTTCCCAATTCGCTATATACCAAGTTTCTTAGTCATGACACTGGTCAAGAACTCAAGTCATCAGATCATGTCGATTCCTTAGCGAAAAATCTTTCTTCTGTGTTTGGCTCTGAAGAAGATCTCCCCGAAACTCAACGTCATTACTAGAGCTGTACATTCCCTTTTTACGACGACCTTACCTTTTGGGAAACTTACTCTACTTTTTAATACGGTCGAATTTTTAAACTTCAAAAAGGGGCAATTCGGTATTTTTTGGAGGAAGCTCACTTCTTAAATTGTGACTTTCGGAACTTTCCCGCGCTCTTAATGTTGGAAACAATTTGCTTGGTTTCTAAATACATCGGTATAACATCGAACTCAGGTGGAGTTATGACATTAGAGGGTAGTTTCCCCTAGAGGGTAGTTTCCAGGTAACATAGGTCTCCTGATGAGAGGGTGATAAAGGCTGGTCCAAAATATAGCAGGAGTAGGAGCAAGGAAAATCAACTGAGGAGATAACAGCTTTTCAATTTTCCTCATTAGGCATTAGATTAAAGTGTTCCATGTTGTATATTGGGTTCAATTAAGTGCGCCTTTTATTTTGGAAAAATGTGATGGATGGTATTTTGAATTGAAAATGAGCCGAAGGTGTGCTAAGCGGGGCAAGAAGAACGGAAAACTGTCGTGGGTATATTTCTCGAATGTTATGCGAGAGGGCGAGGAAAACCCTCACTGCGCAATTGGATATGTGGTGAGGTAAAATTGGACTGCATTGGACTTATGGTGAGGTAAAATTTAAAACCGATTTGCGCAATACATGGCAAAATTTGTAACTATTGGTTAATTTCTGATGAAACGAATATTATAAATGGAGTGTAGGTTACAAGAAAGTAATACTACTTGAGTAAAATTAAGAAATTTTACCTGTGTTTACAAACGAATCCATTGCATTATAATGTTTCTAAAAAAAAGACAACAAGCCGAATCATGTAACCTAACCTAACTTGGTAATTCATCAATTGGTGCAGCCAACCGTTGCTTTGTAACGTTTCTAAAGAAAACAAACAGAATCATGCAACCTAACTTAATAGAGTTGTCAATACATTTCGGCATGCTGTTGAACGAAACGGGTAGATAATAAAATGGATATGTTACACCTAATGGAACTTATACTTTCTAACATGTATTGCTCTGTATTCGTGTCATGAGACGAACACATCCTTTGATATTATGAATCAATTGAATATTATTGGGACAAAAAATCGGATTTTATGGTTATTTCTCAGAATACACTATATAGTTGGTGCCTCCGGTGCGGGTGGTTGCCAAACTCGACTGTTCGTTCTAAAAGTATGCGAGCAAGTTTTTCCAACAATAGAAGAATCGAGTTAGAAAATAATTTAGCACGATAAAGGTTGAAACATGTGAATTCAATTGCAAAATTTATAATGTAACATGTCTTCACGACGTTCAGATGCCCATTGTTCTAATTTCATGTCAAATATCAGATGGTTAATACAACTTCCGAAAATTTATCAAAATAATCGTAGAAATATCGTGGTTTATATGTGCTACCGCGAGGTCTCGTCCGAAAAGTAGTGACATGCACGTGGAAAAGACTCCATTGGTGATCGTTCATTATTGAGCAATTGCTACAAGTCGACAAATTGGTTATAGAAATATGGGGTGAGAGGGAAAATACCTTTTTCTTAAACAGAAGAATAACTAAAAAAGTGATTGTCCCGATCAACGATGATTTTTTGGTGAGTTTTCAATTCTCAAGGTTATAACCCCTCATAGAACATCGCATTTTCAAAAAGCCATCACTGTTCAACAGAATATTTCGTCAAAGTACAATTGGTGCTTCCGAACTAGTAACTTCAAGTACTTTCTAGTTATATATAACCAATTTTTTATGTGGTTACATGCGGTTTTCTGGTTTATACGTTGTTGCCAGAGTGATTCGTTTATAGGGGATGAAGTGAAAAAAATGTAATTGGTAATCGAGCGCCCCAATTCTCCACGCACGCATTGCACGTCCGCTTCCAGCGTTCCTGTGTGCAGATAGTTTTGTGAATGTTGTACGATCGAAGTTATTATCGAGTTCATCAGATGTCAAACTACAAAACCTGTCTTATTATGGCATTAAATTGAAATGATAATCAAAATATAACAAGACTTGCAAGTTCAAAAATGTAACGTAACGATGTTGCACAGTCGACTGGTCACATTTCCTAAAGCAGTACCAGTGCTACACGTGTTGTTAATAGGGGATAGGAATGGATTCAAGACTAAATGTAAAACGGAAATGAGCTGTTATTAATTTGTCTAACTGATGGATTGGGGGCAGGACCACCGTTGATTTCAAGTCGAAACTAGGAAACAACGTTATATATTTGTACATATATGGCGTATCCTTAATCTCACACAGCATTGTCCATGCCCACTCTTTATGAGGTAGATTTCTCAACTGTCACAACTCGTCTTCCCCTCATCACATGCCTACACCCGTTAGGCTCGACCGTTCCGTTTAACATCACCGATGCTCGTATGACTCAAGGCATGCACTTTTGAATCGAATATCTAGTTTTGTTTTTGCCATAAATAGGCGCTTAATATGGAAACTGAAAATCGACGTCACGTCGTTCGACTCCTACTCGATCCACATCGTCTCCTAATAAGGACCTCGCCTACCTACTTCGATTCGTTACGGCGAATTCGAACTTGCTCCTGTCTTTTGAACTTTCGCGAGAATCGTCCCCTGGATTCTATTGTTACCGGATTACATGTCTTGATTGGTGATTTGAGGTCACATTAAAACTTTCGAGCTTGTCTTTTATTCGAAACGAATTATGTCAATGTCAGAATAATTTTTTCATAGGTACCACGATCCGTTTCGAGCGCGTCTGACCAAAAATCGGTTTGGAGGTCCAAAGGAGATTTTTCTGAAACTCGACTTGATGTCCCAAATTGGGATGTGCCGTATGATTCTTCTAACACTTGATGGTACAGCAGAAGTTTGCGAATTGTATGTATATGTTACCGGCAAAACCCGTTATGCAGTCAGACCTATGTTTGCCTAGGCAAAGTCCGCATTGCCGGGCCACTTTGGGCAAAGTTCGAAATTGTTCGATATTTCGGACATTGCCTACGCTGCGGTACGACAATCTTAGGTTTGCCAAATGTGTCGCAGGCAAACTTCGAAACAAGCTAATATCCCGATTGCAGACGGTCAACGTGTTAGATTAGTTGGGTTATTTGGGATATAATACGCTCCCCCCTCGTTTCTGGGGGCCATGATTGACGCGGGCGAAATGAAGGCGAAAGTTTTGGAGAAATTAGAGATTGGGGGCCGAAGGGGTTTTGGGGGCCGGGCCGTAGGTCCCTAGAAACGAGGGAGGAGCGTATTATATCCCAAATAACCCGACTAATCTAACTGACCCTGAACCCCTGGGAGCCGTGGCGGCAAGTCAAAAAATACGTTTTTACCCTATACAAACCAGATTATCCATGTAACGTGCGGTTTAACCTTCCCCTTATATTTGGCGCTGAGAAATGTTGTTAGTCGCTACAATACATGCCTACATATGAAATGCCTATTAGTATCGAGAATTAGACAGGTCCACTACAGTAATTAAATTTCAGCGCCGAGCACGTGTTCATTTTCAGTCGTCACTAGAGTTCAGTAGTGTCTGTATGCAATTGCAATTATTATTTTAAAACGGCTTTTTGGAAACATTTTGATGTAGACGAAATTAATAATGGCAGTGATATAGACATTATGCAAAATACAAATAATGCTACAGAAGCAAATGAGGCACAAATTTGGGATTCTTTTATATTTCTTTAAGTATGGCGCGCCTGTGGAGCGGTTTCTTGGTCTTTGTGTGTCGTCAACATGGCTATTATATTTTATTGATTTTTTTCAACTGGACGAATTCAGACTGGATGGACCTTAATTTTGATGGTATGGTTCATTGAGTATAAATCGACAATTGAAAGATAATCGAAGAAACCTCCGTTTAAATTGTGATTAGAGTTACGCTTTTCTCCAATCTACTTCTGGTGCACCAAAGATGTAATTTTTCTTGATCTGTTTTTATTTGTAGATGTATAATGATGTAAGTTTGGAACAATTTGATACGTATCAATGTATAAATTGGAAATAAAAGTATACCAAGGTGGGTACCTTGAGGATCTGACGTTAAATCTCAATAAATTTCAATCGCCCATAAGCTAAGCGTGGTATTATTAACAATTACGTCTCGAATGAATTCCATATGCACCTCGCCACTTATGTAAGTGCAATTTCGTTCTGGAATCGTCGCTGACGTCACCGCCGATCTCGATTAAAGCGAGAGAGCGAAAGTTTTCTCTCACATGTCATCGTCGAGAGTCGTTTTGCGGGGGTTGAACGTTCGTCGTCACAAAATTGACCTCAGCCGATGACTTATTGATGACCCGGCTTCGATTTGAACACATTTCCTCGGTCAAAGAGCCATAGTGCGCGATGGAAACTCGACGATTTGGCGACAGGTGCTGATCCTGATCGGCGACCTTCGCTTTGTGTAACGGTCAATAATGTCAAGTTCAAAGATTGCGCATTTAGTGATATCGAGAGAAATGGTTAAAAACAAGAAGCGAGCGCTTCGTAACACTGGGAAAACAATAAATCTTATAGTAAACAAGTTGCCTATGAAGGTTGAATTTTAAAAATGTTTACCGAAAAGAGTTTGGATATTTCAACGTTTTGTTTTCCTGCTTTAGTGCTGTCCACAGACTAAAGAACCTTCTAAGCCGGCCACGCATTTTTATGATTATTTTGTGCTGTAGTCTGAACGATACATCTAGGTGCGTGTCAACGTGTACTAGTCATAAAATCTACTTTATTTAAATTCACATTACATTTAAATTTAAATTACACTTTAAATGTGTCGTCGTCTATGGGGCTAGTGCAGCAATTATTTGTTTCTTTCTTGCTCATGTGAATTTACATAGGCGAAAATAGATACCACAAACACAATCAAGGGTATTTGGGCATCGAAATAATCAGATTTTCTGTATTGCATATGCTAGATACTTAAGGTCCATCCAATCTGAATTGGTCCAGTTGAAAAGTACAGACATACAAAGACCAAGAAGCCGATCCATAAGCGTGCCATATTTAAAGAAATATAAAAGATTGTTACTTACTTTGTCCAAGAGATTTTATGACGAAATCCCAAATTCGTGTCTTATTTGTTTCTGTTGCATTATTTGTGTTGTGTATAATGTCTATATCATTGCCTTAAATGCTTTCATGCGCCAAAATAGACAAAAACAGTCAGAAACGATATTAGGACTCGCCTGCAACCTACTCGGACGTCCGATCCAATTTCGGATCGTATCTCAGATAGCACACACATACAATGGACGTCTAAAGGAGGTCCTGGGTGTCTCTTGCTAGACCACTCCCAACGTCCATATCCATAGATGTCCGACATATATTGGACGTGCGTGAGAGGATCAAAATAGAAGGCGCTCAACGTCCAAAAGACGTGCATTAGTGAGTCAAAGTAGAAGGTCCTGGACGTCCATCGGATATCATTTGTAGGCAGATAGATGGCGTTTAGACGTCCATTTTAAGTCTATGTACTTTGTTCAAAGAAAAAGATTCTGGACCTCCAATTGGCACCCATTGGAAATGTGTGTTGAACATCGAAAGGGCGACCATGGATGTCTGGAAGACGTCCAAACACGAAGGGCGTAAATTAGATTACAAAAATTAATTGTGATATTATAGCTCCTACTTTTTGTTACTACTATGGGTTGTATAATCTCGTAATTATTTTAATTTGTTTTCCTCTTTCGTTGGTCTTGTGTAGACACTTCATCTGGGATACTTCGACTTCCTGCTTTGTTGCTGTACTATGGGCAGTAGTAGTCCTAGTGTCTAATTAAAAAACAGTAACATTCTCAACCATTCAACCATTCAAATTTTATTAACTGACTTTTGTTTGTTATGCAAGTAGACAAAGATAAGATGACTTCAGCCAGATTCATGAACACTGATTTGCACTGAATGTCTATTTAATGGATATTAAAGATGTCAAAGGTCTGCAACGTGGATATCCGTTGGACGTCCATCACATGATTTTCTATGGATGTCCTTGTCTTGGTGTAATATGGATGTTCCCTGAACGTCCATTTAATGGGTATTAAGGACGTCCACTTCAGTCCACAATGTGGATATCCGTTGGATGTCCATCACATGGTTTTCTATGGATGTCCATGTTTTCATGTAACATGGATGTATACCGAACGTCCATTCAATTTATTTTAAGGACGTCCACTTAGTCCGCAAAGTGAATATCCGTTGGACGTCCATCACATGGTTTTTTGTGAATGCCCATGCCTTGGTAAAACATGGAAGTCCACTGGACTTTCACTACATGAATAATAATAACATCCATTTGAGTCTGCAATGTGGATGTCCGTTGGACGTCCTTCACATGGTTCTCTATGGATGTCCATGTCTTGGTGTAATATGGATGTTCCCCTAACGTCCATTCAATGTGTATTAAGGACGTCCACAATGTGGATATCCGTTGGACGTCCATTACATGGTTTTCCATGCATGTTCATGTCTTGATGTAACATGGATGTCCACCAGGAAAAGCCCATGGACGTTTGTATAATTGAATGGATGTCAAACGGGCGTTCATTGGACAACGGGTACTGTTTAGGATAAGTGGAGTATGCTCCTAAGAACCTATAATATTTCGAATTTTGAATTCTACGATTCTATCATCCTTTCGTATTACGATCTAACTAGGCACACGTTAACGTGTACCAATTATACAATTAGGCCCATGTTAAAGCGTAATCGCCATCTGTGATGCTAATAAGTAGTGTGTGGAGACTAAATCATTATAGGCTATTTTAGATTTCGAACGTTACATACCCACTAAATAAAGTTAGATTCAGAACCTTAGTGGCAAATCGGTCTTTTTTGTAGCACGCTTGTGTACGAATATGTACAATTATGCATCATGGTCAGGTGTTTAATTGATCAGAAGAGGTCCAAAGTGACTTAAATATATGAAGATAAACGAAAGAAGTGTGTGATTATAAGCTGTTGATCTGTCTAAAAAGTTTCAAATTTTATTAAGACGTTCAATAAACGCACACTTAAAACGTCGTGAAGCACACGGTGTTTGCACACGTGGAAATTCATTGAAAATTAGAGGGAAAAAATGAAAGAAACTGAATATTATTTATGTAATTGTAGTAAAATTTCTGAATGGGCTATTTATACTGTAATGTACTGAAGAGAACTAACAATTGCATAGACTTAACTAACAGCCAATTAAAGCTAGTTATTCAAAAAATATTAGTCATTCCTAGCTTGGAAAATCTTTGTTCATCTTCCTACATTCACATAAATAAGAGATAAATGTACTATACATATACGTAATATAAAGTATAGAGAGTATACAAAGTACATACACGTACAGTAAGCTCTACGTTTGATTCTAACACGACCTATCACCACAATTTCGGAAAAACCCATAAATTTTTGTATGATATATACCAACTTAATTTACGATTAAGCAAGTATTTTACGATTAATAGTTGTTGCAAGAGTTAATTTCATACACGGAGACGTTTTAACTTTCCTAAATTTTATAGTTAGTACACGTTAACGTGCACCTAGACACACCGTTTAGTCTATCGGACAAAGTAATGATAAATACGCCTTAAGAGAAATTTGCGGAATGTGTCCGCCATAAAAGGAAATTTAGCATCACTTAGAGGATCAATTATGGAACTAAGAATCAAAAAAGCAACTTGCAATCACCTTTGGTGATTTTTATAAACAATAATTATGGAAAAAATCTTTTTTTGTCTTTGGCTCAGAAAATAATTATCGAATTGTTTTACGCCCAATAGAAAAGTTGTACAGAATTGGGCTTTAAAATGAGCTGGATAAAAATTATTGTGCTTTTTGCCGCATTTTTTATATGCATCGTAAATGCGAAACTATAATTTTAGTATTTATTTCACTTAACCATCAAAAACGGCCTACATGCAAAAGAAATTACTATGACGTAATTTGTACGTTTAATACCTTTCAAATTAAATGCCCCTTGCCATAAGGTCCCATTTAAGATTATTTTTCAGATTGCCCCAATGACGTCAACTATAACTATTACGTCACCTGCTAGGACAACTTGAGAAGCCTACATGCTTTATTGCCACTCTCCAATATTCATGAGTATAAGTATAACCATTTAAACGATACGAGGGGGGTAGGAAACTTTTGACTTTGTTGGCTTTTAGCACTGTATAACTCATTGACCAATACACCTGATTAGGTTCTTGAGATTGGAATAGGTGTTCCAATGCAAATTTTTATCGTCTTTTCCTCTGTGTGGGAGTATTAAATTTTTCCAATTTGCTTCAATTAGTTAATTTTTATTAATTATTTGTCACATGTTGAACATGTGTGATCGGCGAGTGTGCATCTTTACGTACTTACGTGCTATAAAAAAATACCACCTGGCTTGTTACCTGTGAAATAATATTGTATTCCTCCTACTTGCTAAATTAAGGCCGACACATTGTTAGTCACTACTCATGACAATAAGTTTTTTTTTTGCATTGGGGGAGTATTCAAATCCCATTGACTAAACCGACCAAACGGTCATGCAAATCCAAGGTATCGTATTTATTTTTCGAAGAAAAAAAATTGACAAATCGGCTTTTTTTTGTGATTTATTCGACAGCGTTATGGCGTTTTTTCGAGCGTTTATTCAGATTTTCCTCGAAAATCATCGAAGCCGCTTGATGTATGTAATAAGTGTATCGTGCCACGGTCAACTTAATGGCTGACCAGACAGGCAACGTCTCGTTCTTATTTTTACGTATGGAACGTTACTTACTTATATGGCAATGGGTCAATGCTGTTTCTCTTAAAGCCGCATGTGTCGATTACTTTCGATAATACCGCCGAAAGCGAAACGTACGAAGGGCCTGGTGACATCCAAAAAGATAATTAATCGGTTATTAGCAGTAAAGGCGGGGGTGGCCGCGAGATCGACGTCTGCCCACTCTGATATTGTGGAGGCCGAACCATATTGGAATCTGAGGTGTTAAATATGTGTTATAACAGGATTTTAGACGATAAGTCTACTAACACGCCATGTTCAAACTTGGACTGGGGATCAAAATTAAGGATACCTTTAAGTAACCTGTTAAGGTTCCCTTAACACAAAGGTTTCCTTAACACCGAAACATTTTTTTACTTGGTATGTCATAGCCATTTGTTTTGCCTCCGTGTATGCCCAGTTTTTGTTTATGTTATTCTTTTGTTAAGTTGTTGAAAAACAGTAAAAAAGATTGAAGCTTCCCAATTTGAGTTACTCATTCAAAAAATCTTCGAGCACCTATTATTAGTTTAACGGGTGTGTTCGGTAACCAATTACAAGTTTGGAAAGAAGTGCCAAGCCTTCAGTTGGTCGAACACTATCCCGTATGGTATTTTTACCAAAAAAGTGATAGAAGACACCAACATAACCCTTCACGAATTTACTACAAGTTCGAATAAATTTTTGTTTTAGTCTAATTTTTGAGGATGTTTCGCTCAGAATCCTTTTGGACAAAACAAATTCACCCAAAATTTGGATAGTAGTTAGGAAATATTTCAAGGAACAAAAGTTATACAAAAAGCAAAATGCGCTTTTGCCCTGAAGGACCGGACTTACATCAAAATAACCATAGGAATCAATAGAGAAATATATTCTAAGCCAAAAATACTGTATCAAAATTTCTCGTAGGTTCAATACAAACAGAATAATTCGTGATTGAAAGTATTCACTTTTCATCTAAAAATCCATTGTTTTGTTTAATATTAATTTTATTTCTCTTCCGAATTGGTAACAGAACACATTTAATTTCGTAGTTACTTCTTTTTTTGCTTCCTCGGTATGTAATCTGTTTTATTAATTTTTTTATTTTGCATTAGTCAATATTTAGGTTTAAGTTAATGCGTCTCTTACTGAGTGTTTATATAAACTGTCCTTGGAATAAATGGATAATAAACTATTATAATGACTGTTGTTATATTATTATATTTGAACATGTTCATTTATAAAACGCTTAAATCTATAATTTACACAACTGGTACATAAGGGGTGGTTTGCACCCCACAAAAAGTACATATAACTGTGAAGTAAATAAGCTTAATTATAATTTTTCAAAGAATTATTTCTCTGATGAATACTTGGCAAATTATAGAACCGCCAAATTAGTTTCATAATTAACATTTCCAGCTGTTAAACAAACCTATGTGATATTTATATCGTTATTTTTGTAATAGGCGTATCGAACGTTTCAAGTAAATTAATCCACAATTATGAAACCACTAATTATCAAGTAACCAAAACTGCAGAAATCTACACTAAATGGCGCCTATTCAAGGTTTCCGATCACGTGACCGACGCGCAAACCTCGTATTGGTCCGTCGCATAAATACTTTGTTATTATTTTTTTCCATCGATCGAAACTATAATTTCCATCTTAATAGCAAGGTTGGTTCTAATTACTCCGAGCCGAGAAATGTATTTATTTATTCTTCGTGGGTGTAACACCGCACCACACATACTAATAATACTTTTTATATTTTTCTAACGCGATCTTCGTTTTGTCAATACCCACTCCATCCCGTTAACGCGACGGCTGGCAATTTTTTCTCATTGTTCATTAGTTTTGATCACGCTGATAATGATGGAAAAAAATCAGTTGAAATATGTCATGGCGAAAAGTGGGTTGGTGTAGATTAAAAGGAATAGGAAAAGTTTATTGTTAACTACGTTTTATTGGAAAAAAATTATTAAGTTAATTAGAAAAACTGCGAAGTATTATTTTCGTTTCTAATTACGTAGATCATTTGATCATTATACATTTAACTGCACTCGGCGGAGGAAGTTCGGATGAGGCTTTCACTGTCATTCAAGAGTCAGTATTGATTTACGTCGTTTTCAAAAATTAATTTGAAAGTGCATTTATTTCTGCTGCTTACGATATTCAGTTTCACCTATTATTAAAAGGCAAACAATTACCTTTGGGTACTTTGCATCAGGCTGTACAACCACGAGTGTCCATAGCAGTAGTAGTGCATAGTAGTAGATCGTTCAGTACTTCCTTTTTATATTCGAGAGTTATAATATCCCACACAGTGTTTGATTTTGATTTTTCCCATTTACTGTCTTCCAGTTATTCCAAATTATGCTCCATTTTGACTCTTAAGAAGAGCCGCATAAATCATACCTGCTCATGCACTTAAAGTCACATGTATAACTAGTTTCCATTACAACAGCAAGCTTATACATTGCGTGGGTAAAATTACACAATGGGATTTAGGGATTCAGGACGGATTTAGGGGAAATGATTAATAAAACACGGAAAAAATATACTAATGTGGATCTTAAAAAAATAGTATAAAACGAAATTTAAAATACTACATGAATATGAAAAATGCACAATTAATTGGCAAATTAATACGAAGCAATTATTAGGTCGAAAAAGTTATTAGGATGTAATTTTCAAAATTACTTTCGCAATGGATGCAAGTAAAAAAAGATATACAAGCTTAAACTGTATACAACCACATATAGGTATATATATGTATATATGTATATATATACATATATATATATATATATACATACATATACATGTATATATATACACCATGGACATATAATATACTAGACTCTCGCGTTTGCCTCTGTATAGAAGTGGTATCTACCTACTTATGTCAGAGACAGAGTAAGGTATATGTTTTGTGGTCAGAGTTCTCAAATATACAGTTTTAGGCACAAAACATATACATCAGAGAAGGGTAAGAACCTTGTTATTTATCGACGGCATGGAAGACATTCGCAAACATTTTTTTTCTTGCCTCCTACCGCTGACCACAGCGGGAAATTTGAAATAGCGGGATTTTACAGTATTTTAAAATTAGGGGGTAAATTTGAATATTCGGCTATATTTCCATTTTTGGTTTTTTCTCATTCACCACAAAAACCGGTACAGAAAAATCATTTCTAGTCTCTGTGGTGGGTAGGAACAAATCTTTGCGTTTTCTCAGAGTAATGGTGGAGCGTAATTGAAATATATGTAAATTATCGCGATGATAAGGACTGTTCATCAAAGTGTAATTTTAGTAATAAATATAGTTAAGGACAACTTTGATTACACCGTCTTTTAGTATGAGTAGCCTTCCTTCATCTCCACTTCAGGACTGCATGATTACTAAAAAAATTTCTGATTGGAGCAGAACACATGAATATGTCACGTAATTAATTTTACAGCCAATATGTTCAGTGTTGTGTAATTATGAATTATCTTTCCTTATTTTTTCGAAATCTGGTCTAGCAAAATGTCCCTTCCCAAAAGCCTTACGCCAGCTTAAATTTGATGAATTAACAATGTTGTTTGTCGTACAAAAGACCTTCTAAGACTCACCCTAAAAAACCCAGTTTCTTGCCTAAAACATATTAGTATTTATGTTTATGTCATACTTTAACCAAATTTACCCCGCCAATAGTAGCACCGATTCATCAATCAAATATAATCTCATGATCCACACAAGTTAACGTGACGAAATAATTTTCCAGCATTCTTCTGCATCTGTTAAAGTTTCTAAGTTGTAGGTGTTTCATTTCTCTATTAAACTGTTACGATAGATGTTTTATTCCCCTCAACTTTGAGATTTTCTATGTTTAGTGGCTCTTCGATATTTGTACTTTTGGCTTCAAGGTTTCATGTTTATATTTATTTATCCTAATATAAGTATGTGATTTGATCCTATGGAAGCTGAAGGTGGGATACGTTGGTCTATTATATTTCTTGGAAGAATTCCTGTATTTGTCGATCATGGAGTTATATCCATTTTTATATGACCATGTGATTTTGTGCTGCATTGGGTGATACAAGTAGGTGTTATTAGTTCCAAAGGTTTATCCCTCCAAACCCACTCTAGTGACGAACGCCCGGTTGCTGCCTATGGCCCTGATTTTTATTTATTTGACCTGAAGAAACAGCACAACTTGAAGGCTTCTAGAAGTGCTTCCAATGCAAGAATAAAACCAATTAATCCGGTCTCATTTTCAGGGAACGACGACGATTTACTACCGCGTCCATAAGACTCCACGACTTTCAATTCCTCGCCGCCTTCCCTGTGCAGACCTTCGAAGGACGAGGAAGACCCAACCGCCCCGCGGTTTCCACCGTTTACACGGTCAAATCGTAGAGAAAAGCCCGAACTTCTTTCCTCTCTGGCCGTGAGACGCGGCCGCGATCTCTTTCTCGGCCGTTGTACGGAGGCGTCGGGGGACGTACCGCGTTGCCCACCATGGTGGTCGAAGCCGTACCATCGGCGAGGACCAGTCGACCACCGGCAGGCGCGATCGACAGATCGAACGAGAAAAGTCACCCACACGCATCGATTCAGTAGTTCGATTCGCCCCCTTTTACCCAAATTTTTCTCACACGATTTTCCGTCGAACCAGGTCGTCCAGCCAGGAGGATCTCGTGGTTCCCGAAGGAGAGTTCAGCAGGTAAGCTACGAGAGTGCGCTTTTGTTTCATGCGAGTGCTTGGATTAACTGACCAAAAAAATGCATGCAATTTCAAACTCTTGTAAAATATTTCTATAAATAGTCATTACCTATGTGTAGGCGTGAAATATTGACAAATCTACACGATTTCTCGAGTGTTACCACAATTTGTCATCGACTTTATTGATAGTGGTAAAATGCATTCATCACCATCGACTAAGTTGAAAATAATTTATTGTTAAATTTTCATTGGTATCAATTTAAAAAAAAATTAAGAGCCCCTAACAAAGCTATGAATTTTTCCACAAAAGCGAAAAAATATTTTTTTCGAATTACTCATTAGACTCATTGTGATTTACACGTGTTATCAAAAATAGCAGAGTAACAATGAACACATCTCTCAAACCAACATACAAAATTAAACAAAAATCATTATTTTTTATGTATCTAAACAACATTTATACAAATATTTAGTATTTATGTAATGATTTGTTAAGTAAACATAAATGATTCAAACACAGAATGGTTATTACACATCTTTCAATGTTACTCTTACAATGTTCTCACCATATATTGAAATATTACATCTGATTGTAATTAAAAAAAAAGAGAATTAATTAATCCATTAATACAAAATAAGTTCTTTTCGTAACTATAGAATCTTTGGTCCCAAATCTCCAAAGTAAATTAACATTGTAAATGTCCCGCGAATTCTGGTTCAAAGTTATGGGCATAATCAGTTAAATTTTCATTGGTATCAGTTTAAAAAAAAATTAAGAGCCCCTAACAAAGCTGTGAATTTTTCCACAAAAGCGAAAAAATATTTTTTTCGAATTACTCATTAGACTCATTGTGATTTACACGTGTTATCAAAAATAGCAGAGTAACAATGAACACATCACGCAAACCAACATACAAAATTAAACAAAAATCATTATTTTTTATGTATCTAAACAACATTTATACAAATATTTAGTATTTATGTAATGATTTGTTAAGTAAACATAAATGATTCAAACAGAATGGTTATTACACATCTTTCAATGTTACTTGCCGTTCTCACCATGTATTGAAATATTACATCTGATTGTAATTAAAAAAAAAAAAGAGAATTAATTAATCCATTAATACAAAACAAGTTCTTTTCGTAACTATAGAATCTTTGGTTCCAAATCTCCAAAGTAAATTAACATTGTAAATGTCCCGCGAATTCTGGTTCAAAGTTATGGGCATAATCAGTTAAATTTTCATTGGTATCAGTTTAAAAAAAAATTAAGAGCCCCTAACAAAGCTGTGAATTTTTCCACAAAAGCGAAAAAATATTTTTTTCGAATTACTCATTAGACTCATTGTGATTTACACGTGTTATCAAAAATAGCAGAGTAACAATGAACACATCACGCAAACCAACATACAAAATTAAACAAAAATCATTATTTTTTATGTATCTAAACAACATTTATACAAATATTTAGTATTTATGTAATGATTTGTTAAGTAAACATAAATGATTCAAACACAGAATGGTTATTACACATCTTTCAATGTTACTTGCCGTTCTCACCATGTATTGAAATATTACATCTGATTGTAATTAAAAAAAAAAAGAGAATTAATTAATCCATTAATACAAAACAAGTTCTTTTCGTAACTATAGAATCTTTGGTCCCAAATCTCCAAAGTAAATTAACATTGTAAATGTCCCGTGAATACTGGTTCAAAGTTTTGGGCACAATCAGGCATAAGCAGAATTTAGGCATAACCGGAATGCTGAGCGATGTTTAGAAATAAGTTTGTTATAAATTTTGTGTTGGAAAGAAAATTGATTATATTTGTTGTTAGAAATATTTTTTGATACCACCATAACGTTAAATTTAAAAAAGTGTTTATGAAGTAGTTGATATTTCAACTAAACATTTTTGAATTTCTAGTATAATGCTTCTAAGCTGTGGAGCTAAGTTGAACGATGTTCAACTAAAAACTTAATAAAGTTCATACGATGTAGTAATATTGGAGATTATTGATGACAAAATGTTTCCTATCATCAATTTTCCGCATTTTTTGAAAACATATATACACATACAGTACGAGTCTCTAACATGGAATACATTCAGTAAATCAGAGACAGTTTTTTGTTGAAAATATGTTCGGACAGGTGGATTAGTATTATTAGTATTAGTATAGTATTAGTAGTATTGAATTGCACTCTTTTTGGTACAAGAAAATGTTATACAGCGTGTACCGAATTTGAGATACGACGTCATCGACTATTTTCTTAATTGAAAATTTTTTATGACTATTCTTAAAGAGTATATCAAGTTATACATGCGTAGCAGTTATCAAATTTTTATTCCTCGTCGTTTAAAATATATTTAACAAATATGAACTAATTAGAAAATGAAAAAATAATGTTTCTTAAGTAAATGCTCAAAAAGTTGTCCATTAACTAACTGGCAGTATCGTAAACTGAGCTGATACTCGTTTTGGATATTTCTAATTACTTCGGCGGAAATTAGCCTACACTCCTGTCTTCTTTGTTGTTGTAACTGCTTAATGTCCCCCGGTTCGGTCTTAAAAGCTTTGCCTTTCAAGTACTCCCATAAGAAATAGTCCATTGGTATTAAATCTTGCGACCTGGGAGGTCATTCTAAAGCTCCTCTTCTACGAATCCATCTGCCTGGAAATACATCATCCAGGTACTCACGGACAGGTCTTGAAAAATGTTGAGGCGCACCGTTTTGTTGAAACCAGATGTTTGTATTCGGGACATCGCCTTCATCCGGATCAGGAAACAGAGTAGCCAAATTCGGAACTAGTTCTTCCTGCAAGAATTTTAAATACCCAGCTCCGTTGAGATTTCCTTGGAAGAAATTTGGTCCTATTACTCGATCTCCAACAATCCTGCCCAAACCTCGACTTTTCATTAATGTTGAGTGTGGCGTTGCCTCATCTAGTCTGGGTTGTTGTCTGCCCAATAACGACAATTTTGACGATTTACCTTACTATTTAACGTAAACGTCGATTCCTCAGAAAACAGGACGTTTGCTGTGTTTACAACAATTCTGTATACCAGATCCATAATTTGTTTACAAAACTGGAGTCTTCTATCCAGATCATCTTCAGTGAGTTCCAGGAGGATTGTCATTTTATAAGGACAAAATTTCCGTTATTTGAGTGATTTTTCACTGAAGGACCCTTTGCTTCTATGAATTGCCAGGTTTTCTCAATTTTCTTCAAAACAGTTTCACATATTCCTCTTTACACTTTAACTACTACGTTCAATGCCTACAATTTATATTTGAATCATTTATCTCTAAACGTGTCCTAAAGGGCTCTTTATTCCTGAGAATTTTTCTTATTTTCTCCTAAAATGCTTTAGCGATATATTTCTACCTTCGTAACTTGACTTATCTGTCTGATCCCTATAATTCTACAGCGCACTTTACTCTTAAGAACGATTCATTTTTCTTAATTTTCTTTAAAACTACTCTACCAATTTATTTCTAACTTCGCTACTTGACTTATTTGTCTAATGCCCAAGAGCTTGAACAGCAAGAGCACGTGCCTCATATAAAAAGATATACGAAAAATACATCTCCAATTATGATTATTGTTTATAGTCACCTGAATTATATCTGCAGTAATTTTTAAATTAATATTATATTTTTGTAGGTGAACGATTATACGAGTCTAGTGTAAAATAAACTCCTGTGTCAATCAAGTGTGTTAATAATGGTTATGGTGTACATCGGTGAATAAATTAAATAATTAAAACATAATCACAAATATAAATTTAAAACAAGGGAAAAAATTCAGATTCAATTTATTATACCAGTTCATTACGGAGGTGTAGTATTTACGTTCTGAAATATTATTTATACAATAGTTTCACTGCATACTATGTACCCTAAGTTAAGAATAAACAAATATAAAACCAAAAATTTTCGAAAATATTTCGTTTTGAAACAGTTTTGTTGGCAACTAGAGGCAAAAATAAGTAAAACATTCTATGAAATCCTCTATTTGTTTATTAATGTATTATCAAATACATTTCCTGTGGTCTGTTCGTAACAGGGAGATAATAAAAAAGTTTAAAAAATTGCTGAGGCCGTTCAAATTATTTATTTTTTATTTCAAGAAAAAACGTATGAAACCTTGAGTGCTTCTTTATATGGTATATTTTTTTTAAGTACGTAAGTATCTGAAAGATAGATTTTGCAAAATTATAAATTTTTAAATTTTTTTGGCGAACCCTGGATTGCAAAATTATTGTGCAAAAACTATCCGACGGATTTTCACGAAATTTTCAAACTTGTTTTATAAAACCTTCAAGTTTTTTTTTACCGAAGTATGAAGGTTCTCAATGCATACTAACAAGACGAAAATGTTTAATAAAAATAATACTTGATTAACTTTTTTAAACTTATTGCTATTTTACTTCACAACAATAATATCTAGCAATTCAACATTGTTTCCTACAGCTTTGAAAGCTGTCACCCAGTACAATATTATTATAATAAAAACCCCAGGGACGTGCAGGTGCAAAAATATATATTAACAACTTCAATCGATACCGGGGATTATTATTGAAATTAATATACACATTTGTTATTATTATTACTAGGCGGCACGTAAACTTTCAACAAGCACATAAAGCGTTTCTTAACTTACTTACCGACCGTTCACAAATGTAAATAGTTCGATATAACTGCCTATTACCTACAATTAAAAATGCATTAAAAATGTTAAACGCAAACTAAGAAATATAACAGGTTTAAGCGTGTTTGGTTTATTGACCGAGAAAAATCTTCATGTTGATTTTCTTTAACGAGTTGGTAGTTATTTCAGATCTTAGATGTGATTTTCTAATTGCTCACCTAAGGATGTTCGTTATGTTTTATTTTACGATTTACGATTATTTTGTTATGGGTATACAAGTGTGGCTCGTTTAGAGATAATATTAAATCTGTGTTTATGATAGTTCATATCCTGATTCTTATGGTTTTATTGCTCGATCATTGATTAGTTCTGGAAATTGCTGTATGTACGTGGTACATACGATGCTGACTTAACTTATACAATGAGTTCGTCTATATTCATGTATTGTTATTGCTTCCTTAGACGCTGATGTTTCTTTCCTGCTTTTCGTAATTAAATGAGAACGGTTCTTTCCATAAATTGAAAACCCTATGTTATTGTGAAAGACGAAATATGTCAACACCATCTATTCCAAACAAATCAAGCACGATCCATTACGAGCCCCGTCCCACTCCTAATTTAATTCGAAAGTAGATACAAACATGCACAGCCGTCATAAGTAATTTGGAAGTGGATAAAATGTAGAAATAGTGGGTAGCCTCCGAATTTTGGACACCCACCTCTTTTTTTTTATTTTCGAAAAAAAAAATCGTATGTCAACAAACTTACACAGCTAGTAAACAGGTCAGGTGTACACGCTTAAAGAATATACCGAGTGCTCAGAGTAAACGATAATGGTTATGCTAATGCATAACGTAAGTCCAATTGATGATCAAGTGACCTTTTTGATAGGTCACTTTTCATAGGAAGTAGGCGAATCTAGTTTATGTTAAAACCTCTGTTTATGAGGCTTTGGCAATTTAATTTCTTACAAGTTCAGCAAATATTTTCATATTGACTGTTTAGTGTTTTATGGTTTTCAATCACCTGTTAACAAAAATTACGAATTGTAAATTGCCCTCAGGTTGAGCAATTTCCCGTCGAACACTATAAATAAATTTTTATTAGTTTATGTTCCGCGTTCCTAAAATTTATTACTACTTTAGAGGGTACGATCCAGGACGACACCTGAAAATAACTAAGGAATGTAAGTTTTCCAAAAAAATGAAAACACTTACACACACTCTGCACGAGTAAATATAATCTTAATTCTTCCTCTCTCGCCTTTATTCGCTCTGTATATTTTCAGTCTGAGTCAGCATCGGCGTTTCTGTAGGAGTTGCGAGCCAGTTCTCGAGAAAAAAAAGAAGAGGAGGTAAAAGTGTACGTTTGTGCACACCATAGCGAGGGGACGTTGTCAAGGTGTTATTTTACACCTCTTGTTCCGAGAAAAGAGCCAATTTCACGGATGTTACGCAATGCGTGGGTTGACCGGTATTTTCCGGTTTTTCCGTGGAAGAAAATGGCGAAGATCGCGAACGGTACTGTTGGTTCCCATCAAACAACTCGCCGTTTAACGATGATTCGTGATTTATTTAATTTTGGCTCTTGAAAAATTTTCTAAACCTTCAATTTTAAAAGAAAATACCACGATGATACCGTGGCACTTTCAACTCACTTTCAGCATACAACTACGACATAAGCTTAAACCTTACAACCCTTGACAAAGCAGTTAATGTTTCGCTAATTTCATGTAGCAAAAATGTAATTACTACAGACGCATTTACAAAACCTTTGATTTAAGAGCAAACGGAAAACTAAAAATACCACAAACGATGACTCCACAGCATTTTCAGGACAATTTCAGTTATTCTGCAACTTACAATTATATCACTGTTGAACATTGAAGCAGTTAATAAGGCAGATTACATCTGCTTCATATAATAAAAATTAAAGTACTGCTGTAATTGAAAATACTAAACAGTACTGTCGAATTAAATTGACCGCACTATTTGAAGTATTAAAGTTAAGTAAATTCTGCTCATTACTTTCCAACATTTTCGAAATACGAACGTTTACCATTCGTCGCTGAGCTTATGTTTCATATCATTTTCAGCAATTTATAAAATAGTTACTGTAGCTTCTCTTTAAAACTTCTTCCGATGGTTAACTGAAGTACATTTACGAATAAGTTAATGAAACTTTTTCAAATTAGACACGTATTTAACCATGCATTACTTGATACTGATGCCATTTTCAAAAAATCGTAAAAAGTGCTACAACTCTAGTCTAAACTTCACAAGGGTACATTTAACAAGTTAAGTAAGTTCTAGCACACGGTTTATTCAACTTTTCGAAATATAATTGCACAATTTTTGTTTCGCTACTAGTGTTTCTTATGATTTCCCAATATAGTATTCATGAAAAAATTGCAACTTTAATTCTACTGAATTAAACAGAGATATCAACTAAAGCAAATTTTCTTGTCAGAGTTCAGTTCATTACTATTGGAAAGTGTCGAAATACAGGTCGTCTTTCTCTTCGTTGCATATATTTCTGTCATTTTCAAAAATTCGTTTCTTCCGATCGTTGATCATCCGATCAACGTATATGAAAATCGAAGATAGTCAAATTGTAGGTTTTGATGTCCTCTTTCAAAAACAGTTTTAAAAATTAAATTTGACCCATCTCAGTTAATACGCCGAATTTTGCAAGATTTTTGTTGTATATTATTAATAACGCAATTGTGCAAAACCTATTCATTCGACAACATCCAACCGTTGCATGCTTAAAATAGACATAATAATCTTAACATTTCACGCAAAATTAGCACTTCAATTTTAAATTGGGCAAAACTGTGAATTTTTGAAAAAGGGTGCATTTTAACGGTTTTTACAAGTTTTCTCTGTGAAAAATGCGCCGATCACCTTTTGGAAACGTTCATTTTGAAAGTCTTTTAACCCTCTATAAATCGTTTAACAACGTATTCCATTTTCGTCAATAATTTTCATGCTATGGTGAAAAAACTGAAAAAAGACCTATTTTTTAACTTTTTATTGTTTAAAAAAAAAACGCAAAAACTCAGACTTGTCTAGATTTTGGGTTTTTATCATCTTTGATCCATTTTAAACAGTTTTTGGGTCCGTCTGCTGTTGTATTTTATCTACCAAAACAGCTTCTTTTTACTCCATAAACTGGGCAATTGAAAGACTTGTTAATTGAATAGCACCCACAATCGCAATTAGAGAGAGATTTGATTAATCTTATTCATAGGGTTGTACTTTTAATTTCCTTGATGCAAGCCGAATCATTTCATCCAAAATGGAGCGATAGGATATATCACACTTAATTATAGAATAAAATGTGGCCTACAATTTTCCTATCAAACTATGCAATCCTTTGTCCCTCTCCGCGGATAAATTGCAGGCGTAGGTGTCCATAGCGAAGGTGACAATTGGTAGTGTCAAGGTTTGCGAATAATAGTCTAAATTGTTAATAAGAAGCCGTCGGTAGTGATTTATTTAATTTTTACTGAGCGACGTTGCTAAATTTAGATTTTATTGCGCCGATGATGTAACAAGCAACATTTATATGGACACTGCAAATCTTTCGGCGATTTACTGCGTTTCCCGTAGAGCAAACACCAAATTAGGTATATCAAAAACGGGGAAGGCGGATTTTATTGAGTTAAAAAGAGGTGTTTCCTTCGAGCCGGATTTGAACCAGCGACCTATGGATTTCTACTTGGGTTGTTCCACTACAGTCCACCGCTCTACCAACTGAGCTATCGAAGGCTTGGTAAGGTGCTCTATAAACATATAATTTAAGAACGCACTAAAATTATATATACAGAATGTTTCAATAATTAAATCTGGAATTTAAATAAGTTTATCAGTTTAAATAAGTTTATAAAGAGAGTTTAGGGTGTCTTACTTTGCAACTTTTTTTGCAAAATTTAGAAAATCAAAATATATCTCTCATCAGAAAATAATTTTGGGAAATTGTTACGTGATGATGTATAGAGGGGAAAAGAATCCATATATTCTATGAAAATCTATAGAGAGGATTCTGTTGTGCCTTGAGTGCATTAGTTAGAAATTTATTTTGTTCTTAGAGAATGTTCTACAAGGGAAATAATACAATTATACTTAACTAGTGTTAATTACTTCGATTAAAATTTAATAAAGAGGAATTAAAACCATCTTTCAAAGACACAAACTCTCCCATACTTCTCCGTGAGAATGTTTACAGCATATATTTTTGCAAAAATAGGGGATTAGTAATATTTACGAGCAGATTATCAAAAGGAGTCGGCCAGATTCCAGCTCGCATGATTTATATGAAGGCTTAAGAAGTATTAAATTTCACATCACGTCCACAACGATTACATAAATATTAGATAAGCTGGACGCCAAAGTGGAATAAACCAGACAACTGCTAATTGAGATTATACTTGCATCAGGATCAAGGTGCTCACGTAGATTTTTCGAATTACTGATTCATCGTTATCCTTGATAACGTACCTAATGCAAACGGTTATTGTAATTACGGTATTAGGTATTTAAATTGACGTTCTCTTGAAATAAATTTGGAAAACGAGGAACGTAATTTATGGTATCGAAATTTTAAACAATGATGCCATTAAACCATACGAAATGAAGGGATTCCTGTTTTTTGAAGAAAATCATCTAAAAATGCCCAGAATGCCGATAAAATCAAATTGAAATTTAATGGTGACGTTCACGTATTCCAAAGCAAGGTAATTATATTTACAATATACATTTAGTATTTCTTCAGTAAGCATACCCAGTACATCCATTATGCATTATTTCGCAATTAGAAATTTCATCATTAGTGTCAATATTGTTTATGACATGACAGCAAAAACAGAAATTTAAAGTTCAAAAGTTAATAGTTCTTCATTATTTTGCTCTTTGTTTTGACCATAAATAGCTAAGGCCTGCATTAATCTTATATCCCTTAAAAATTAAACACGTCAAAAATGGTCATATAGGAAGGATAAAATTCATCTCTTTGCCATTTTTGCAAAAATTTTATTATTTGTAATAAATAAATTAGCAATAAAAATCAGTTTTTAATCATAATAAGTACTATTTATTTATAGTACCATGTGTTAAAATAGAATATTTAAAAGAAATTGAATTGATTTTTTTCACATGCAATTGCGGTTATAATTAAATAACTATGAAGAGACGCTTATATTATTGAACTTGTTTAGTAAAGAAAACTTGGTAACTTTGCTAATGAAACTATGACTATAATTATAATAACTATATAATATTAATTATACTACCTATTAGAATATGATCATAACAGTATATATGAGTGCAGCAGAACCAGAATAATGTTTTTCTTACGTAAATATAACTCACCATTAAAATTAAGAATTGACGTGATATTTAAGGAACAATGTAGTCTAACTAAAATAATAAATGATAGTAATACCTAACAATAGTTAGTCTATATAATAACATAGTCTAATATGTTTATGTTTCCAACTAAAAAAAAAAACAACTGTTGCTAACTTCTAATTTTAATTAGAAGTTTTTTGGCAAGCCACTGATTTAGATACAGATTTAAGTATTATTAACATAATTTTCGGTTAAAGATGTCGACAGAATTTAGTTAATACGTTCATCTATCGACTGCTTAGTGTAAATCTCAGTCATCTTATAATTAACTGTCTTAAACAATAACCGAATTTTTCAAGAAAATCAATTAGAGTTCATTTAATGTTTGGATTAATCTAAATGTACGGATCGATTGTTAAGTTAAATTTTAGCTTCTAGAAAACTCAAACACTAATTAATATAACAGAGTTATGTAAAATTCTGGATCGAGCGACTAGAGTATATTAGATGTTTTATCACCGAATTAAGTACAAAAATCAGTTGTTGGATTTCATTTTCTGGAGAAATGATAACGATGTTAGTGTCTGAACTTTTTCTGGATAATTGACTCCACTTCCATTTGTGAAAAAGTATTGAAATTGTAAAATCAGATTTTATAGATCAGCTTCATGGTGTAAATTTTGGCCTGGGTACAGAAATCACACAATAACTTCTCAAAAATCAACTAGAGTTCATTTGGAGCTTTGAAAAATGAGCTAAATTTCCTTCAAAACTTCTAGACTTTGAATATTACTCACAGTCCAAGAGAATTTTGCAAATAGTTCATAAAAATTCACAGATTTCCAAAAGATGTAGAATTTAATCTAGACATTCCTAGTAAAGTTACTACAATAAAGCTTCTACATAGGTTCATAAAATTGCAAGAGTGCATCTAGAATATTGCCAAAGACTTTTGGCAACATTTCAACATATTCCCGTTAAAAATTTAAAAACGTTCACAGATTTCCGAAAGCAATAGAATGTAATATAGCCGTTCCTAACATAGTTACAACCATAAAGCTTCTATATAGCGTTCAGAAAATTACAAGAAAAAGTCTAGAGCGTACCCAGAAACTTTTTCATATTTTCCATATTTCAAGGGAGCTCTGAAAAACATTCTATAAGCTTTCATGGTTTCAAAGGCTGTAGAATTTAATCTAGAGTTCTAGTTTATTGTTTCTAGTTTCCAAAAGCTGTAGAATTTAATCTACACATCCCCAAAGAAGTAGCAGCAATACAGCTTTATATAATGTTCAGAAAAATGCAAGAGAAGTACTACAATTATTATATCTAACGATTATTTCCCGTTATCTTGTTCCAGTCTTTCTCTTATCAGCATTTTTTCTTCATACTTTCTTTTCATTATGAAGAATAGTCTTAAGCGAGATAAGCAGTTACTGTTCTAAAAATAAATCTCTACATAAACACAACTCTAGAAGGTGCTTCTACACGCACGAAAGAGAGGAAATAAGAGCCTTATAAACTTAAGGAAAGCTTGCCCATTCAAGTAAATGTTTGTGTCTTGTTCCGTGTTTGGTTCCCTTTGTTAAAAGACTACAATGTGCAACAAGCAGTTGGAGGAAATACCCAATTAGTGAGTTGATCACTAAGCTTTTCATTTTTCTACCGTTAATTAACTTACCAGCTATTTAGTGTGTGAGTAATAATCGTAGCTTATTTTGCACAGACTAACGTTACTTAGTCACTGTTGTTGAAGTACTGGCTTTAATTTGGTAGAGCTCCTTTAGTACTTACTCGTAGCCCTTTTGGTACAGTCAAACATGAAGTCACTTTTGTTGCAGTGCCGCCTTTTATCTCGTAGCGTTTCTCCCTTAGTACTCACTAATTTCTTCTCTTTCTCCTCTCTTTAAAACTGCTGCTCACTCAACCCTGGGTGTTTAGATCTCTTTATTGGCGTTTTGGATCAATTTCCTAACCGAGAATCATTTAATTAATTCAATCAATGAGAAAACAAAGCACGATTCATGTTATTAAACTTACTGTCTATAAAATTTGGTTCCTTAGTAAGTTAATAATTTCCTCGAAATTAAAAGAAGTTGTATCTATTTGTCGAGTGAGTTATTTAAAAACCACCCAACTTCCATAGAAACCACATCAACTCTACTCCTCTAACAATTCCAGTATAACTCCGCGTCCTCCTAAATAGGGAATCATATTTCCAATTTGCATCCAGTACCTTTTTAGTAAGCAAATCGCGTAACATTCGTTATACATTTTACAATGTTTATACACAGCTTATATGGTTTATACGTGAACGTTCATATCAATTCCCATCTCGCGCATCTCGCCCCGTGATGAATAGCGAGAACTTAAAATAATCGTTACCGTTCGTATTTCGCAACCAATCTTTTACCGGCCACGGACGGTAAGAGTGTAAACCGCTGCCATATTTGGTCAGAACCGTCTTTGGACAATCAGGCCGACTATGACGGCTTCTCTTTTTTTCTTCACATTTTCATCGGCGGTAAATTTTACTTTTTCGAAGTGCGCTGAAAATGGAGAGTCTGAAGTGTAGCAGATGGGATTATGCGTCAAATGAGGGATTAATTTGACGGGATTTATTGCCCAATACAATCGTAGCTAATGAATAAACAATATTATTGATAGAGGTTGTACAGACGTATAATTTCAAATACGAAAAGGTATGAATTAAGAACATGTGTAGTAGACAAGTGTTGATATTAATAGTAATGAAGTGTAAATCGTTAAGTTTTTGCACTTGACAGATCCATAAATCATTTAATTCCAAACGTGGTTATTTATCTTTTAATTAGTATGGTATCGTAAACTTTTTTTTAACTCCCATTTAAAGAAATGTTTGTAGGCCATGCCTGAAACAGAACCATTTTTACAATTAGATCGAGATTTTCAAGGTGAGAACGCTTGTGTTTGTTCTTCTTATTTGTAGCTACACATGTCGCATAAAACATTTGATGCATATAATTGACTTACAAACGTCGCAAAGAAAACAGTATTGGAATATTTTATTCCGTTACCACGCATTTCACAGGCATATATTTTTCACCCTGAGAAGAACCTCGGTCAGCGCTATACTTTATTTAAGCAACAATGTACCAATAGCACACGAAAAGTACATAACTTTAAATTACAAACACAGTAATATAACATAACTATAAAAAATTCTTAGAATGCAAAGACACAAAACAGTAATTTCGTGACAGCAACTTTATTTGTTCGTCCCACGAACTGAAAAATTACAATCTAATGCCGTGTTGCGACCATTGTGTAACGTTTTACAGTAGTCGTAGGAGAAAAGTATAAAATTTTACATTTATTTAATTTCACTTTAAAATATTTCATTAATGGCCATATGCGTGTTTCTCCTGCACGTCTACCTGCAACTAACGAAGTAAACCACCTTCACCACACTTAGCGAGTGACTCAGCTTTCGATGAGTTAACCAAACCAACGGCGTTCCTCTGAGTCTAATACAATCGGCATTAATAACCAAATGAAAAGATGTAAAATTATCGAACTGCCCACATGAAAAAAAAATATTCTATACTTCACCTTGACTTTTTTTCATTGTTTATAAATCGGATATGTTGCTAATAATAACAATGTAGGCATCTATTATGATTTTGGTGTTGCGGCACGGCTATTTATGTGTATTATATTTTTAACGACACAGGCTCGAAGCCATTCGTATGTCGCATATTAATTAGGAATTAATATTTCAGTTCGTGACAAGGGAAAACGCATTTGTGTTCGAAATTTGTAATATTACAGCAGAGGCTGCTCAGCTATATACTAATATGCTGAGCTGAGTTGGGGTGGCGGGCGCCTGCGTGCAGCATTTCTCGAGTACCCCCCCTATTATTTCAAGATATCTACATCAAAATATGTTCTTATGATCTGATTAATACGAAACGCAAAAATGAAACGATTGAAGTTTGCAAAAAAATTTATTTCCAATATCACATAAAGAAAAGGTCATTGCAGTACAATATGGATGTTAACAGTAAGAAAGGAAACATTCAATTCGCAAATTAACATAGGATTCTGCAACATTACAGAAAACAATTACAAAAAGTAAATACTCCCAACGTGAAAAAACCCTATTAAAATATACATATAGATGGAAAATAATGCAATAACAAATTATTATTACAACATAACACGCTTGCTTTTACAGATGCAAGCTTATTGATTATTTCACTGTATCCAATGGCTTCACTAATTTTATTTTCAGTTGAAATGACTGCCAAATCTGACAGCCTTTCTGGACTCATCGACGTTCTCAAATAATTTTTTAAAACCTTTAACTTTGAAAAACACCTTGCTCCAGATGTTATGGAAATTGATAGGATCAGGAATATCACCAAGGCAATAAATATATTTGGAAATAAACACGGTAGATTTTTCTTTGTTATTCAGGGTGTCCCCGAAAAGTCTGTACAAAACTCTACCATAAATTCTTTAAGTAAAAATAGATAGTAAATAGCAGTAGATATTAAAAATACAGGGCGTCAAATTTTTTATTTTATTTCCAAATTTTTTGCATATTTAATGAGGGAAACATCACAAAATCACAAAAATTGATATGGGGGGTCTTTTAGAGTGACAAATTTAAATATGGCATCAGATTATATGTATATGTAGAAGGCGCCACATACTGCGCAAAGTTCTTATTTAAACTGTCCTGTTTTTTTGCCATTCATTGTACATTATTTTACTATGGCAGTAATTGTTATCTAAGTATTGCGCTCAAAAAAACTATACTTTGTTTATGTCGCTAGGTGCAACAGTTTGCAATGTTTTGCAATTTTATTACACATTTTCTTTAACATACAAGGGTGAGAAACGAAGACGTAACTCCTTATGTTACACCATATAGTTAATGGCCATTACAAAATGTAATTCGAACATGATAATTACCACCTCAAATAACTAATTAATAATTGTACCGTCCAAAACTAAATCTGATTATGAACATACATAGACGATTACAGGCAGTTTGCAGATTATTCTACTTTTTGGTCCTAAGGGCATAGTTCCTTTACAGCAATTGATTTTTTTAATATAATTTAAGTAAATATAGGTAAATTTCAGCATCGTTGGATATCATAGTCATTACTTAACAATTAGTTAATGAACAGTTTTTTTCACAATAGAAAACATAGAATCCCATAAATTCCCATTACCTCTGATAGCAAAGCCTAGAGCGAAATGCTTTTTTATCTTCTACAGGAAAGAAATCCAAACAGGACAGGTTTTAAATTAGTTCTCGACTAGTAGCGACCATAGCGCATATACAATTAACAGTTAAAAAATATTGTGATCAATCAGGAAAATCCTAAAACATACTTATCGACGTTTGAATCTCTTCTTCGAGTATTTTGATGTTTCCACTAGGCATTAGGTTTACCATTACTCTTGTTTTCTTTAAATTTATTTTTAAACCAACTTTTCTTGTCGCTCTATGACCATTTTATTAGTCTGATTTATGTCGTGCAGATAGATTGCCATATGTGGCAATGTTGTATGTGCATCGAAGGTTGTTGAAACATTCACAATTTACTCTATTCTTTCATTCAGCAGACTTGACCAAGACAGTATTAAAAAGTTTTGGGTGACAGTATTGCCCTATTTAACTCCACGTGTTATGTTGATTTCCTTGCTGTTTGTGTGTAACAGAATTGTGGTAACATTTTTATAGGTGTTTTACATAGCTTTGCTGTATCTGCAGTCTATTCGGCATTACTTCAAAGCTTCAAGAACTGAGTCAAGTTTCATTATACCAAAAACCTTTTCTAAATCCACCAAGAATAATGGCAGGCATTCGTTATGTTGGACTGTTCTTTTCTACTAATTCTTTTGGACTTTGTAAGTGGTCAGTTGTTCCAAAGTTTGAACGACATACTGTCTGGTCTGTGGGATTATGAATTCCAGTAATTATCCAGGGGAACAGGTTATAAATGTGTAATTTGAAAAACTGGCCTTGTCTCCCTTTTTCCACGACTGCTAAGGAAACAATAAGTGTTATGTTTTCAGTCGTAGGGTTTGTATGTACATATGTTTATTTCGCTATAACCTTTTCATGGGTTTCACTGTGATGCATAGTGGTTCAATGGATTCCTTGCCTCATCACAAGTGTCATAGGCTACATTCGAATTCGATAGAATTAACCAGTTAAAACATAATAATTTGAATTTCTTACGGCGCTCTAAGCGCATGCACCATTTGTTATAAGTCGTTGGTAGACGTGATAAGTTCTTTAAAATCAGCTGATAAAAGTAAGTTTTGTATTATAGAAGTTATATAGTAATCGTAATGGCAGTAATATATATTTATTAGATAGTACCCAAATAGTACATAGACGACTTTAGGTTGTCTTTAAGACGTTCTCTTCAGACATACAGAAGATGCTCTTAAAGTTTTTTAAGAAACCCTAGTAAAAGACTGATACTTCGTATTTAAGCTTGGTGCGCTGAAGTCTCGAATGCCCTTTTGGGTTTTCAGGTTTTCTTAATTTTTTTTTCCAAAACGGTCACATATATCCTTACTAACGCTTGTATCTGAACTACCACATTAAATGACTAATTTTCATTCAAATATTTTTCTCTAAACGCGCCCTAAAAGGCAGTTTACTCCTGAAGATTTTCAGTCTTTCTTAATTTTCTTACAAACGCCTTTAGTGATTTATTGCAGAATTTGTGTTTCGAGTTAACTATTTTTTGAACGTTTAATTTTTGAAACATTTTTTAAATTCAGCCTTAAGGGCACTTTACTTAACTTTATTTAACTAGAAAGTTATACTAACATAGTCAATTTTTTTCATTAGTTTAAAACTCCACATTGCGAAAAACATTGGACCTTAATGGAAGTGTATTCCTCACTGGAGGTGGTGGAAAATTGGAAGTTTAATGAGTACAATTTTCAAGGATACGTTATTGTAAGAGCAAATCATAAAAATAAGACGAAAGATGACGTTTAAACCAAATACAATACCCAAAATAACTGCAAACAGTCCTGAATACTGATTGAAAAATATTTTAGAATAAACTTAAACTGATAAAAACGCAACAAATATGAAAGAACCTCATTTATGAGAGTTTTCGAACCTGAACCTTTCGGAAAATGTGACTTCCGCTGTGAAAGAACTTATCATGTAGTTTTTCCAACAACTCAAAACGTGGTAATATTGCAGGTTTTTATTTTAAAACTTTTATTTTTATCAAAATAACAAATTAAATGAAAAAGTTTATAAGAAGTTTTGCTCCTAGTTTGTTAGAAAAGTAAGTTAACACCAAGCGAAATGGACATGTGTGTTATTTAAAAGGACACTTGCACACGTACGTAAACAGTTCCAGTAGATCGAATCAGTAGCAAACAGTCCTTGGTCCAATACTAAAAATATTTCTAAAAACCACAATTAGAAAGGTGGATCAATAAATCAAGATATACCTGTCTACACTTAACTCGTCTTTGGTCATGTATTATTAATCATTGTCTCCTTAAATACATTTGACATTTCGTCCTCCATTTTTAATTGCTATATGTTATATATTACAGAATTAATCGAAGGCCATGTCGGCCGAAACTTCAAGAGATGTCGCTTGTGTTCAAGATGAGGACGTTCTAAGGAAAATGGTAAGACTCCTTGAACCCCTTATTACTCTCCTGATCATTAAAACATCCTTCCTTTCCCAGTGGCACGAGACCGAAGACTTCGGCAGAAAGAAGGAGATAAGGTCGCACATGTACAAGTTGAGGGAACAACGTCTGAGGGAGTTCTATAACGAAGGAGAACTCACCACCGACATAAGAACCACTGGAGGAAAAGTGTCTCTTACACCCACGCACGCGGATTCGCTGGCAGACCACAGCTTCCTTAGTTTGAAATCGAAGGAAGTGAGGGACTCCGAGTCTCCCACCAAGGACGTGAGCTATAAGATTACAGGTAAGCGGAATTTAGATATCTGCGATTCCGCTGAACTGGAAATTCCCTATTCTAGCTAAACACAGCGACCAAGGTTGGCAGATCGCCTCTACCAACCAGACCAGCTCGGACGGCAAGACCCATACCACCTCACAGGTGGCCACCAAGGCCGGTACCCAGGAAATCGAAGGAGGCAAGATAGACTTCGCCGCTAAAAACGAACAGGTCGCCAGCGTTTACCAGGACGGCGACGATAAGAATTTCACCAAGTCCGTCAGTGCTCAGTCGAATACTGTTATCAAGCAGGAAGCCGTTGGCGGAGACGACCGTTCCAATTTCAGATCCAGTTCTACCAAGAGCTCTTCCTCTTCGAGAGTCGTCACTGATTTCAAATCGACTTCAGGGGATGATTTCCGCGACGTGTCTGATCAAAACGCCACGCTCGTGTCCAGGAAGATTTACACCGACGACGCCCCCATCGATATCAAGAACCATCCTAGTTTCGTACCGGGAAAAACACAGGTAGAAATTTATTCTCTAAAGCTGTCAGCCCCGGAAAATTGTCCAGTGTTGTTAGTTCCAGTTCAATGTTTAAAGCTGCTTAATCAGGGTAATCTCTCTTGCTTTTGATTTTCCCAATCTATGGGATTAGGAATCTATATGGATTTACAGATCCTTGTTGGGCTAGAAGAAATTATCTTATATTTCTAGTGCGCTGGAAGAAAACTGCATACATAAATTTTTAACGCATACTTTCCGAACGCTACCTAGTCTATCTGATTACATTATAAAGGCGCTTTTAAATCAAATGGAATGGTTCCTGTATCTTAAATATCTGTATTTATCTCCTCGATTTATCTGTAGGTTTCAGATATGCCCTTTTTCATTCCATTGCAAATTTCTTTGATTTTTTCTGTACTATTGAGATTCAACGGTTTTAGAACTAAATGCTTTTCATCCGTCTGGTTCCAGCAAAATTCAATCTGGTGTTTACTTACTTTTCCTCATCCTTACTTCGATTTCCACAGGTAATACGCGAAACCAAAACTCTGCCCGATGGCACCACCCTCACGACGACGAAGTACGAAATCAGAGGCGTGAGCACCTCCAAAAAGGAGTCCAGCTCGCAATCCACCAGCGTTAGCGAGCACAGCTCCAGACGAACATCCAACGTGCAACAGAGCCTTACTAATCAGAACGCTACAAAAGCTATCAAGTATATACCCCAGGATGACCAAATAAGTCGCCAAGTTATCAGGCGGAACGACAGGAACGACGACGAAGTCTTGCTGGTTGATTCGAGCAAGAGAGATGTTACTGATGATGTGACGGTGAATCGAAGTGTCGTTCAGAACAAAGCCACAACGGTGAACGTTCAAAAAAGTAGCCAGGTGGTATCAAGTAGCAACAAGAACTTAAACACCAGCACTAGTACCAGAATCAGTGACGAGAAGATCATAAGAGTGCCCCAAGATGTAGATCAGAGACGTTTTGTGGAGGTACGTATTGGTAACAGAATAAAATACTTCATACGATAGTTACACCTTGTGAATAACACATTAGCTCCTTCCACCCTATGATTTTGTGGACGCACTGTGCGGTTTATCGTCCTAAAAGGGGGTGTTATACCTCAACAATTTTTAAATGGGAACGTGGGTCAAGTGATACCTCATTGAAAGGAGTTTTTGATTCCCTATATACTGCTGATTTGTTCGATCTGCTCGTTTACAAGGTATGGAGTTTCGAAATGTCAATAATCACGTTTCCCTATATGTTTCTTTCCCTTGCGCTGGGATATAGTTCGGAGCGCTATTTACACTGAATGTTGTTACAAGTGTTTAAGTCCAAATCCATTTAATACACGACACAATCCTTAAGTAACTTGTATGATACATTACAGGATATCAGCACAAGTACCATCACTTCTACCAAGGCCCAACCGGTAAACGAACACATCTCCACCACTCACATCACTCAAAGCAAAGACGTCAAAGACACCAGGCAACAATTCATAGACATTGAACGCCAGCACGAGACCGACACCAGAGCAGTCGAAGTCCCTCTCTCCAAACCCCAACAGGAAGCCCCGAAACAACCACCCTCTCAGAAGCCTCAGCAACCCTCGCAGCCGTACGAGCAACCGGAACGCAGGGAGCCCTGCAAACCTCCAACGTCCGAGCTCGACCAGCCGACCAAACCGACCGACGGCCAGTACATTACCACCTACCGTACGGATTACACCAACAAGAATACTGATTTTACGAACAGGAAGATCAGCACCGAGGTCAGCCCGACCCACGACGCCTTCGCCAGGTCGTTGAGGGCTATGTCCCCCGAGCGGTTGAGGTCGAGTAATCCTTCTCTGAGGCGCAGCACGAGTCCGGATAGGGCGAGGAGACCACAGAGTTTCTCGCCAGACGGGGCTACGAACAGGAAGAGTCCGAGGAAGTCTCAGGATAGGTTCTCCAGTACGGAAACTATAACTTACAGCAACAGAACCACCCCAGAGAAGAGGGTTCCGAAGAAGTCGCCCTCACCTCAACGTTTCGTCAGTTCCGATAACATAACCAGGAGGACCTCGAGGGACGATACCCATACTACCAAGAAAACAGTTGAAAATCACTCCACCGATACGGATATGGAAACTTTAACGTACCACAACAGAACCACCCCAGAGAAGAGGGTTCCGAAGAAATCGCCGTCACCTCAACGTTTCGTCAGTTCCGATACCATAAACAGGAGAACCTCGAGGGACGATACCCATACTACCAAGAAAACAGTTGATAGTTACTCCACCGATACTATAACCAGAAGGAACAAGACTACAACAGAAAGACAAAAGACCAAACCTAAGTCCAGATCACCTTCGCCGATTTCAACAGTAGCGAGCGACATCGAATTCATCAGGCACGTCCAAGACGTTACAACCGATCTAGACGAAGAGGCAATCACGAGCAGACCAAACAGTCTCGAAATAACAACTAAAAAAACCAAGAAAGTCACTGAAAGATCCCCCACCTCACCTCTAATCGACACCATACTTAACGTCAAAAAGTCTCCTCCGAAAGACTTGACCAGATCATCGAGCCTGAGGTCGCCAAGCAAAGCGGCTCCAGAAGACAGAACGCTAAAGAGGACCGATACGTACGAGGAGAGATGTCGTGAAATTCTGGGATTGACCGAAACGACGGAAAGGCGCAGAAGCAGTCTTGAGAGGAATTCGATTCGAAGAAAGTCCGAGGACAAACTAAGAACCCAAGTCAGGCAATCTCCCGAGAGGGAGCCGTCTAAAGTATCTCCAGCTCGGAGTTCTCCTGAAAAACAAAGGGAGACTCCGGAAAGGACCACTCCCGAAAAGAAAACTCCTAAAGTATCCGAGTTTCCGTCGCAAATTAGGAAATCTCCAGAAAAAGTATCTACTCAACCTTACCCAGAGAAACAAAAGCCTATCAAACATGGACCTAAAATCTCTGAGTTCCCCTCTCAGGTCAGAAAATCTCCGGAGAAGGTCGCACTGGAACAGAAGCCGAAAACTGCAGAATTTCCTTCACAAACCAGAAAATCGCCAGAAAAAGTGCCTTCAGGACACCACCCGGAAAAACAAAATGCCACCAAAGGAATCCCGGAACATTCTACTCCCGTGAAAAAATTCCCAGATAAAGTTTTTGCAGAGCCTTACAGTGGCCCAAGGGAAGGGCCCAAGGTTTCCGAATTTCCTTCTCAGATTAGAAAATCTCCCGAAAAGGATCATTCAGAACCTTACCCAGAGAAACAAAAACCAATCAAGGAAGCACCTAAAATCTCAGAATTTCCTTCGCAGATCAGAAAAACTCCTGAAAAGGATCATTTAGAACCGTACCCAGAGAAACAAAAACCAATCAAGGAAGCATCTAAAATCTCAGAATTTCCTTCGCAAGTAAAGAAAACACCAGAAAAGACACCATTAGAGCCTTATCCTGAGAAACAAAAACCAATTAAGGAGGGTCCCAAGGTCTCAGAATTTCCTTCACAAATTAATAGGGCTCCAGGAAAGACCCCTCTGGAACCATATCCAGAAAAACAAAAGCCTACCAGAGACGCTCCCAAAATTTCAGAATTTCCGTCGCAAACCAAGAAAGTTCCGGAAAAGCAACCCTTCGAACCGCTTGCAGAAAAGCAGAAGCCCATTAAGAAAGGGCCAGGAATATCAGAATTTCCTTCTCAGATTCGAAAGTCGCCAGAAAAGGTATCAAACCCGGAAAACCACATCACAGATATTACAGAAACTACCAAAAAGATAACTTCCACAACTGACAAAATACGGAAATTCTCCAAACCGAAAACTAGAAAACCCGACGAAGAGTCTTCTACCGATTCAGAAACCGAGGAAATTTTCAAGAAGATTCACACGACAGACGTGGAAGGAAAGATTCCTGTATCAGAACCTGCAGTCTCTAAAAAGTTCATAAGCCAGTTGTGCAGAGAAGAAGAAGTAGACCGTCAAAATGCCATTAATACTACGAAAAAACTATTGCAAACCGAAACTGATTTTGAAATCATTGATAGGGAGATCGAAAAAGAAATTTTACCAGCAGATACCACGAAAAAAAGGACTCAAGATTTTATCAAGTGCGAAACTGATATTAATATCCAAAAAGAAAACGTTACTGTAAAGGATAAAACAAAAGTAACGAGGACTTCAGACGTTAAGAAAGTTGAAAAACCGAAAGCTGTACCCCAGTCAAAATTGAAGCCGGTGACGAAAACCACACCCCAAAAAGATCAGATACAGAAAACTACCCTGATGGACATCGAGAAAATTTCAAAGAGCGAAGAAGATAAGAGCGTACACATAAGGACACATAGGATCGATGAAACCGTCGGTAAGAAAACCGTTACCAACAAAATTTTAACAAACGGCGACATCACCAAAAAAGTCCCATCGCCGAAGGTAATTACCACCACTACACCCAAGACCACTAAGGTAGTTAAGAAACCCCTGCAACCTAAATATGAACCCAAAAAACCCGTCGAGAGACTCGAGATAGTTGCAAAACCTAAATCCCATGGGATAATAAGGAAAACAAAGATTACCACCGAGGTAAAACGAAATCAAGTAACCCCTAAAACCAACCGCCCAGAAGCACCCAAAGCGCCATCCAGCGTGGGTAAAACTACCAAAACGACTGTTACAACAAAGAAAACGCCAACGAAGAAAGCGAATGTGCCAAAGCGGATCTCCAACGGACACCTATCAGATTCCGAAGAGGACGACGATGTATCCATCGTGGAAAGCCTAGACGAAACTGAGGTGGAGAAGGTGAATACAACAACTACAACTACCACTGACACCAGAAAAGTAGTTGTGGATCTCCTACGTTCTAAATCCTCGAGGGAACCGACACCGGACAGGCTCTGCCCGGTACCATTGTCCTCAGATGACGAATCCACCGGTTTTCCAAGGTACCCTGATACCGTCACCGAACCAGGCGACGACACCTACAAGAAACCGAAGAGGCTCTCCGACATCCCCATCATGGAGACAGAGACCACCACCACCACCACTAGCGAATTCGTCGACGTCACCGATGTCAAGGATGATAGTTTGCTCACCGTCTCGGACAAGGTGAGCAAGTTCATCTCCACCGCTGAGAACTTGGTGTCGTCCGACAGGTCGAAGAGTCCCAGGTGCCAAAACTACCCGGAGGACATCACCTCCGTATCGAACAAAGTGTCGGAGAAGATAACTCAGTTCACCACGAGTCAAAAGCTCGAACAGGAACCAGTACGGAAGATCCAACGGCCCAATCTCACCGACGTGGACGATTCTATTAAAGGTGACGACTGCCTGTTGAGCGTGTCGGACAAGGTGAGTAAATTCATCACTACGGCCGATAAGTTGACCAAGAAGGAGTTCCAAAAGCCCGTCAGTTTATCCAAAATCGACGCGAAGACTACCACTCTTCGAGACAGGCAGTCTCCCTCCAAAACAGAATGTGTCACCATCGAAAAAGAAAGTCAGATGTTCACCAGAACACCGGATCGCAGAGAGAAAACTCCGGAAAAGACTTCCAAGTATTCTTCCCCAAGAACCAACAAGGAGGACGAAAGTCCAACCTTCCCCAGGACTCCAGATCGCAGGGAGAAAACCCCGGAGAAAACTCCAAAACACGATAAGGAAAACAAACATCCTGTAAAAAATGAAAGCCCGTCCAGACGAACCCCGGACCGTAGAGAGAAAACCCCAGAGAAGACTCCCGTATCCAAATATCAAGATAAAGGTAACAAACTCCCTAGAAAAGACGAAAGCCCCAAACTCACAGACACCACTCCAAAATCCAGCAAACCAGACACGAAAGTAGTCCTGAGTCAAACGGGAAGATTACGCAGCACGGAAAGTATCAAGAAAGCCAAGGCGTTGTTCGAGAACATCGGCAAGGAACAAGAAACCAGAACCGTCGTGAAGAAACGTCTAGATTACGAGAAGGAAGATAAGGAGACAAAAGAGTTGAAATCGACGAAACTGATACAAGACACGACGAACGTCCGAAGCAAATCACCTCATTACATGGCTCCTCAGAATAGAAAGCCTCACGATCAGGAGCCTGAAACTCACAGGAAGTACCAACCTTCGCCAGATCGTGAACGGTCTCACGACTACGAATCCACGGGGTCTGATGTTATTACTCACAAGAGGTATCAAGCTTCACCAGATCGTGACGGCATTCCCCATTATAGGCTTCCGTTAGATAGAACACCACACGATCACGAGACCGTTACTAGAAATGAAGTTACTTCCCATGAAACACACAGGAGGTATCAAGCTTCACCAGATCGTGATGGTACTCCCCATTATAGGCTGCCGTTGGATAGAACACCACACGGTCACGAGACCGTTACTAGAAATGAAGTTACTTCCCATGAAACACACAGGAGGTATCAAGCTTCACCAGATCGTGACGGTACTCCCCATTATAGGCTACCGTTGGATAGAACACCACACGATCACGAGACCGTTACTAAAAATGAAGTTACTTCCCATGAAACACACAGGAGGTATCAAGCTTCACCAGATCGTGATGGTACTCCCCATTATAGGCTGCCGTTGGATAGAACACCACACGGTCACGAGACCGTTACTAGAAATGAAGTTACTTCCCATGAAACACACAGGAGGTATCAAGCTTCACCAGATCGTGACGGTACTCCCCATTATAGACTACCATTGGATAGAACACCACACGGTCACGAGACCGCAACTAGAAATGAAGTTAATTCCCATGAAACACACAGGAGGTATCAAGCTTCACCAGATCGTGACGGTACTCCCCATTATAGGTTTCCGTTGGATAGAACACCACACGGTCACGAGACCGTAACTAGAAATGAAGTTACTTCCCACGATACGCACAGGAAGTACCAGCCGTCGCCAGATCGCGAAGGAACCCCTCATTACATGTTACCTTTAGAAAGAAAACCTCACGACCACGAGACCGTAACAAGAAGTGAAGTCTCGACGCACGAAAGTCGAAGAATGTCCAAGCCTTCTCCTGATCGTGACGATGTTCCCCACTACAGATTACCTCTTGATAGAACACTTCACGATCGTGAAACTTCGAGAACAGACGTCACCACAACCTACCGTGATGAATACAATAAGTACAAGCATACATCCCCGGATCGCGATGGAACTCCACATTACATGTTGCCGCTGGATCGAACAACCCATGATTATACCAACACTTCTATAACGCACGATGAAAGTACCAAAAGGCAAAGAGTGAGCTCACTATCACCTGATCGTGTCGGTACTCCTCATTACATGTTACCATTGGATAGGACACCTGACGATCACCTCGACACGACCACAACCACTAAGAAGACATCTGAAACTAGCCATCAACAAGAAATTAGAAGAAATAGGCATCAATCTTCTCCAGATCGCGGTGAAACTCCACACTACATGCTACCGTTGGAGAGAGATCACTACGAGACTACAACTCAAGAAGAAACCCTAAGGAGACAGAAATTAACCTCCTCTTCCACCGAACGTGTTGCTAGCACTACACATTACACATCTGTGAGCAGAACTCCTCAAGAGAAATACATACCTGGACCAAAACCACACAGCGGCGAAACTCCGCATTACATGTTGCCATTGGAGAGAACTACGGTTAGATCCAGGGAGACCTCCATAGAACGTGAAGTCAGGCATCGTAAGGACTCTTCCTCTGAACGCTCCGATCGGGGCGACGTACCCCATTACATGCTACCTCTGGATAGAGGCACGAAGCTTCAGAGCCCTCACAGGCAGACTTCTCCAGCGCCTAGCGACCAGGTCGACTCTAGAACCACTAAATTCGGGGTCACCCTGAAGAGAACCGATTCAGGTAAAGAATACTCCACCGAGAGAAGGAAGAGCAGCATCACGTTGCGAGTGACGGAAGAGGAGATCGAAGAGATATTCGAACTGGAAATACTGGAGGAATTGGTAAGGTGCATATAATCTATAGTAGGCATTATTGTATTTTGTATTTTCAGTTAATCAAAGTTGTGAGTTACGAGCTGCGGAAGAAAATTAGAACGCAGATCCGTTTGGTTAAGAAGCTGATATCGGAGAACACTCTCGAATCTTACATTGCTCAGCGGAAGAAAATAGTGAAGCCAACGGAAAAGGAAGTCAAGAAAGACGTTGATAAGAAGACGGAGTACAAGAAAAAAGCAAGTCCTGAAAGGATAATCAAGAGCAACCAGCAAAGAAGAGAAAGCGTGGAACGAACCACGGAGTACAAGTCGAGCTACGAAAGAAAGACGTCTTCGGAAACTATCAGAAGAGAAAAGTCCTCGAGGGAAACCACGCCCGTAAAGGACAAACCGAGGACCAGCCCCGAGCGCAAGACCTCCAACGCCGCCACAAAACTCACCCAACTGAAGAAGACCGTTCCGGTAACCAAAACGCCCGTGGAAGACGACAAACCCGAATGGGCGAGGCAGAGGAACCTAAGGAAAACTTCCGAACAAACCGGTCAAAAGATCGTCTCCAAGACGACTACGACGACGACCAGCAGTACCACCACTTCGACGAATAAGAAGGAGAAAACCCCCAGAACCAGTCCTGCCAAAGAACTGAAGACCACCGATTTAATCACTTCGAGCTACGGAGTCGGTCCGACCGACGAGAACGGTACGCCCTTGTTCGGACTCAAGGCGCTAAGGGCGCAAAATAAGAATACCGTAACAAAAGGTAAGGAAAACTCCTGAGTAGGAATTTAAGGTGGTTCGTTGCAAACGAATGGAATCGAAAAATAATCCTTACTGTACTGAAAGACACTGGAAGTTTTCTGCTTTCAGTTGAATGTCATTCTATTTTGAATTTTCAGTTCAAGGAACGGTAATGACAAGCGAGTACCGTTCTGAAAATGGGCACGAGCCTGTCGGCCAGGTAACAATTACGAAATATTCGACCGATCCGAAAGATTTAGGCACAGACCAGATAACCGTGGATAACCGTGGGATAACCAGCGTGACCACGACCCAGAAATTCGGCTACAAGGACACGCCCTCACTAAAATCACTCACCAATAAACAAAAGGTTAGTACCTAGACGTTGCTATAAGACAAGTCTGCTTACAGTTATTAATTAAAATTACTTTTGGACATAAATCCTTTCTTATTGAAATTGTGGTTCGCAATTATGATAGGATTTACTTTAAGTACTTTGAGCGTATTACCTTTCTCGTTCAAAAACTAGTACATAAGATATTAATGTCAATTCTTATCCGTGGCGTGAACTCGTTTTGGTTTAGAAAATAACCAACGAAGAAGAATCGACTCTAACCACTAAAACAGCAAAAGTTACCAGGAAGAATTCCGTCAAGGCGATTTCGCAAAAGTTCATCGAAAACGCAGGTAACACAGTCGCAAAATATCGAAAACTAAAGAAAACTGATTTTCTCAAACGTTTCAGTGGAAACTTCGAAGAGTGAAAAGCAAACTTCCTACCCTAAGGCAGGACTGATATTGCGCACATCCAGCTTCAAGGATCCAAATTCTGATGAAGAACTTAGAACTACATCACCAGGTAAGAAGACGTGTACTTTTTCTTTCAGTTGGCTGATTGATGCAAAAATCGAATTCCTACCATAAAAATAGCTATTTTTTTAGAGATGCTATCCGATTAAGTGTTCCTATCTCTAAAAATTTCGATTGTTGGTACCGGTGGCCACTGATGACAGTTTTGTGTAGTGGTACTATTAAGATTACATTAAAGGCAGAATTTTAGGAGAATTTTAGGAGGATTTACTAACGTTAAAAGCTAAATTGCAATTAACCAAATACCTCAGTCGCTAAAAATTTATTTGATTAACTCGCTACTTAACTTCTTCAATGTATCCGTGAAGCAGCTTATTTGAATAGTGGATTTGAGTTGCAATTAAACCAGTCTCACAAATTTCTCAGCCATGAATGGTGTCTTCTTCCTAGACTTATCCGTCCTTGGATATTTCCTTGTATTATTAGACGCAGTAAATGGGACTATTTTCCCTCATAACCTGTCTCAAGTATTTTAATTTTCGCTTTTTCCAGTAATAACAATTTCTTTTTTTTCTCAGTTTCTTCATAACCTCCATGTTTGCTACTTTGTTAGTCCATTTCACTCTGAACATTCTACGGTATATCCATAATTCGAATGTTTTGTTTTTTCTTGTTGAGCTTCCTTAGGGTCTATGCCTGTAGACCATAAAATAACACCTATAGCACTCAACATTTCATCAGCCTAATTTTTAATTCTGCTTCCAATACTACTTGATTAACTCTAACTAAAGCAGAAGCATAGAGAAATAAGAATGAATATCTTGTAGGACTAGGGTAATTAGCTAACCACTGAAGGTCAACCAGTTCAGCTCTACTGACTAGCTTTTTTGAACCAATTAATTATTGTAGCTGATCAAATTGGCCGGTTTCGGCCAAAAATTTTATTGATTCATTCCACTTGGTTATTATTTTGTGTAACCTCCAAGTAACTAGTGTATAAAATTTCACTAAAACATAACGATATGAAACGCTGCCACTCTTTTATACAACTGACAATATCCAATGATTACCCACATGAATAATTTTAGATGATATCTGTATTCACCCCATTCAGAGAACAATAATTTACGCCATTTGCGCAGAAACGAATTTGGATTTGTTTACAATTTTCAGTCGATATAAATTAGAGATTTAGCCAGTGATGGACACCGCCACTGTCACGTTTTATAAGTTCATATGGGATAATTTGCTTTAACTAAAATCATTCCGCACACCGCTGGTCTCAAACTGTTTGCCATTTTAAACTCTGAGTAACTACAGAGTGGTTCTTTTTTAAATGAACGGATTGTACCCTTCGAGGTTTCTCTGGCCCAAAAAAACAGTATCCTTTTAGAAATTTTCGTTAATAATGTTGCTGTCTGATTTTAACCCCATCTACTCACTTGAAAAAATTTATTAGCGCCATTAAATTTACTCAGCTATTTACTACATATATAATCACCCAAATTGTTAGCCTCTTTGATTACTCAGAAAACTAGTTTTGCTCATTTAGTAGATTTTATTGTTCCATTGTTATTGCTACTGGTTTACGTTATATGGTACAACCCCTCTTGACATCACTAAACTGTTTAAATGAATTAAACGATAAACCACCCCCTTTTTCTCTTCCAGCCGACAGACAGTGCGAGAGCATGACCGTGAGGAAATCCTCCACCAGCACCTCGACCAAGACCGTCTCCGGCGATACTTTCCTCACCAATAAGAACCGCATAACCGGCGTCCGGGACGTCCTCGACAGGATGAAGACCGAGGAGCACCGCGAGGGGGACACCGACGAGGACGTAAAGGCGAGGGACCTCCTCAACAAGTTCATCGGGTCCCAGGTGATATTGTCTGGGATGGAGGCGAAGTCGATCAGCTCGAGCACCAGCACCAAGCAGGCCAAGGACGGTACCCTGAGGAGCACGACGAAAATCACCATGACGGTGTCGGTGAGTCCCAGGCTGGATATTTCTTGTTTGAAGCGCGTTTAGTTGATGATTTAGGACGTGTGTGTCATCTAAATTTATGTCCCTTGCGCTGATCTCTCCAACTAGACCACTTTGGAATTTTCAAGTCATCTATCCATGGTTTAACTAAAGTACAGTCTGACTCTCGTTTCTCGCCACAGAGCCACGGTTGCTCCAATCCAAAATTTCTCATGTAAATCACAACGCAAGATGTGAAGGAACGCAAATTGATGTACATTGTAAAGCATGAGTTTTCATCTGACGACGTAATGGTTAACTTAAAGTAATGCTGAAACTACGAACTTGCCCATACGCTTGGAGTTTAGGTAACGAGATTAGATGAGTCAGAAGAGTATTATGACTCCGAATGTCTATTTTGTAAGGAGTGAAAAATAAGGGTGAAATTTATTTAACGGTCCTTTCCGATTATTTCACGATGGCTGACAACCCAAACAAGAAGCGGCGCACTATGGGGTATCAATAAAATTTTTTCAGGGGTTTTATCTCCACGAGGAATTAGAATATCAGTGTGATTTCACTTATGTGCATTCTGTACATAACCTCAAAATTTCATTTGTGAAAAATTGAATAGGCACACAGGACCAACGAACCCGTCTTTATTTAAGCAGAAGCATAAGAAAATTAGGAATTTCTTATGGAAAATGAAGAATATCTCATTGAAATTCAGTCATCACTCTCCTGTCTACACCAAGTCACTATTTGGAACTTCTTTAAATCGCAAACGAAAATATCTATTGAGATTTTTTGAAGAAAAAATTAACTCTGAATCAAACAGATGTCTTCTCATAACGGCAGAGACAGAAAACGGAAACAGTTCAAAATATGCCAGGATTCAAGAATTTAACCTTTTATTCTTAATTCGATTCATATTGAATAAGGTTTAAATAACTCTAAAATCTATACAGAATATGAAGTACTTTTAGAGTCATCTATAGTCTTAATATTCTAACATCTACCAAGTTATTTAAATTTAGGACATTTCATATTTTCCTTAGACTCTTATCTTTTCTTAATTCTTAAATTTACATAAGTTCTGGTCTAGTTTCCCGTCGTTTTTCAAAAAATCCACACAACTTTTTCCAAAAATCTGACTCATAAATCTATTTTTTATAACTCTCTCGTTTTCTCTAAAATCTAATAAACTCTAATCGATTGCCTATGATTTAATTTGACTTTTAATTCAGACTGTTGACTAACGTTCTAGTAAACTTTCTAGAAATAAGATTTTTAATACGACATCCATGTGTCTATATTTTTTCAGATTCAGTAATTTTACCAAAATTGCAAGAAGTAAAGTCAATTACCCCACAAAAATCAGATCAGACAATGGCCACTAATCATTTTTGAACTGAGAAGTCATTTCATTGTTCAGTAGAGAAGGTAGACGAAATCTTTCGTTTACAGGTGTTTTTCGCTTCACTGGTCTGCGTACTTTTTGATTGGGAGTTGGTACTCCTGTATACACAGTTCATGGGTCACACACATGGGCGATAGTGGCGCCCCCACGTGCCCAATGGCAGACCAGTCCTCTACAAGGGGTCCAGGTTAAACTTGCATGCTTTCTCTTACTTCCATTCGAATTTTACTCTTAGTAGTACTTGTAACGGGAACGAAGAGTGGCGGCGCCAGTATCGTCAATATCCGTGTTGTTTATTTTTCCCCAGAAAAAAGTAAAACTCTTGGAATACAGAGTCGAGAAGTAAAGTATTTTTCTATAAGTTTAGTCAGGAGTTCCAAGCTAGGGAAGAGGGTAGTATTGTATGTGTTGTACCCAGGTACTTAATCGACCAGTGGTGGGCGTGCTGTAAGGACTAATTTATTTGCTGAAAAAAAAAATTTAAACAACCGCCCACTACATCAACAACGACCTGAATTGTATTCAAATTTTAATCAGGCAGCTACATTCACTCAGCTCAAAAAAGGAGAAAATTGAGCCTGCTTTGATTTTCCACCAAAAGTCATGAAAATTAAAAAAATATATTTACTACAGTCCCTATGCATGTCACTAGAGAACAAATTGAAAATGTCATGTTAACCTTAAAGAAAATTTTGATTCTAAATTGTAGTACGTTTCGATTTCCAAACCGTAAAGAGTCTCCTCTACTCTATTACTTCGAATCGCCTGAATGGGTATTTTCGTTGTCCAGATGTTCGGAAAGGATTTTTCCACATTTCCAAAAAGCAACTTCTCCATCTGCATCTCTATCGCGATTAGCGGCTCCTCCTTTAAATATAAATCGCAAGGTTGCTGTTAGATGTTAGAAACATACACGAAAGGCGTCTAATTTTGGAACGTCGTGACGTCAAACGAAGACGCCGACGACGACACCACCGGCCGTGTTCTCTCTCCCAAAAGTTTAGTGAACACCGCACTTTCACGTATACGACGTGATCTCCCCCTGTCTCTTGCTCTCTTCTGGTACACAACCTTTTTTCTGTTTTCTCTTCGTACTTTTGGATTAATCCCGTCCGGCGCTTTTGAGGAAAAGGTGAGTGGAGACTTATTAGAGTAGGTTTTTTTTTGGTTTTTATTTTTTGACACTAAGGCATGGAATGGAAACGGGCTATTTTTGGTTTTGGGAAATGTTCTATGACGTGTTTTGTATTTTGGACTGCGTAAAATGGTTTTCAAGCTCCAAAAATGGAAATCAAAGTGATTCCATTTTAGTGATGTCGATAGGAGTGAAATTTTAATGTACTACATTTTACGCAATTTGAAACAAAATAAACAGAAATTTTAATAATTTATAGTGTGGCTGGGATTAAAAGAATTGTGTTGTGAAAAAGTTCAAATATCATACAAAAAAGAATTTTTTAAATTTAACCAATCATGGCATCGTCCATGTACCTTCAATTATTTTTTGAAAGTTATTTCAAATGCCTTATTTTTGATTTATTTTGTTTGTGTGTGATGAGTAGTGTAAAGTAATTTTCCTGTATTTATATAATTTGTACCTTCTGTTTTAAGTTAAATGAGCGTAACACACAATCTCTACAATTTTTTAAAAATTACTGGTACATGCCACATGGTTATAATGTTTAGTAATTATTAACAATATTAAGTTAATAGCAGTCTGAAGAGCGTTGTATAAAGTTAGTGCGTTGTAACGAGCATCCCAACGACCGACCATTCAGAATCCATCAAAAAGCTGCGAATTACCATAAAAGCTTGCCAAGTTTGTCAATAAAACAATGAAGTGTCAATGACTCCCTCGGTGTCAACGTACGTCCAACGAAAGATTTTTTTTTAAACTATTCCTTACATTAGCTTAATAAAGAGAATCGCAGATGTGAAAATCATGATCCGAAATTCTGATAATTACCCACACTTTGGCAAGCTTTCAATACTTTCTGCGAGATTAACTATTTTCGTTTTACCCACCTTTTGACGTTTGAAGGTAATTAACGATTGACATCCTCCTCGCGCAAACTTGAAAAAATCTAAAAAAAAATATTAACCTTGACAATTAATTGAATTGTCAAAGATGAACACGGTAGCAATTAATTTGAGAGTTATAAATAAAAGATTCAAGATCTTGTTATTTAGGGCTAGTATTCAACACCAACTAAAAGAACGAACGAGAAATGGAGTAAATTGTGCGCTCAAAATTTTAATTTATAGTATCTCCATGTAAGTAATTATAAATACATCTGTTTAGTAAAAATTGAAACTGCCATAGGTAATTGAGGTTAGAATACAAATAACTCACTACTAATGCTCAGCTCAGATGTGACACTTCACTGAAAATTATGGATTTTGTGGAACTCAGAAATTGCAATTTTTAAGTGAGGACCTTGCAACAGTAAATGAGCGATTGATATATCTATATTTAGTTTTTCAAATTATAAATTTTTATAAAATTCCTAGAATGATATGTTTTCCGAAAAGTTCAGGACACTCCACGAAAAACTTAACAATTTCACAATGTCAAGAAACTTTCAACTATTCACCCTTAATTATATATACTTCCTGGTCGTTTTGTCAACTGTCCAGAAAATTCCCAACGATTTTTCCATTTCATTTGAGCCCAAAATCAAAACGGCTTGAAGAGCAAAGGTGTCACTTGTTTCACTTTGTTGTTATAAAACAAAAACAAAATTTGCAAAATTCCGCATCGCTTTGTCAGCGTTCTTTCACTTCTCTCTAACATGACCATTCTAAAAATGTCCACTCGTGCTCTAACAATGGCACACTTGTGCACTAAATATACCCCATTTAAATTTAGAGTCTAGCACAGGTTAATACGTTTCGAGTTGAAAGTACGAAAACAATAAAGGGGAAAAGGTGATTCGGAAAAAATTGCCCATTTCTGGAAACGAATAAAAATATCAACGAATAAGGAAGCTGAATTTGCCAGGAAACTATAGATTTTCGAGAAATATTTATTTGAATTCCGCGTCAAGTAGGCTATCGTCACCTTTTTTACTTAGATTCCTGTAAGTGGCAATAACTTTGCCTTAATTTATCTTTTACTAGACTCTGTGAGGGAAAGAAATTTTCACACCTTCGATACGTATGTATTTTCGGTTTTCAAAGAAACACGACTCTACAATTTTGATCCTCGTGCCCCGGGCACAGAGCCAAGCAATGCATAGGAAAAATGCTTGTAAAGCCCAGCCAGTTTGGGTTTTCGAAACGATTTTTTTGTTGTGTTCTGATTTATATCGGTCGGATTACGTCAATGTGAAAATCATGTTTTTTCACAATATTTTCGTCCTGATTATTTACATGTAGTTTACTAACCACTAGTTACAATATTAGATGATTTCATAAATATCGTTTTATTTCTAGTGTACTTAGAAATTTTAAATGTGAAATATTCGATTTCTCTCACTTCCATTTGTACGTTTCTAGTTTTAATTAATTCTGTTAAAGTTAATAAATATTAGGTACAATTAAAGATATTCATGAAGGCGAAAGTATAGTATTTCCGTATACGATTTTATTTTTAATAGCTTTTGTACCTGTAAACAAAAGGAAACTTTAGTAATTAGAGCGGAGAAACGAGAATATTTATATGAGCATGATTCAAGTGATAGAATGTTGCCAAAGATATGCGGAACAGCATTTCTAACATACCAGCTTTCAAATATAATTTGCGACTAAAAATAATTCGAAAAGGACAATCGAGGGGATACCTCGCATTCTTGTGCGAGTGAAGAAATTTTGAAAGACTCTTAACGGAAAATTGCAATGTAATGTAAAAATAACCTGAAACCCACCCAACTTTTCGCTTTTCTATCTTTTAAATCACAACAAAAGTATTTTTCGCGTCGATTAATTATTCGGTGCATTTTCGTCTCGGTCGGATCCCGTTTCTCCTCTATTTTAAGAGCTATTTCATATAGGTTCAATCTAAAATCGGAACACATAAGTACGTCCTATAAATAAACAAATAAATAAATAAATGTTCGGAAAAATTTTTTAAAGCGACTGTCAACACTCCACAGAGGATTTTATATTAAACAGTTTATGTAACCGGCTTAAAAATTGAAAAGTAACACATATACGTTACTAAGTAAGTATGGAAATGGCGTGATTTTAGTAGGAGGAATTTTAAAAGTGCTCACACGTTTAGAAATTTAAAGCGTGTGGTAGGGATTTTATTCAACGTAAAATAATAAAATCGTTAGTAGTCGCGTAGGAAGAAATAAACATTCACCTCCGCATGTAAACAAAATTTGCCGAAACCCAAACAACCAAACCAAAAATACGCGAACAGCCCCTTGCGAAACCCTCAGGATTTCCCAAAAACTTCCCTCAGAACCCCTCCCTTTCGCAATTTTCGCGTCGTCGAGCTGAACGCGCACCGTCCCGCATGCAATTGTACTTTCGGAGGCGTCGCGGCGCTGCCGTAAACCGCCCTCTCGCCAAAATAGGCGATTCGTCGAGCCGGGCCTGCGCGCCGGGCGAGGCGTCGCGACGCACCAGCTCGCGAATTTCGACGCGTCGTCGACCTTGTCCTTCGGTGCCGGACACCGTGCGCACTTCTCGACGTCCTCGTCGAGTCCTGTCAAAATTGACAATAAATGACGGTCCGGGTTTTGAGGGATACAACGCGTTATTTAACGGGTCGTGAGAATCGATCGCTCCCGCAGGATTTTCAGCGGGTGACGAACAAAAAATAGTTCAGTCGGCGAACCGAAAATGGCCAGTTTCGTGAATTTTGAGCATTCCACCTAAGGCATGTTTTACCGGAGAATTTGGTAAGTTTTTGAGAGTAGGGGGTTTGAAGGTGGAGTAAAATACTTTGGCAAACCTTTACCTTTTCCAGATGGATTTGATAAAAGCTGGACATGACTAGAAAGGGCATGAAATAACTAGTTCGAAAACATTAATTATAATTTTAGAAAATGATCCGTTTAAAAGTTGTAGCCTTTTGAAAATGCGATTTTCCTTAAGAGGTTAACTGCACGAAAGTTAAAAACCCACCAAATAATCACCACTGATCAATAGAAAACCGTAGGAAATGATGCGTGCATTCAATTTTCGCCTTTCCTTTTGTCTTGTCAATGATTTTTGTTTCAATGTAAACGTCTCCTTTAACAATTGAACGGGGCCTACAGTTTATCGTGGGCCGTGGGTTTATGGAAATTTTGAACCTTTCAGTTCTGGGGAGAACTAAAAAGAAAGATATTAAACGTTCTTTTGGAACCTTCAGCATTCAAAACTGTCTTCAAAAGAAATTTAGGTGGTTTATGAAAATTCAAGACAGTTTCCTTTTAATTTTAAACGATAGAAAGAATCTAAAATAAAATTTCCAAATGCTTTCCCAAACGTTTTCAGATCGTTTATGGTGGTTTCAAATTGTTTTATTCTCAGAAAATTGCTAAATGGAGGTTTTTTGATTATTAATGTAAATATGTTGTTCATAAAGTATCTAAAAATTGTATATCAGATTCATGTATGAATTGGGGTAAGAAAAGCTTTATTACGTGTTCAGAATGTAGTTTTATCGAGAGAAAACAGTTATAGTTACCCAAAAACGCGAATTTTGATCATGTTAACGATCTCTGATTTAATTAAATTGCTTGAAAAAATAGGGTTTATAAATAGAGGTCTAAACCTCTAAAATAAAAAAAGAGGTCTAAAAATTTGGAAATATTTTTTGATTTACGAAATGAAGGATTTTTTTTGTATTTAAACGTTTTTACTAGCTCGATTTCTTCTCTTATCCGCTTAATAAAATCCACAATGACAATACAATATTAAACCTGAGCCATCCTGACAGGGACCAGTCATTCTCAAAAGGTATCAACGGAGGGTGATTTCCATCTATTAATACCTGCTCACAATTATTATCAATTGAATAGACAATATTTTGGTAAAAATTTACTGACAAATTAAAATGAAAATAAATAGAAAATATATTTAGCATATTCTTAAACTTGTTCTGACCATACTTATGTTTGAGAATCTTAGGTGGGATGCTTCATTTTAAACATAGCGTAAAAGGGTCGTTTATGGCCTGCTTATCAGGATATCCTGTCGTTGCCACTTGTGTCACAAAGACCAAATACTCTTTGGATAAGTATACCTAATGTAAGTGAGAAGGAATAAAAGTAGAAAAGTATTTCTTTCGACAAGTAAATTTAGACTTATAAAAATATTTGCAGTGATTTTTGTTCCAATTCTGTAAGGAATTGTTTATATAGTATTGAAATGGGAACACTATGTGTAATACAAAAGGGTTCTTTACCAAAATTTCCATTACAAACTGACTAGGGTTATTATCGATTTTAGAAGGTTAATCATCTTATTTTTTTAAATTCTTTAAGTGCATTTTTAAAAAAATGTAATACAAATGTTTATTCAATTTTTAACTTTAAAACGAAATGGCATAGTTTTACAAAACGCCCGTTTGATTACTCACAACGGACAGAAAACAAAATATTTCACTGGCAGGAACCTGTGCAATTTATTAGCTCGGACAAATTTACTCAACGTGCGCTAGTCACGTGAAACTTAAGCATGCCAATAGTATGAAATTGTCTAGAATTTCATAAAACCTATTTTAATTATTTCTATTTCTTCATTCAACGTTCAATACCCTCGCTAATTTCGACAATTAAGGATAATTGTGTACGGCACAGGCACAATTGAGAGGTTGAAAGTGAGCAATTTTTCCAAATTAAAGTAATTAGAATAAAGTTCGGTCTGATTAGTTATGAAATGACCATATTTCTACATTGGAAAATTCGCTGCGCAATGGATATTTGAAATTATTTCCTAGTAAAGTAAATTTCACAAATTGCATACTAATTTATACTTGAATTAATTGGGTAACTTAATTGTTGTTTAAGTGAAAGTACCTATTTAAAATATTTTTTTTCTGTTTTCCACTATGATTAGAAAATGTGATGACTAATTTGTATTGTATTTCCTAGGAGGGTGGAATACCCGTAACGAAAACACGAGTGTTCCAACATCCGATAACGCAAGAGGAACTAGATACCATCTGGGAGGAACAAACTTTACGTTTATTGGTAAATATTTCGGTTATTATGTAACGATTCCAAGTAGATTTTTTTTTAATTCTTGTACAGCTCGACCAAACTAACGACTACGAAGAGAGGCGTTCGATCAGGGCCAGACTGAGGCAAGTCATGGCAGAGCAGGAAGGTAAGGAATACCACATAGTCTTCTATTCAAAATTTTATTGTAAACGAGGTTAGCAGGGAACATCTAAAACCAAATAGGTCGCACGTGACCCAATGATGTCACATACCAACTGTGAAGGGGAGTCGACATACAACTTGTATATTGAGATTTAAATTCGCGCGCATATTTTATGTTGGCAAACATTAGCGATGTTATTTATCTCTCTAGCTTCGACCGGACTGCGAGTTGACTTACATCTGAATGTTTGTTTACGTTACAGTTCGGGTCGATTTTACCTTTATAGTTTGCACTAAATATAGTTGTAAAGACTGTCAAGTTTGCAAACTGTCCATTTATGAACATATTTGTTCATAATTGACATATTTGTTCAACATATTGAACATACATATTGAACATATTGAACATGCAAACCTATTGAACACACATAATTGAACATATTTGTTCAATAATTGATTACTTTAAGACCCAAAAGTGTAAGGAAAAAGTCATTTACATTGAATCTGATTACTTATTGAAAACTATGGTAACAGCGTTAGTCTCTTCAGTGATGACGTGCAATGAGTTTTGTTGTAGATATCCTGTACATGCATACCATATTTGCAATGTTATTATTGATGAATAGTGATCGACTGTTCGATCGACTGCAGTTTTTGAAATATTCTTTCACAAAAAATCTGAAAACCTGTCTAGCAAGAGGAAAAGAAATTTAAAATTGATTTATGTAACCTAAAATATTCATGCCATTCTTGAACGAAGTCATGTTAATGGTTACCGTTTCTCGCAGCCTGTACGGAGCTGGTGGAGAAGGCGAGCCGCGAGGAGCACCACCGCGACGTCGGCGGCGTCGGATCACTAGAGGGTGAGTCATCAAATCTTCTCCCCCTTCTTCAGGGCTTGCTCGAAGCTCCCGACAGCGAGCACCATGCCGACTCCGGCATAGAGTCCGGCGAAGACCAACGGAGCGGTCTCATCGCCGAAGTTCAGTTAGCTTTAGATAAATTGTCAGCGAGCCTGCGCAGCGACGCGGCCGACATCGTGCCCGAGCGCCGCAGCTCGCTCCTGCAGCTCGTGGCGAAGCTGCAGGCCGGCCTCTCGACGACGGCGCCGCCGCCGAAGCTCGAGAGACGGCTGTCGAGCGGCGCCGGTCGGTTCGCCTCCAAGAGGAGGGAGCGCCACGCGAGGCACACAGTCGGCGTCAGTAGCGAGGAGCTCGCGGACGCGAGGAGGCTGATCGAAGAGATCTCCCTCGGCGACGTCGCCCCCTCCAAGGCGAGGCTCGACCTGCAGAAGCAGAACTCGGAGAGCAGCGTCACGAGCAACTCCTCCTCCTTCAACAAGTTCACTCCCAGCAAGACCGCGGTGAAGAACGCCACCGCGAAGCCGTTCAACAGTTCGAGCAACAGCATCTCCAACGCATCCTCGTCCTCTCTGGCGCAGACCCCCACTGACGCTTCGGAGCACCTGGACTTCCTCTTCGGAGACGAGCCGACTTATCACAAGACCCCGCCGTTGCCGCACGCGATCGACAAGAAACCCAACGTCATCGCCACCGAGCAACTCCCCACTAGCCCCCTGGAAGAGATCCAGGAGGTGCACCAAGCTGTCCAAGCGGCCGCCAGGAAAAAAATTAATTCCGAAAGTGTCGAATCTGAGACCGAAGAGGAGGATGCGAACACGGTGAAAGAACATAACGCAATCGACAAAACGCCCTCCCCCAACTTACTGCAAGAGAACCCGATCTACACCAAGCCGCCCGAGAAATCCGAATCCTCCAACAGCTTATCCTACGAGGAGAAAGTCAATAGGTTCAACACGCAAACTAAAAAATTAAAAATGAAACGCGCCAACACCATCGACATACCGAAATCCCTCAAATTCTACGAAGATCAGGACGACTCCGACTCCGAAGAGGACGAAGCTCAAAAGCGCAAGAACACCTACTATGCCCTCCGCGGCCCCATTAGGGTGGCAACCCCCGTCCATAAGACCAACGTGCCCGTCTTCGAACCGAAAACCAAGACAGATGAGAAATTCCTGCACTTCCTTCACAAAAACCAGGAAAATCCGTCTAGCAATCGACCTACCTCGATGTGGTCTCATCAGTCTAACAAGGCCCCAGTGTGGGGCAGTAAATTCGGAAACATCAAGAATAACTTCGAAAGTGGAGGTAAGTCGGCCAGGAATTTCTGGAAAACTCAAGACGACGGCATCGGGGTGGTCGGATCTGCCCAGTTCGGGCCTAGGATCAGTAAACAGAGCGCCAGAAACCTCCAACAGATGTTCGAAGAGAAGCAGAAACAATCCAACGTTGTTACCGGATCCCTCATCGTCAAAACCGAACCGGAAAGGACCTACAAGTTCGTACCTCAACCCTTACCCGTAAATAAATTCTCCCACGCGCCACAATCCGCTTTCAAACCGTTGCCAAAAAAAGATCCAGAAAATTCAGTCCCCAAAAAGGAGATTTTAAAGAAGGAACTCAAGGAGAAGCCCGACGACGCGCCGTTGTTCTTATACAGCCCTAAACCGATGTTTAACTCGCAAGAAAGTTCAGCGAGCACCTCGCCGGTCACGTCGAAACCTTGGGTTTCTAACGCGATAGAACACGGCGGGAGAGTTCTGAGTATGGTGGCAAAAAAATTCGAAACGCCCCACCAGGAAGAACCCCATCACATCAAACCCAGGAAACTGAGCAAGGAGTACCAAAGGGTGTTCGCTCCGAAGGAAACTCCCGCCGAGAAACTCAGTGCTCCTTACTTAATAAAGAGCGCGGAGAAAGCCGGTAACACCGTCAGAAAGTTGAGTCAAGAGTACGATAAAGTGCCGACAAACTACTCCACCACCACCACAGTAAAATACCAGCCGGTTCAAGAGACGAAGCACCATTATGTACCACCGTACAAGAAACCGCAGTCTTTCACTACGGCTCCAGAGAGAAAACCGACAAGTTACCACGACTTCAAAGCACTTGACGTCACCCATAACGCACCACAATCACCTTCGTATTACGGAGGACATTCACCGAAGAAAATTTACAATCAAAATGAACCCCCCTTATCGAAACCGTTCGGTAGAAACCAACACTTCCAACCCGTTAATTACAGCATAAGGTACGACCAACCAGGAGTGATCCACAACGCCCCTCCACCCTCGCAACCGTTACCGGCCAGCCAAATTTTCCAGCACGTGCCAGGTAAACCGCACGAGGAACTCGTCTCACACTACACCACCAGGATGCAGTTCAGCATCAAACCCGAAGCCGAAGCTCCCAAGTTCAGCGTCAAATCGGAGCCGGAACATCCAAGAATCGACGTCAGATCTGAACCGCAAGTGCCAGAGAACAGCGTCAGATCTGAACCGCAAGTACCAAAGAACAACGTCAGATCTGAACCGCAAGTACCAAAGATCAGCGTCAGACCTGAACCAGAGCTTCCTAAGTTGCAAACGCAACTCTCGACCGAGAGCCTTCACGAGTACAACGCGATCAACAGCAAGGTGATGGTAGGACCGGTGAGTCAGCAGGCCGTGACGGTACGTCAGAAATCGCCCATGAGCAGGAACGAGCACGACATGGAAGCGGCTTTCAATCTCAAGAACTCCCTGCAACAGCTCGGCCGGAGGGAGTCGAGCAAATCCCCGAGCAACCACAAGTACATCACACCTCCCGTGTCTCCGCAGAACAGCTTTAAGTACAAATCCGAGGCCGCCAAAGAGCCGATCAGAATTGAAGTGAAGCCGACCGAGAACAAAACCTACGGCGTGGTGAAGCCGTTCCAGCAGAAATCGACTCCTATCTATAATAACGTGAGCGGGGATAAGAAGCTGCGCCAGGAATCTTTGGAGACGAACGAGAAGGGTCAGAACGTCGTCCATAGTAAATTCCATATCCCCGTGATCAGTGTGGCGCCGGGGACGCCACCCGCTCACGCCAAAATGCTCAGCAAGTCTGACTCCTGGCACCAGATCTGTATGGCGAACAAACCTGCCGCGCCAGCCAAGAGTACGCAAAATCCGGTGCTCAAATCGAAATCTAGCCATTCACTAGCGGTGCCTCAAAAACAGTTTGAGGCAGGCATGTCTAAAGAGGAACTGGTGCAGAAGAGGAGATCCATCGAGGCATACTTCAGCACGGGGAAATCCCCCGCAGTAAAAAGAAGCATCAACAGGATAAAAACGTCTGAAAAAGTATCGGCCTCCTCACAACAACAATCATTGACCGCTCTGACCAGGAGCAGAACTCTGCCGGACATCGTGTGCCCTGATTTACTGGACGAGAGCAATCCGGACAAGGCCTTCGAGGATCTCTTCAAATCGGCCGTGTAACCCCTCAAGGAGCCCGTTCGTACTTCAATCGTCAAGCATTCCATGGAGTTTCGTAGATTTAGCTTAGGCGTTACTTTTACTAAATTAGTCTATCCGATATCGGAAGGAAGGAGGGAAAGAGAGAGGAAGATTGGTGTGTGGAGGTGCGCACACCAATCACACACTGAAACGGGGGTGGATAGAAAGAGGAATAGAGGAAGATTTGAAGGCCGCGAAGACGGTGAGGACGTGTTGGTGTGCGCACCCTTGTTTAACACAAAATGTACCCCCTCGCGCCTGCATCCCAACCCCGCCACTCAATAGCGAATGTGTACAGTAATAATAATAATCACCATCATCAGCGAAAGTGCTAGCAGCTGAAGCCAATAAACTGTTATTGATAACGAATTAATTTAATTTATACCTCCTTAGGTATATCGTTTACAGGATGGTCTGAGCATAGCAACAAGAGCTCTCGCGTTTCTTTCCATTTGAGGAGGGTTCTTATACCGCGTTAGTCGTATGATTTCAATTACCGATGGTATAAGAATCTCTGGCAAGACCAGAACTCCTGTTATTATGCTAGCGATCTATATTTTATAATCTAGTTATGTAGTTATTGTATGATCAACCTGTAGCGTTCCGTTCCCTTATTTCACCACGTAAAGCACCGCTATAGCGTGCTGTAGGCTTCTCGAAACATTCCATGCAAATGAACCGGTCCGCGTTGTTTTGCTGTTCTACATCGTTTTCAATCGATAGAACCAAACATTTCAATGGAATGTCCCGTATATACTTCACCACGATCACCTCTCTTACTAACACCTCTTCCACACTTAAGACCGTTTTTGTTTTCGTTGCCATCACCGAACTAATGGAGTGAAGCACTAAACATTTCTCTGTTGTTATCTTCGAAACTAAAACTTTCTGTTCTTGCTTGCAGAAAGGATGGTGACGACAGAAGAGACTCTAGAGGGTCCGATCACGACCACCAAATCAGGTAATTAGATTCGCCTGTGGGTTGTTCTTATTTTCACTAAGTTATCGTTTCAGTCACTAAGGTAACTACTCAGCAACAAATGATCAAGAAGCCGTTGTCGCCTTTCGCCAAGTTTCAACAACTCGACAGGCAGAACAGCTCGAAGACCCCACCAAGGTAAATTGTTAATTCGAGTTTTAGTGCAGGCGAATTAATATTTTATGACGAAGTAATTCCTAATGGGGTGATCTGAATTGAAGATAGAAGAAATGATGACAAAGAAAAAATTCATAATCTGAATGTTTGCAGTCGTAGAAGGGTAGGGATTTGCCGCGCTAAATACTTTTTTTGTCAAAAAAAAGGTAAATCTAAAAGCTGTAGATAATTAAGAACTCTTCAACTTTGGTAACAGAAAAACACTCCTAAAGAGCCCTCGTTTGAACAATTTATTGTGGCGATCAGGGTGTCATCGACGTTTCGGCCTTAGTCCAGGGCATTTTCAAGATAAAATACATTCACAGGAAAATCTACAAATGATAACTAGTGCAGAATATTTTTTTAAAGATATTTATAGTAAGATGAGATCTAAACTTACTTTAACACATATTAATATACAAATCATCCATGCACATTATCTTTAGGTCAGAAACTCTTGTCTCATCCAGTCAAGATCAGTAGGTGAGAACCTACTACATCTGTACAACTTTGGTACTTAGAATTTTGGGTGCGGCATCATAACTTCCTTTTTTCGAAACGGAATGAAACCAATTTTGTGAATTAGATTTTTTTATAATATAGGTAAAGTTCTGTTTCACACAGCTTTAAGAATCATGTCAGGTCGGGTGACGCCCCCCATTGTCCTTTCATCACCACACATATAACAATCGATTTCCGATCTGGGACAGTGCCTACCGGGGCTACATTGAACCGATTTCGAAAGGCACGCTGGGTTACGATCACAGAACGTCGAAACTTTAGAAGTGTGCCTGTCGAATAAGACCATTCTCCGCCCACTCCGACCTCTACAGCCTGAATGTCACGCATTTCAAAAAAGGGCGTTATGATGCCGCACCCTGTATAACCTCATTTTTTGTTATTTTTTTCTTCTCTTGAGAAACAACTTAAAATTTGCGAAATTTGGTAGAATTGTAGCTTTTTTATTCCAAACATGGATGTATACTTAAAGAGGGGGGGGTAAGAGGGTTCGTAAATTGTCATGATTTAGAAAACTGCTATAATGCTAAAAGACAATGTTCAAAAATAAACGGTTCTAAAATTAAATCGGAAAATGTTAAATTTTGCCGAGGAAAGGAAAGTAAAATACTAAAAAATTTGGTTTTCGCGTTTTACTCGACAAATTTTAGGTTATGTCAAAGAATTATAAGCACAAAACTTTTAAGCATTTAACATTTAGACATTAACATTAAAAAGGGGTATTTACACAGCAAATCGCGAAAAAAACATTTCTCACCCCTTTCAACCATCACCCTTCTACGACTGCACACATTCAGATGTTGAATTTCATTTTCTGCATTAGTTATCACTGTTATTCCGTTAGAAATTAATTCATTGGCTAGTTTTAGAGGTAATTCGCTTGCACTATTTATTTTACAATTGCAAACAATTGAAAATGATCAAGTAATAATCCAAATTTAAGTTTTATGCACTTCTTAGGATCTCATTTAAATTTTGCAAGTAATTCAGTAATGACGATAGAGTCCAAGTGACATTAAAGATTTATATTTAAAGGAACCGGTGTTTGAAATTTACATATGCTAGTTAGTTTACTAGTTTACTTAGGAGTATCATTTGCGCTTGAAATTCGGAATTAACCTTGATATCAAAAATTGTCTTGAACAGTACAAAATAACTTTGTGAAACACTTATACTTTTTTATACTGATGCAGCATGTCAAGAACATTGAGCAAATAATTCAAGAAAAGTTTTGTCTGAATCTTTTGTAGAAATGTTCATTGTAACATTTGTGAAATAATTTTGAAGGGGTTTCATGTATCCACCTTTAGATTGTTGCAATGTGTCAAAAACATTTAAGAAATAACTCGAAATTCGAAAAAATTGCTACCTTGTTAGAAACGTTCATTGAAACAATTGTGATGTTTTGGCGTACTCCAATTTTCATAATGTTGCAACATGTCAAAACCATTTTCGAAACAATTCAAGGAAACACTTATTTGAAACTTTATTAAAATCATGGTTTGAATGCTCTCCATTTTCCAAATAAAATCAATAAGGCTAAAGAATTAAAGAAAAAATTCAAAGAAACGCGTCTGAAATTTTTATGGAAACGTTAAATGAGACCTTAAGAAACATTTGTAAAGGTTTTCAATAGACTTCACTTTTCCTAATTTTGGAACGTGTCAAAAAGATTTGGGTAATTATTTAAAGAAAAAGATTCTCTTAAACTTTAGAAACATAAAGTTTTCATCTTATTGCAAACATGTCAAGAACAATTACAAAATAATTCATAGAAAAGTTTCCTACGAACCTTCATAAGACGTTCATTAAAAGTTGTGTAATTGTAACATTTTTGGAAGGTTTTCAAACGCTCATTCTTTAAAATGTTACGAAAGCAGTGTTTAAAATATTTTAGAAAAACTATTTGTCAAAAAAAAACTTCAATAAAACCATTAATTGAAGACCTTCCTGATTGCTTCTATAATTTTAAATTTTGCCTTAGATAAAATGTTATTTCAGAATATTTCAATGATTCAAAATTAAGGCAGTTTGTTTTATACAACTCGATACATACTCCAAATACATGTATTTAACTACCTAACAACACTGCTTATAATCAGTTTCAAACATTGGTTTCTTCTATAATACTAAATTAATAGTGTTGTTGATCCTGCATTTAAACGACACATTGATACAAAACGATCAAAAAATAGTCAGAATAGTCATTTCTGTAGGACGATCGAACAGCAACCCAACATGATTTTCAATTATGTTTCAAACTAGCATGTTTTTCCATTGCAACATCTATTAAAGTAACGTTACCCATCCGATCACTCGTACACACTTTAACAATCATCCGTTTGAAGACTTACATCACTAAAACACATCCATCACAAAGTAATCCGGTTCCAAATACTCAAACAGACTCTTCCACTGTCCTTCACCTTACGCTTACCGCAGTAGTACTCCAAAACAGGCCGATTCTCGAGCTGGAAGTAGATTTACAATTAGAGATGTGGAAGCGTTTGAGAATCGGCCTGAAATCCGTGTCTCTCTATTAAAATTAACTTTTGATCGCTTCGGCTTGGTCTGCAGTACCCCGGCTACCCCAAAGACCCCTTCCGGCAGTGGTCCCCTCTTTAAATTCACTGACCCGGCAGTCAGCCAGTCAGCGAGCACCATCAAAGATCGTCTCTTATATTGGTGTCGTGTGAAGACTAAGGAGTATGAGGTATGACATTAAGTTTTCCAAGAAATATGATAAAATGGACATTGTTTTCTCGATTAACACCGTATTTACTCTTCTAACGCTAACAGTGGATGGTGCTGTACGTGAGTTTCGCTTGTAACTGCAATGAGAAGGGTGAGAACTGATGCAGTTGAACCCTTCTTATTCGATACTCGAGCTTCCGCATTTCTGCATGACTCTACGGGAGATTCCCGACGCTTGGTCGCTCTCTTCCAGTTTTAAGTTATTGACGAGTTGATTTTTGGACATTTGCCGCCAGTGGTTCGTTTAAACCATGAATTGTTTTTCTAGAACGTTCAATTAGACAACTTCTCAAGCAGCTGGGCAGACGGACTGGCATTCTGCGCCCTCATCCATCACTTCTTGCCGGACGCGTTCGACTACCATGCGCTGACGCCGAAGAATCGAAGATACAACTTCGAACTCGCTTTCAAGGTTGCCGAGTAAGTGACTCCATTGAAAAGAATAAATCTTTATGCTTTTTGAATGTACTTCTCTGGTAAAATCCTTTCGGTCTGAATTGGTCCAGTTAAAAAAAAGCAATAAAATTTAGTAGCCAACCTACCGACACACATGACACTATGACGAGGTTTAGATAGTGGAAACATTATTTTGGAGTTGGCTTTTTGGTTTTGATTTTTTGACAAAATAACTGAAATTAGTAACTAAATAGATAAAGTATCAAAAAATTTCATTGCCTGGCGAAGCCCACGAGGAGGTGTGAGGAAACTTTGTTTGAATAGGAAATATGATTGGTATAGTTATTAGGAGAGATGGTCGTAGTTGTTAGCAAGATAAATGCAAGTTAATTTAAGATGCAAACCGCAAAAAGTAAGTGAAACCAATGCAAGATGAATAGCAACTGCAAATAAAGCATAAATAAAGCAGTACAAGTTTGAAGGAGTCGCCATTACAAATATTGCAAATATTTTCTAAAACAACATCTAAAACAACATTTGATAGTGTGTGGGCGAAGTTATATTTTCGCAAACGACCCTTTAATGTAGCCCATTGTCAATAAAATATTGCGATTTAAAATTATGATTTTTGATGAGGCCTAATAAAACTTTTTTCGGCTTCCTTTGTATTGGAATTTGGAACTTTCTCCAGTTGCCGGGAATGATACGGTGCATTTTCCACAACAATTACCGAATTTGTTGGAATATTTAGTATAAATTGTTCAGCAAACGACTTTTCAAAGTCGCATTCATATCTTAATGATAGTCAGCACTACTTTGTGTGGTGGCTTTTGCTGAAAGAAGTAAGACGTTTGGAAATAAAACTGTTTTCATTTCCAGCATACAAAATTATAACCCTTTTCTCCCTCGAGCAAGGTGCATTTAAGACACAATTCTGAGAATTATCTACCCAACCATTTTTGTCCACATCATGTGTATCAAACCAGCTTTCATCCAAATAAATAATACTACGATTATTGTCGCGATATTTCCAAGCGTTTCTTAGATAGTTTTTGTAATTACTAATTTCTTGTACTTAAATCCACATTTCAAAACTATATTACGGAGAGATTCTAATGACTGATACTTGTTTTCTTCGGAATTTTGTAATTTTGGGTAAATGACTTGTAAAATCGGAACTCTACTTTCTTTATAGGTAGCCTAAATTGTTCGCCAAATGACCTCCTCAAAAGCATCATCACATTTGTGTTAGAATGCGCGAATCGATTACGTTTTGCTTGATGATCTACGATATTACCTTGTTTAATAACACTAGTGGTAATTTAGTTAATTCAGCTATTCTCCGTACAATGGAATTCAAAGAGTGTTGCGGTGACTCTCCATTGGAACAAACATAGATATTTAAAATTATACGCTGTACTTCAACGTGTAAGTCATTCTGGGAAAGTTCCCAAATTTGTGCCTCATTTGTTTCTGCGGCATTTTTTGTACTGTGTATATCTATATCATTGCCATTATTAATTTCGTCCACGTCGAAAGGTCTCCAAAAAGCCATTTTAAAATAATAATTGCAATTGCATACACACCACTGAATTCCAGTGACGACTAAAAACGAACACGTGCTCGGCCCTCAAATTTAGTGGCTGTAGTGGATCTGTTCTAACACCCGATACTAAAAACATTTATAGGCATGTATTGTAGCCACTAACAACATTTCTCCGCGCAAAATATACGGGGGAAGGTTAAACGGTACATTACATGAATGCTCTGCTTTTGTAGGGGGTAAAAACGTATTTTTTAAATTCGATATAAAATCAGTTAATTTTTTTTTGTTTTTTTAACTGGAACAACTCTTACCGGAAGGACCTTACTTCAATTGTTACCACATGCTTGTAATGTAATACATTTTTAGTGAAAAGGCGGACATATTCCCTCTTCTGGACGTCGACGACATGGTGGCCACCCGCAGGCCGGACTGGAAGTGTGTCTTCACCTACGTTCAGTCCATCTACAGACGCTTCAAAGATGAAGAAATTTAAATGTCTTAACGAGGAAATTTTTTAAATGTTGGTGTAAAAATTTTTGTACATAATTTTGATATCTTGTGGAACGGAGTAATATATATCTCTCGGGTACTTCCCTGGTCTATTCTAACTGACCGGTACGTCTTTTTCCTTCAGTTAGGATCGATCGAAGCGAATCCTTAGTTGTTGTGTTTGTCTAATTTGTTTTTCTCGTTTTGTGGTGCTTTAATGTCCGTTTTACAACTCGCACTGTGATTTTTTAGGCATTTGTTACAAGATCTCTTATTTCTTCAGTGAACAAAGTGATAGGTATGGTTTTCCTTTCTTTCGTAATATCTGCCCAGCTGTTTTTACTTTTATACATATTTTATTAGTTTTTATATGCTATATACACATTTAACTACATATATTTTTCTCGCTTATTTATTTAACTGACATACATAGACACGTTATATATTTATTCAAGGGTTGTTGTTAATTTTTCCGTAATTACACGAACGCTCTAACAAGACATATAAATGTTAATTTTTGTACTTTAATAACAATTTTTATAGTCGATTACAATTTACAATGCATGCATGAAAGTGTCAATAAAGCTGGTTAGTTACGATTTAATACATATGACAAACCTACGCAGCTATGTGCCTTGAATTCTTGTTTATAAATCGATTTATACATGAAAATCTAACAGAAAAAAAATGCAACACAAAAACAGTCTTTTCTTTCAAACCTTTTTTAACTAACGTAAAATCAACAAGTTGGCAATTTACTATCAGTTAAAACTGTGATAATCGATGAAAACAACAATAGAAGTAAAGCGTTGTTACTCTTCGATTTTATTTAAGGATTATAACGAAACTAAGGAAGATATACTTTGTTTGTCTTCAAGTGCCACAACCTTTTTACAACTTATTACGTGGTCGAAGATACGAGCAAAGAGTGAATCTCATTAACTGTGAAAGACATTCGTTTGATCTGATCATATTCAGAAAAACTGGGGGTATTGTCTTAATAGAGACAAGGCTCAAAGGGTTATCTATTTTAAATTAAAAACTTTTTTAAATGGCTAAAGCTTTGGTATAGATTATTATTAATAATTTAACGTTGAAAGGAAATGAATTTATTATTTTCATTATTACACCAGATATTAGTTTTTGGATTATTTTCTACAAATTCCAAAAATTGGAACCAAAAATACACTTGGTCAAGTCTGCTCCATAAGTTGAACAAGCCGCTTGCACAATATTTGTTGCTCAATTCCAGTATATTTCTGAAACAAGTTATACTAATAAATCCGCTTGAGCTCAAGTATCTTTGATCAAGTCTGCAGCAAGTATTAAATCAAAGACTTGCACAATATGACTTGATCAATTCTGCTACAAGTTTGCAATATAGTAGCTTGCACTATTCACCCCTTATGCTCAAGTTCTTCTAAAGAAGTCTACTGTAAGTATTGATCAACACATTTTATCAATGAATATTGCTACAGATTTCAGCAGTAGATAGAAAAAAGCATGTTTTGTATAAGTGAGTTTGTTACCAGGGATATGGCAAAATTTGGCTCGACCCCCCTCAGGTGAGGTTTTTCAAAATGCGTGTTTTTAGTGTTATGTATTACGTTAATCTGCGCTTGATTGCGCTGGATTTATTTAAAAAATGTAATTTGTTTAATTATTCTTACTAAAAACTAATTAAGACTAAGAACTCAGTCTAGAATCACAGTGAGAATTTCTCACCCTCTTACATTCTCTTTTTTACTGCCAATCGAGGGCAGATGAGAAACTTTGTGGCGTTCGCACTAATCCACCATAAATATTATTATGTAAGATTTGGCCATATCTTAGTGGAGAAACGTGTTATGTATAATAGCTATAACTTCACATTGAATTCGTCAGGACCTACGGTTTTTTATATTTTCTTGTATCTTTAAATGCTTTTACTAATTTTTCTTTTAATATTTCTGGGCCATCCAGTTCACAATATGCTCGGTCAATTTGCTCTCTATGATCATTGAAGCAGCCTGTTCTTGAGCTTGTTACATATTACCGTCTACGAGCACTGTTGAAGTATATAAGTGTATATCATCTCTTTAATCTTATTGTGTAGATGAAAACTGTCGTGATGTCTTTCTAATCATTCTATTTCATTACGTTTCTCATTTATCCATGCTTGTTTTGCATTCCTAATCCTTTTCCATATAACTATTAATCTTTTTTATACGCTATTTTAGTGTTTTTATGCACTCTTCTTAAGTTAATCATAGGATTTCGTTGTTAATCCATCCTTCCTTCTTCTTACGTCTAATTTCCCCCAATATTTCTGAGGTTACGTCCCTGAATTCAGTCCATATTTCTTCTGCGGCCATATCAATTCGTTATTTTAGATGTTTCATGTTGCTATTAAGTTGTTTAGAGTTTATATTTTGGGTCATAATTATCCAACACCTTTAAATTGAATTTGTGTGGTTTGGATGTAATCTTTTTTTTTAAGTCTGATTCTCATTTGTGCTACCACAGGAATCAGACCCGACATCTGTCCCTGGATATGTTTTGACCGACTTAACTACATTTATAAATCTGATATCGATTAAAATAAAATCAATCTTATTGCTAACTGTTGTCCCTGGTTCGTCAGGAGGTGATTTCCACCCCCCTCTGGGATGTACAAGTGTACTTAGTAGGGTCAACGATCACAGTAGCCAACGCTCAAGGTGGTTGTTTTTTTTTTTTAGTGCGGTAAAAACGTACACCTCACCAAATGCTTTTTGAACGTTTACTTTGTTCACCGAAAAAAAAGCTCCTAAAAACAAATGAAAACCACTTTTACACTTGCAGTTTTTATAATAACAAACTCTCTCCTAGCATCTCTCAAACACTTTGTACAGTTTAGGTAAGTTCGCCAACTCCAATATGAAGCCATTCTCAGCAAAACTCCTAGGTGGCATGAAATAATCTTTAACAGCCGGATATAGTAGATGTTCCATTAGCCAGCGCCAATCTTTTTCACAATCTTCTGGTATCCTGGAATAGAACCTGGCGAGTTCTCGGGCGAAAGTTTCGAAACACCCCTCTTCGGTCTGCCAATCGACCTCAGATGCTAAACGAATTACGAATGATGGCAGACCTCTTTTATCAGGGAAGTAGTTACCTAAAAATAACATCCATGAACGAATTAATCTTAAAGTTTTACTTACATTTTACGCACGTAGCAAAATCGGTAATCCGCACAAGTTCCCCTTTTCGTCTACCTCTACAGAAAAGTACTCGGACAACATCTCGGATTTGCCCTTCAAAATATCCGCAACATTCTCCGCCAACTCGACTTTATCGCCGTCTTCCTCTGTCCAGCCAATCTCAGGCAGGTCCAACCCCATCCTGGCTAATTTCGCGATGGGTAACTTATTTAAAAATCTGTACATATCGAAGTTCTGAAAATTGTACATGACGAACTGATAGAAGAGCTCATTCAGCAATATAGGAGTATGACAAAGGTACAACTTAGTGGAATGTTGGATGAGGGAGTGTTCCTGTGAGACGGAGCCTACAAAAACATGATTGGCGAGTAATTCGCGTAGGCCCATGTGACAGGACGACTCAATGTGTTTGCGTTTATTGAGAATACTCGTGAGTCTAGTTTCCTTCCTATAAACAGAGATAGAGGTGATGAACTACTTGTAAATAAACAGGTTAATCAATATAACTGTATTAGTATGTTGGAAAAGGTATTTGTAGCTCCAATGCATGTAGCTTTACGAAATTCTAGTTACCTTTCGATTTTTGATATGGATGAAATAAAATTATTTGTGGTTTTAGAGTTTGTTTGGACTGGTGGCGGCACTCGTTTGTCTTCCTGTTTATCTACAACAGTAAAATAAATTAGCGATGTGTTCATCATACAACTTTCTCATGTGAGGCACACGCTCTATGTACAAACTATTAAGAAGTTCTTAAGAATAAAGTACCCTTTCGGGCAATTTAAAAAAATATCAAAGAAAGCTATGGGTTTTAAATGACCAAGTCAAGTTGCAAAGGTTGCAATAAATCGCTGAGGCTGATTAGGAGAAAATTAAAAAAACTAATTCTTTACAGTATGGCGCACTTTAGGGCACTTTTAGAGAAAAATGTTTCAAATAAAAATTGCAGGTTTTTAATGTAGTAGTGGTTCAGATATAAAGTTTAATATGAACATGTAAAGTTTTGTAAATGTAAATGTAAATGTTTTGGAGAAAATTAAGAAACATTGAATATCTACACGGGCAGGGCCCATCAGAAATCACTCAAGATATTGATCACGGTAGTCAATTTGAATTAAACAGTAAATTAAATATGCAAAGTTTAAACAAAACGGAACTAGCTCTTGAGATAACACAAAAGTGACAAGAGTAAAGAACCCTTTGCCCTTAACCAATTGTAGCTAAAATCGCATGGATTTGATTATTCAGACGATCAAGCCCAAGTACAAAGTTTGAGCTTTTCACTATTTACAGTTTCTGAGATAAAGTCGACCACATACATACATATAGATATTTTTCCAAAACATTCAGAAAAGCCAATATCTCAATTTCCGATAATCCATCCATAAACAATACGTTCTCATTATATTGGTACCACATATGAGAAAATGAAAAGTAATGCTTTATCCAATTTCCTACATAATACAAATGAAAGCACCTAAAACCTTTTTTAGTATGTATGTTATATCTTGTATGCACATTAAAATAAGTACCATATGATATGGTCTAAAATTGTAACCAAATTATATGTAATGTTAATAATTTCAACACACCATTTACAATAGGTTCAATATCCATCTTAATTTCTTCACTGATCCTTTTCTCTGCTAGATTATCTTCCAATTTATCCACATCATCCAAAAATTTTTTGTGGTGTACCTGGTATTCTTCCTCAGTTAAACTTACATTCAGTACACTATTTTCAACTTTCGTCTTTGCTTCTCCAAAAAATTTTTCGAGTTTCTGTTCCTTAGCATCCGTTCGTACAAAATGTTGAGGAAGCAATGCTGGTTTTGAGATCGAATCGTCCTTTTTCATATGGTCCCCGTCAACGTGTTTCGGTAACCTAGCCTGAAAAAACATGTAATAAAGGGAATATGTAACACACGGCCATAGAGGCGTTATAATAAATGTTTCTACCTGAGTAAAAAACGCTCTGGAGTTATTTGATTTTAACAACTTCAGTGACAATGCTTCTGTAATGCATTCAACTATTTGTTCTTCATTTAAAAAGTGTACTTCGTGCTTTGTAGGATGAATGTTAACATCAACATTGGCTGGATCTAACTGAAGACTGAGATAAACGAATGGATGAGAATTCTTTGTTAAATAAGTGGAATATATTTGGTCTATACTTCTTCGCAGACCTGCAAATCAAAAAATATTTAATTGAGAAATATGAACTGAACTATCAACTACAAACATATTTACTTTGGCAATCGACCAGTCTGTTATTGATAAACAGCAAAAACTGAAATTTTTTAGTAGAATAATTCACATTGGTCATATACCCTCTTGCTTTAAAACTTAACTGCTCATTTTCTACAGAAAAATCAATAAGTTCTCTGGCAATGCCATTGCCATATATAACTTTTATATTTTCTGAAGCAGTAGAATTTGGCATTGTTTTTATATCAACACCACCACCAGCCTTTTTTAAAGCGAATCCTGAAAAAAAAGAAAATCAACAAATACTGAACACTAATTAATATTAACAAAGGACTAACCAACGTTAGAATTGTGTACAGCATATTTACTGACAACTTCCGATATTTTCTGATATTCTTCTGCAGGCGACCTTAAAGCCTTTCGCCTAACGTTCATGTTGTAAAACAGATCTTCGACTGTGATAATAGTTCCCTGAACCCCAGCTGCAGGTTTTGGAGCACCCTGTAGCTTACTATCAATAAAAGATGCTCTAAAAATAGAGAAGTATTAGCTTATGCCCTATTTCACTTATAATAATAGCAATAACAGAATTGAATAATTTAAATGTAAAAAAATATAAGTAGCGATTTACTGGTAAGCACAAATATCCTTTGCAGTTTTAGAAGTTATAGATAAATGGGCAATGTGTGATATGCTCGCAAGAGCTTCGCCTCGGAATCCATATGTCACTATTTTTTGCAAATCTTCAAATTCTCTTAGCTTGGAGGTAGTAAAGCGTTCACAAACAATGGCAAAGTCATCTTTTCTTATTCCTGTACCATCATCTTGAATCTTAAAAATAATTATTAAAGGTTTCATAGACACGACAAACTTCTTAAAGATTTATCATGTTGAACTGATTTACCTGTAAGGATTTAAGCCCACCATTCTTGACTGTTACTTGGATATACGTAGATTTTGCATCCAAACTGGAAGAGGAGGGTTAATTTAAATTACAAAAAGAAGCAGGGATACTTTTACCTGTTTTCTATTAATTCTTTTAATGCATTTGCTGGTCTTTGGATAATCTCTCCAGCAGCAATTCTGTTAATAACGTCTTCACTTAACTTCTTTATCTCTTTGCAATCCACTTCCATGTTCGGCAAAAGATAACGGATTTCTGGATTAAAAAAAAATTGGTCATTTGTTTATATCACCCGAAACATAACCCCAAAAATTTGAATATGCACGTCCACCCTATGTGCATGTCGTATGCAACACACCACAGCCTCCACAAATTCCCTCTTCCCAAGTTATAGAATTCCAGAAAGCCAGAAATGGAAAAACCATGATGAATGAATTACTTTAATATAAAAATCACATTAACAAATATTTAATTTTCAATCCTCTCATATAAGTAGATGTAGCCCAAATCCTTCGGTGGGTTCTCCGATAAGGCCACTTTGTTATCGTTGAAGATGATCCATTGACCATCCTTCAGTAGATGAATGATGTAGTGGCCTACCATAGTCGCAGTGCCCATGTGAGAGATGAAACCGATCAGACGATACTCTGAAAAACAAAAATATGGTTATGGATACCATAATTGTACATAACAATTTTCTTATTTCTCTACTTACTTCCTCCTCCATCTTTAATCTCGGGCACTGCAGTAGTAGCTTCATCATTCAGTTCCTCTTGATGGGAAAAGATCCAGTCCATAGCTCTCTCGACATTATTATCTGTCGCTTTAAGAGCTTTAGCTGCTTGATCAGAAGTAAAGCCCATGGCGACGATCGTGGCTAAGGCATCTGAATTGGGGACGAATGACGTACTCTCAGTACCCGGAGGCACAAAAGGATCACCAAAGTCGGAATCGGTGATATGCTCCATTATCCAAGCCGTGGCAGCCTCCAGACCGGTGTTGTTAGTGTAGAAAATCGCCCGTTTACACGCTTCTGGAGGAAAACCTAAAAAACAGCATATGTATGAAATTTAAACAAAGGTTAGCTCTACAACAAAATGGAAGAAATACATAGCAGAGTTTTGCTTAGGACTAACATCTGGTTTTCCAAGCTTCAAGCTCAAGGCATAACAAATATCCTCACCCATGTCTATGAGTTGAGCGAATACCTCCTCATCCATCATGAATACTGGGACCTGCTGGACTTCCGGCTCAGGCAAGAGTTCTTCCTCAGGTTGGGGACCACCTCCCCTCAACATGGTGATATCCAACACATCGGGCATTTCGATGGAAACATCAAGTTTGATTGGCACCCAGTCCTCACGTAACATGAACTTTTTCAGTTGGATTGCCAAATAATCGGGAAAAGATGAGAGCCTCGTAGTTCTAGAAATGTTTTTTATTTCTAAGATAAGGTTTTGTTGGTGGATTTGAAGATTTAAAACAAGTAAATGCATGTGTCAGTTCAAACTTCTTAAGAATTTCTTAATTGACATTTTAACTTACTTTCTGGCTGTTACATTTTCATTCACAGCCGAACTGTAAAAATTATTTATGACCTCCACTTGCGTGAAAGACTCAAGGCATGAGAAGAACTTGATTTTCGGTCGGACAGTTAACTCTGGATTAAATCGTTTTCCCTGTAATTCTGCTTCCAGTTTTCTTGCTTCATATTCTGCAACCTTCAAAGAAACATTAGTATTTATTGGAAGTGAGAAATGGCCATAAAATACCTCTTCCTTGTTGATTGCAGTATCCATTGGAATCTGTAGAGCTAACAATACCTCAGATCTGGTTAAATATTTAACTTTTTTGCTGGTACCGCACTGGAACCTTTCTTCCACTTGAAATTTAAAACAATCACCAGGGTTCTCTTGGTTCTTGTTGTTTCTCTCTAATAAAGACAGCAAGTGTAAGAAAAACTCCTGAGCGTCCTGCTGTTTTTTAGTAGAAAACTCTGGATGTCCCTTTCCCACCAATGTTTTAAACATCAGAGGGCGAATTCCCTGAGTTTCCCCATTCGCATCAGGAACTGAATACTTTCCAGACAGCAAACCATGTCCCAACTTGGCCATTTGTACATTGAAATCCTCGGCGGGATCTCCTCTGAAACTTTCCCAGATTTGTGGCGCATTATCATAGTACTTCCGAATGAAATCGGGAATGCGGAACAGCATTTGGACAACACTGTTTAGGTAGCACGAATTGCCCATATTTACCATGCCAGTACAACCAGGGCCGTATATTGGTGTTAGGGTACCTCCACTCTCTTGGAGGGTTGCCCATTCGTTATTTTTCTGATTGTGCTCAAGCTCGAGTTCTATCATTGATTTCTCAGTTTTCTCCATATTTGCGATGTTTATACCTAAATAAAATGAGATAAATAAATAACAACATTAATATCATCACTCCAAATTGAGCACCACAGAGATTACTTAGTCTATATATATGTATACTTATAGATATAGATATAGATATGTGTATATATGTACGTGTGTATATATGTATGTACATAGACATAGATACATTAGACATATAGATACTTCAGACTATATAAGGATATTTTACTCATGTTTCCATTTGTTAAATTTGTAGTTTGTGTTTATTTCTTACCCCAGTGTGCCAGATGCTTTATCAAGTTAGGATCTTCAACCATATCATCCTCGGTGTAACTGAACACATCTGCTTTACCTTCCTTGGTAATAGTGCCCAATTTAACAGCCAAAGGATAACCTGTGGCGTTGTAATGCTCCACAGCATGGTTGTTACCTCCTGAGCCATCGAAGAATTTTCTACCACAAAGAATGGAACCATCAGTGAGATTCAACCATAGATTTTCAGTTTTGTCACATTTCTCACAAATCCAACCTGTCGGGGGTATCTTCTTACCATTGCCAAGCTGTATCAGGTTATTAGCATGTCTAGTGACAACTCGAAGTTCGCCATCCCAAGTTCCTGTGACTGCTTCCAATTCAGCTAGTTTACCAGCTGAAGGAAGGTCAATTATTGCTTGCACAGATTGCTTAACCTATTAAAAATTACAATAGTTTGTACAAGTTTAAAAGAGGATCATACAACAAAATTTTCAATAGTTAGCCTGTCTTTTTTGCCTCCTTTTTTGTGAAATTGATTAGAGGTAGGTTCGTTCATTTTTTTTGAATCACAAATAATTTTATTTCATTTACAGAGTATTCTTATCACAAGTTAAGATTTTCCGATATTCTAAAAAATTATTATGACTCTTATTAACGTTTCTGATAAACCAACTTATAAATAAACTTCGAATATCCTACATATGAGGCTTTCATAGAGTTTATAACTATTATTTAGCTTACGATTTCTGGAAAATCAACATTGGGCCAAGAAATACTGGTAAAGTTGGGCAAGATTACGACACTGTAGAAGTCTTCAAATTCATATTTCTTCATGGTATCTGCATTGAATCCTCCTTCAACGCCGATCGCCAACCTGGTGATTTTTTTTTCTGGGCCATCACCCTCTTGTGGTGATGGAACCTAATGCACAGATAAGTAATGTTGGTGAGTCGTTATGCCATGATTAAAAATGGAATCTACCTCATGTTTTTCCCTGCGTATATGTAGATACACTGCGTTTCCAGTCTTCTCGAAATTCCTTTCAACGTGTTCCTTTCCATAACCCATGAAAGTAGTGAGACTGACATACAAGCCGGTATCAGTCTCCTATAAATAAGTGATGATTGGGAAAAATTTCATGGATCTAACCTAATTTCACTTTAAATCGAACTTACCGGGTTATCGAAGGAAAACATGCACTCATCTTTGTACACTTTATCGTTGGAAGTTGGGATTTTTAGTTTATGCAGATGGGGTTCGAGGTCCATCATTTTCGTGCAATCCACTAGATCCATTCGTTTGAAAAATGAACTCAAATAAATTTCTAATGCAAATACTTACAGAACAACAATAACAATACCTACACAGACACTACGACCTCAGAACATCATGGAAAGCAATCAGTACCATCAGGGAAATATCAGCATGTGATGTTAGCACAGTTATATGTCAATTAAACGTTTCACTGGATATACCTGCGTCTACAATATTTTTTATTCATTTCAAGCTGAGTTTTGTAGTGTTGTGATTTAAAGGTTACTTTTTTAGTATTCCATGTTATTTTTTATTATTCATAATTTTATCAGTCTGTGTGAGTTATTTGTTTGGTAATCGGTATTTCTGCAAACTATTTCATAACGAGCTTTAGTACTGTGGAGCAGGCGTTATGGAAGTAGATTCGGGTAAGTACTGATGGCGGGTATGCCCTGATGGCGTCCTCTCCAATGGTATTCCTAAAGAAGTTCCAGAAGCTCCAGATAAATCGGAACTCAAATTGCCCAAAAAGGGCCCCTGCTCGCCCCCAACCATCACCAGATCGAGATCCGCTTCGGCCGATTCGAACGCTTCTAGATCTGGATCTGGAGCAAGATCTCGTTCAGGGTCGCCGAGGAATAATGACGACAACTCGAGGAGCTCTTCACGGTCCCGCAGCGGTTCCAGGCCTCGCAGCTCGGTTTCAATCAGAAAGTCTCGCTCCAGATCTGCCTCAGTCAAGTCTAACAGATCGAAATCTGGAAGTTCGCATGGAGGTAGCCGGAAAAGTTCTGCTTCACCAACAAGGAAGTCAAGTTCAAGATCGAGATCAAACTCACCTGCAAAAGACACTGAGGCTCGGTCTAGATCGGGTTCGCGAAAGTCAAAATCCAGATCTAGATCAGGTTCGGCTAAGTCGATAGGGAGATCAAGGTCCCGGTCACATTCAGGGTCTGCACGGTCTAAATCACGATCAGCATCGCCACGAAAGTCAAGATCTCGTTCCGGTTCTGCAACAGCCAGATCACCATCTCCAAAACGAACATCTAGATCCCGATCCAAGTCTGGGAGCCGAAAATCTAAGTCTAGATCACGGTCAGGCTCTAACAGAGCTGCTTCACGTTCCAAGTCACAGTCACCTTCTCCAACACGCAAATCCAGGTCTAGATCGGGAAGCAGGAAGTCGAAATCTAAATCCAGATCACGTTCTGGGTCTATTAGAGCCGCCTCGCGTTCTAAATCAAGATCACGATCACGGTCAGGCTCTAACAGAGCTGCTTCACGTTCCAAGTCACGTTCACCTTCGCAGACACGTAAATCCAGGTCTAGATCTGGAAGCAGGAAGGCGAGATCAAAATCCAGATCACATTCCGGATCCAACAGAGCCGCTTCGCGTTCTAAATCAAGATCACCATCTCAATCTCCAAAATCTAGGTCACGATCTCATTCAGGTTCCAGACGATCGAGATCTCGGTCAGGTTCTGGTGAAAGAGTTGCTCGATCTCGTTCCAGATCAAAGTCGAATGAGTCTCGAAGGTCACGATCGGGCTCCAGGTCGAGATCAGGCTCGGCACGTTCACGAACAGGGTCAAGATCGAGATCTGGTTCAAGAAGGTCTCGTTCCAGATCCAAATCTGGATCAAGATCAAGGTCAGGCTCTAGAGCCTCAAGGTCACGTTCCAGATCGGGGTCCAGGAGATCTCGTTCAGGATCCAGGAGGTCTCGGTCAGGATCAGGTTCCAGGTCAAGGTCTAGATCAAGATCGAGGAGGTCAAGGTCTAGATCAGGATCGAGGAGGTCCAGGTCGGGATCGAGAAGGTCCAGGTCAAGATCGAGGTCTGGGTCCGGCTCTAGAAGGTCGAGGTCCGGTTCTAGAAGGTCGAGGTCAGGTTCAAGGTCAAAATCTAGATCAAAGTCGAGGTCTCGTTCCGGCTCTGCGAAATCAAAATCCAGATCACGGTCAAGGTCCAGTTCACCAAATATAGAAAGCAGAGTCGCGCGCAAACGTGCTGTTGTAGATTCAGATGAAGAGGAAGGTTCGCAGCCTCAGAAAAAGGCGCTCGTTAGTGATGATGAAGAAGAAGCAGGACCAAGTGAAGGTGCTAAAGAAGAAGCTGAGGGGCAAGTGGAATCGCAGCCTCAAGAGGAAGAGTACGATTCAGACGAAGGTATCGATAGGAGAAGGTAATGAGTTTATTATTTAATAGTAATTTTTAATGTTCAAACTTATTGACGAGATCGGTCTCTTAAATCTATCTCTTCGTTATGAAATTTTTTATTTATTTATTTAAAACCAGCAGTTTACAGCTTCAACACTCCCAAAGGAGTATTCATGTCTAATGTTGGCGAAGAAAGAGTTCGATGAGTACAGTAGTTGTATGGATCAGATGTCATGTTAAAAATTTTTACATTTTCTATGTGACTTTTTTGTGTCCTCACCAACTTAGTGGTAAGATTTGACCACATATTTTTCTGATCTTTACAGGAATTTTTAGCATTTTTAATGTCGTACAAAGTTTTAGCATTTTTAATCACTTCATTCAAACATTTTTCATATTCTTTATGAAGTTCAACAGTTATTATTTTTATATAAAAAATAATGTTAAAAAATGTTAGTTATAATGTGTAAACATTGATTTTAGGGGAGATGACAACCAAGGTTTGTCCGATTTCGATTTGATGCTGCAAAAGAAGCGAGAAGAGGGCAACAAACGCAGAAAACGCAAAGACATTGACATCATCAACGACAATGATGATATAATTGCGCAATTACTAATTGACATGAGGGCAGCTGCGGAAGTAAATAAAAAGTAAATAAGTAGGCAATATGGAAAGAAATCATTTAACTTTTCAGGAAGACCGTAAACTCAATCAACAAAATAAACCGGCAACAAAGAAGATCGCCATGCTCAGCAAAGTAATGTCCCAGTTGAAAAAACATGACCTACAGCTAGCATTTATCGAGCATAATGTACTGAGCGTTTTAACTGATTGGCTGGCGCCTATGCCGGATAGATCCATGCCATCACTGCAGGTCCGGGAGGCGTTACTTAAACTATTAGCTGATGTAAGTTCAGTTTTTGATAAAACATAAGAAATATAACACAAGATCACTTTATTCAATTTACTCTAACAACCTGTTTTGCTGATTTACTATTTAATATGGACGTGATATTTCACATTCTCTACATGTTTCAGTTTCCCAGAGTTGACCAGCAAACCTTGAAACATTCAGGCATTGGGAAAGCTGTAATGTATCTTTATAAGCATCCAAAAGAGACAAAGGAGAACCGTGAGAGGGCTGGCAGGTTAATCAGTGAATGGGCCAGGCCCATTTTTAACTTATCTACTGATTTCAAAGGTAAAAATTACTTGATTCCTCAGACATAGCGTTTTGCGTTTACAACACTTACTTTTTTTTGTGATATTAAGCACTTAGCAGAGAAGAACGAATGCAGCGAGACTATGAGCAGATGCCGAAGAGAAGGAGAACAGAGGAAGAAGTTGCACAGGAGAAGAAAGAGCTCAATAAGGCTCTTAACGCAGAGGGAAAGTATGTTTTTTGTAGTAAACGTGTGGGCTTAAAATACAGACTAATTTCTTTTAGACCGTTGAGACCAGGGGAGAAAGGTTGGGTGGCGAGGGCGCGTGTCCCGCAACCATCCAATAAAGACTACCTAGTTAGGCCAAAATGGCAGTCAGAGGTGGACATAAGTAGGGTAAGAATCTAAAAGAACAATCATTTTTAAATTATATTGGTGTCATTGAATGTTTACATTCACTTTTATAATGGGGAACGATGAAATACATTTAACTTGTTTTAGTCGAGCAAGAAGGGCTTGAATCGCTTCGAGAAGCATTACAAGAATTTCTTAGACGCTAAACGCCTAAAGCAAACCAGAAGAGCAGTCGAAATATCTATAGAGGGTAGAAATTTAGCTTTGTAAATTATTTTTAAGTTAATTGAAGAAAATTCTTTTTAAATGTGATTGTGTTAAGTCTAAAAATACTTAGCTCTTTTTTAACATGTATTATATTTTTCTTATTATAAGTACTGATTGCTGTTAAGTGAAAAATAAATGTTCATTCATGAGTGTAGTATTTTCTGACTTTTACCAATTTGACCTCTTTTTGGAGGAACTGGTAAAAATGAATGAGTACGTTGTATTCCTCCCTAACATTACACTATATTTCTATAAAGTTTTCTAAGAAATTTAACCAAATTTTACTTTTTATTGTCCATAAGGCTTTTTATATACTTGAACTTCGATGATAGAATTTAAAGATATTAATTATGCATTCACGTTCTTGAAGTGATTATTGCGATTATCGTTCAACGATGGTAGTACAACGATTAATCATCGGTTACCATTTTGTTCAGAGCGTCTGGGATTTGCTTATTTTTCATTAGTCGCGTTTTTTTCATTCGTAGTTATCGTTCTAGGATCTAGAGGAAAGTTGTGTTTAATATAATGAGTTTAAAGTTGAGTAGGCGGAATTACTTAAATGCCTTTTGACTGAGGAAATGGGAGACCACGAAGAAACGTTTGGGATGAAATGATCCAAAAAACTCCGTCTGTTTGTGCTCAGAAATGAAGAGGGTCTGTATCAAAAATTAATCACTTACCACTTGGGTGAAGACAATAAAAAATTCTGTGAACTTTTCTCTTTCTGTTAAACAGATTGACTTTGTTCTACTGTTAATGAACCCTGTAATGCACAATGAAAAACTTGCTATTACATTGAGGTAAATACTATGTACTCTTAATTACTCCAAGAAATTCGTTTATCTTGCATTTTTAAACAAATTTGAAGAGAACAAGGATAAAAACAATGTACATCAAGTAAATTTATTTCCAATACTTCATTATAACAGTCTCAATCTCCAAGATGAAAGCGAATTCTTACGAGTTTTCCGAAGATTGAGCAGGTTGACGATGGTGAGAAAAGAAAGTAAAGTCTGTTAATGTAGAACTCTGATGTGAAGAATATGTATAAGAATAAGGACAGAAAAGGGGGCGAGACAGTAAGTGAAATATCTCTGCACAAAATATCGATAAGCAAAATTGAATTATTGTTGGAGTAGCTGTTATATGTAGGGCTGTTCATTCTATTCTCTTCCCATTTCAGTCTCCCCACTGTATTACACGTGAGGATTCTTTAGACACATTAAAATTTGTTCTACTATAACTCATCGTGCGCCTAGTCTTGAGGTAATAAAACTCACTTTCCCATGCTATTAGGATGAAAGTTATCTGCCGGAAATTTGCCTTCCTTTACGTCTTAGTTTTACGGTTACTTGTCTACAATTCAGAAGCAATATAATTTGCATTCTCTTTGGTTTTTGGCTCTATTGTCAACTATGTGCGGTTTGGGAGTGAAGGAATTTGTTCTCTCTTGGACTATAGGTCGCGGGTCGTGTCTACAGCTAGGACACAATAAAATTTACTGACCCTGGTCTCTTGGAGCTACTTAGCAATTATTTAACTATATATAATTAAAGAATTCAAATGGCATATATACTTGTCTGTCATTATTGGATCGGTCATCTTAAATCAGTGACCTCGAAAACCCTCTTATACCAAATTTGGCGGGAATCGATTGATTTTAGAAAATCTCGTCGATTACGAATCAAATATGACGAACTTGCTATCTTAAATAGTTCATGTTGAAGTGAAAGAGTAGTATTAGATGGTGGCATAGGTAGACAAAATTGTAAAAATGTTGTGCAGCCTATACCTAACCACAAGTCAAAATAGCCTTTTTTCGGGTACATAATCCCAAATATCTCAAAATCTGACGTGATGGGCCAATTTTGAGCTCACATTTTGAATTGCACACAAAAAAATTATTTCAGAAATTACCCTTCGCTGCCCAGCAACAAAATCTTGCAAATCTGTGCAACCAAATCTTAACTCAAAATTATGACTAAAAACATCCAAATTTATTTTCTCCTTCAAATCTAACCGTTTCAGCTATAAAAGTTCTTCAGAGGATAAACTTCCAACCTGTAACGTATATCGAAACCCCAATAAACTCACCGCGCCCCTTCAAAGATACATTTTGGTCCAGCCAATTCATTTTATAACTATTTAAATGACCCAGAAAATCATTTATATATTATTGTAATTCAGCAACATTTCTTTCCACTAAATATCATGAATACCTCGTTGGATATTTCGATAAAATCCAACTGAAAGTAATTGAATAACACGCGTCGCCATTCTCGAGCCCCCCCTTTTAATATTATTACCTTTCACCTCTTCGCCGTGCCCATCACGCCTCGAAGTCTGTGAGCGTTTCTTCAGTTCTTGCGAGGTTCTTGAAGGTGGTCTTCTATCCGCCCGAAACGCGACGAGACGCATTTCTTCACGCGCCGTTAAGACGCTCGTTTTGAATTTCAATTTTAGCTTTCGTTATTTTCGATCGATTCCAATCGAAATTTCCTATCGACGACGTGTTGATTGATGACTTGGAATAGTGACTGATAGCGTTTTGATATGTGCGCGCGGATGGTTAATGTAAATCATTTTTTTCTATAGGATACGAAGTTAATGGGATTAGAGATGTCGGTAAGGGAAAAAATTGCTATTAGTTGTAAATAAGTAAGAAATTGTTGTTTGTCGTTTCTGATATTTAATTAATCAGAAGCATCAATAATAGGTATGGGGTAAACTTGACAACTACATTTTTTCTGCTGTGTTATGGAAAAAAGTACCCCAAATATTTGGTAACTGCCAAAAAAGGCACCATGATATTATGGTTAAAACCTTGCCTGTTTCTAAGATTCCCAATTTTACCTTCTTTAATGCATAGTTAAAGTAATCAACACGCCTTTAATGACTGACCGAAGTAATTACGAATCCTATTATTAGGTACCTTCTTCTTTTAATGCAATGTTTATTCAAGCATTACATTAGATGCTTATTCCTCAATATGTCGACCTTATATTGTTTAAGCGTGGTAGAGCAATTCCACTTTAAAGGCTTGCCTATTGTGGAATATTCCGTAACCGTGACATTCTCTTTCTGTCTCAATTTTAAGCCAGATAAGACGCGGAATGTCATACCCAGCAACCCCGAAGGGTATGGCATAGTTGTTCAATGTAAACCTTTTGTATATACACATTTCAAACTACTTCGATTCAGTGTGTGGATAAATATTTTTGAACACAACAAACCATTGAGCGTTAAGTAAAACGGATATGAAATATTTCATCACGAAAAAGTGAGTCGGGTTTTTGTGAAGACGGATTTAACGATTGTTATCTTTTCGGTAAGCTGAGGCTAAGGATTAGTAGATTGAGTCATGCATGTATGAGTCATTCAGTCAATCAAGTTTCTTTTAGACTGAAACAATATATACCAACTTCTCTAAAACGATTTCCTAATTTGTAAGTAGGTGGGTGCGTAAGCGCATCCACCAAAAATTGACGAGTGTGAAGTTGCTTACATCCATAAATTCAAAAACCTAAAATCACAATTGTATCGTAAATAATCATCAAAAATTGTATTTTGGTCTTTAATTGATTGATCGGATTATTCAGTTATTATCTTCGAAAAAAGTTCCATTCTACCATTGAGGATCATTCAAATAGGGGTGAAATATGAACATTCTAGATGTTTTAGTGAAAATTGTCACACTCTAATTTTCTTTTCAAATATTCCTAAATAAATAATATATGCATATTCCACACGAAAAAGTGTTCGACTCAGTTCAAAACAAGTATGAATATAGATTTATTTTATTTACTCAAAATTGTATTGATCGTCATCGATTTATTGATCAATAATAAGCATCAATTTTATTGTTGACAAAAATTTCCCCACCTACTTCAGAGGGTGATGAGAGTAAAATATGAACGATTTAGACTTTTACTTAAAGTTTGTTACACTCTAATTCTTCTTTCAAAACTTTCTAATAAATCATATTAACCATGTGCCATACGAAAAAACTTTTACACCGCCATCAGAGGGTGGGAATAGGGGTAACACGTTATAAATTCGACCAAGGTAATACACTCCTGATTCCATATTTGAATTAATTCGTAAATAATATTCAAAAATGTTAGTTATCGTTATGAATTCAATATTTAGATGCTAATCAATTATTTTTGTGGAAAATCTTTTTCCCTTATACTTCAAAGGGTGGTGAATATTGTGGTGAAATATGAATGATATAGATGTTTCTATTAAAGTTTATCACACTCCAATTATTTTTCCAAAATATAGAAATAAATAATAGAATCATATGCCATACGAAGAAATATTTGCACTGCCGTTAAAGGGTGGTAATAGGGGTTGTAAGTTATGAATTCAATTCACTTGAAACATATCTGATTAAAGATTTATTAGCAATGACGACGGATTTATCATTTAATATAAAAAGTGTATATTTTATGTTATTGCCTTTCATTCTATTTAAAAACCATAAATATCATTGAATATCAACAATTCAATCTGAATTAATTTTGTGCTTTAGTTCTTCAACAATTTGTTAAAGGACTATTTTGTTTTTATCGTCCTGAATTTCACCCATTTCTAAGTTTTGGTTTATTTATGCAGTTACATGCAAGCTTATACATACTTTATTTTTTTTTAAATTATTTTAACTATTTTGCTGGAATCACAGTCATATTTGACTTCTTAAATAGCATCAATTGTGTATTAAAACACATTTAATTTCTTTTGACGATGTAAACACCTGTAAGAATCGTGTGGTTACTTTGCTGTGATCCATTTACCTTAGTAAATTGCAATAGGCTCTAAATTTTTTGAAATGGCAACACAACAATATTTTTACGAATTTGATGAAATAATGGAAAACATCTGCGACTTTGAAAAAAATTATTGTATATATTACGACCCCAATTACCACTTCCTGACCTCTATTTTCACTATCCTTAATGGTGTACAGAAAATATTTTTAAAGTATATTAATTGATCAGCATTCGGTTAATCAAAGAATAAACTTCAAAATCAATGTTTAATGGTTAATTGTGAATAAATTGAGTTTTTAGCCAGAATTTTTGTTATTTTCTTCGATTTGTGGATGTGGCTATCTTCACAACCATAAAAGTTGTGGTGTCTTCAGAAAAGAAATTAGCCACATCACCATATTTTTATTTGCCATAAAAAACTGTTTATAGAGATTATTCCTACAGTTTGTTTGTTATAGGATGATTGTGGGAGGACCAGTTGAAGTGGTGATTTTATGAGTTCACTGCTCCCCTTTTGCATTAAGAATATTTTTTAATAACAGATTTGGATTCCATTGATTCTGTTTAAAATTTGATACGGTTGAAATAGTTTTAAACTTTTTAATTCAAAAATATTGAGGGAATTATAGAAAAGTACGTGTAGATTCGAAATACCTTTGATGAAATGCAGGAACTACTAAGTGTTATTGTTGCATGCAATAATTTATTTACTGAATTGCAACTGCATTCTTAATCCAAAAGTTATATGTCTGTTGGCAGTTACAATAACTTTCAGATCTTTTTACATTCAGTCTGTTTTATTTTTGGGTGGTAATTGAAGCATTATGAAACGGAACTGAAATTCCTATTAAGTAATTTTTTTGAGATGAGACATTTAATTGAATCACTAACAAATAAAATAAAATTACATGAACTTTCCGAAATTATAAATGTTAATGATAGTTATAAAATTCCACATATGGAAGAGATGGCAAAAAGTTGTAAGCAGAACGAATCTTTTCACATATAAAAAGAAAAATTGGAGGTTTTCATGATTCTAATGTGACACACGTGTAAGTTAACATGGTCCAAGCTTTTCAAAAATTCCCAAACGCAAAGGGCTCTTTAGGGCGAATTAAAGAAGAAAATCTTTCAAATGAAAGTTGTAAGTGTTAGATAGATAAGCGGAAATCAATCGTTTGAAATAAATTGAAAAATCTTGGAGGACATTAAGAAAATCTAAACATTCTTAAGAGTAAAATGGTGTTTAAGGCAATTTCCAAAAAACCTTTTTATCAAACAGATAAGTCCAATTGCGACATTTGATATAAATCAATAAAATCGAAAAATAAAAAATATTAAAAATCCCTGAAAGGCGTTTTAAGAAGAAAATGTTTTAAACAAAATTATAGTCATTTTTAAGATAATTTAGTAATAGTTCAAATGTAAACATTAGTAGGAATATGTGATACCATTTTGGAGGGAATTGAGAAAACTTGAAAATTTACAAGAGAAAAGGGCTCTTAAGGGAAAAATAAATTGACGGGCAATACTTACAAGAAGTGAATTTGTAACCTTCCAGAAACAGTAACTACCGACAGGTGTTTCTTGTGTGTGTTTCTCTGGCGGTTTTGTCACAAATTAATTTTTTACATACGGGGTGGGTGGCAGTAAGTCAGGTAGCAGATCTTCTAAAAAGTTAAGTTTTCCTGGTACAAATACTTGTCCAATTTGTTTCACTCTGTATCTTCGAAATGAAGCGGTCTTTCAAAAATCATCAAAGAACAAAATATTGTTAGAATAGTCTAAGGTATAACGTCTTAAATTTTTGCCGCATATTTAGCAAACACTCTGTATATTCATGACTTTCTACTGCTGTCATCGTCTCTCTGTCCCCAACTTGCAATTTTTTCTCATAGCAATTATCCTCTTCTACGTCTTTTTTGCAAGACCACCTCGCAAATTTCTCCGCAGTCTTTCTCTTATCCTTCGTTCCGGAGGTTTCCATTTCAGTATTCTTCGGAGCCATCTTTCCTCTTGCATTCCCTTGACATGTCCAAACCAAATTATCTTCATTTTATTTCATATGTTACTATCTCATACACATTTCCGTTCTAATGTCGTCATTTATACTCAGCCGAGTCTCGATCGTTCACAAATTCTCCTGAGGAAGTCCATTTCCGCTGCCTCGAATATTTTCTTATATGCATTCGCAACATCTCATACTTCTGCTCAATAGAGTGTTCATTCTTTTTGTAATTTTTTAAATACTGTTATTTCATAAAAGAAAGTTCAATGTCCTTTGTTAATTCTTTCTTGTATTTCGTCTCTGCCACTTTCCTGCTTATTAAAACTATCTCCTAGGGATTTATTTTCTTGTACTCCTTTTACCCTACCCCTGTTCGATATTAAAGTGGTAAGAGATCTGTCCAAGCATGTTTTAAAGAGTGTAAGCCCTTAGTGGTCGCAGGTGGTTGGATGAATTTGCTCCCAAATTTTATTCTAGTGGTATTGTCTTCGTTTTATCTTCTGGTGGCTTCAATGAGGTGTGTACTGACCTTCAGATTTTCCATTTCCTTTCATAACTGTGAGATTGAAACACTATCATGTGCTTTTTAAACCAATTAAAGCTATAGGTGTTTATTGTGTTGTAATTTGGTCTTGATGTTTTCTTCAATGAAGTTTTTTAATGCTCTGGATTATATTCTTCCAAGGGTAGAGATTACGCCGATTTCTCTTTATTACGTGGGATCCGCTTTTGACCCCTTCTGATGGATCGGTGAACTTTAGGACCTTTGCCACTCTTCTGGCACTTCCTTTCCATTCAGACATCTCTCGAATAATTCCTAAGCATTTCGCGCAATGTTTGTGCCATATCCATACCCTTTTATGTTGGTACTAAGCATCTTTGTGAATGTGCTTGTAGCCATAGAGGCGTTTCATTATTTTTAAGTCGCATTGTTCACACAGACTGATTAATCCTTCCTCGTTATTGTTGACAGCCTCTTATCCGTATCTGCCTACTATTTTGTCATTTCTTTGTTTTCCTGTTCTTGCACTGAGGTCTTCAGCGAGAACTAATTCGTGGTAGTATGGGACATCGTCTATGATTTTCGTTAACTCTTCCTCAAAATTGCCTTTGGTTTGTACTCTTGTGTTTTCATATTCAGCAAATATGGCAATAAAAGTGGTAAAAGTCTCTTAGGTGAAACGTAATTTTGAAAAATTTCATTTATTGGCCCTTTGATCTTTATGAGCGCCAGAAGAGAGTATGTAAGTTTTCCGTTTTCTTTTTCCATCATTTCTAAAAGGACTATTATGTCTACTTTTCGAATGAGAGATTTTTGGAGAGTTTTTTGTTGTCTATTTCTAATTCCCTGAATATTCCGTATGGCAAAATTCATAATCTATTTCGTTTGACCAGGTCCAACCTCCAATATTTTTGTTGGGGTTTTTAGCGTTTTATGAGTTATACCAATGTAGGTCTGACGACTTTACCTCCAACCTGGAGGACCTGAGTTTAATTTCTAAGTGACCTTCTCTTAGGTATTGCTTTTACCACAGCTACGGAGCTCTTCTTACCTTACTAATTTTGCTCCACTGGGTATTTGTTTTCCCCGGTACAACCCATTCCTAGAAGGGATTTCTTTTCCCACCACCTGGGGAGGCGCCTGATGGAGAGCTAGAAACCCCCAAAAACGAAATATAGGAAGTTTAAGAAAGTGCTGGACTAGTTGCAGAGATAACATAAGAGTGACAAGAGTGGAGTGCTCTTTGCCTTTGTTCATTTTGACTAAATTTTGCTTGGAACTCAGTTATCAGGGGAGTAGGCCCAAATAAAAAGTTTCAGCTTTTCACTATTTACAGTTTCTTAGAAGAACTCGACCACATACACATACATATTTTTTCAACGTATAAGAAAGGGCAATATTCAAAATTCGGAAAATCGACCCGAAAACAGTACTCTCTCATTACGTTAGTACCTCATATGAGAAAGTAAAAATTATGTGTTATACATACTTGTGTTTTCCATGCAACTTTTACACATGTTCTGAACACGTGACTTATTAATATTTAACTGTTTTTTTCCATGTTAATGTATATAAATACATTGTGACTGTGACATCCACCAGTTTTGCGTCTGCTTAAAATCTTAACGGTTTTGCAGAAATATTTTCATTCCTGTTAACCTTCGACGATGCCTCTTCGAAAACTTTTTTCTGCCCTCCCACGTCCCGGTGTCCATAAAAATCGAACCCATTGGAAAAGTGGGTGGACGGGTTAAAGAAGTGATTCAAAGGAGTTCAGTGCTCCCCATTTTTATTACAGCTTTACCAAAAATTTTGCATGCAGTTAAGATACAGGCGTTGCTCTTATTCGCACCGTTACGTCACTCGGTAATAAGTTATTAATGGTTTCTCGATTAATTCGAAACTTAATTGAAGCGTGTATTTAAATCCATTCGATTTCGGACGTAATGTAAATCTGGATTTCTTAGTGAACGAGTGGAACGCTCATTAAAACCGAATTTGCTACGAAATCGCATTAAACGCGGAGAAAGTAAACACATGTCAGGCATATTTTTCGGTTTTTGTTTCAATTAACGGCAGTCCTAATAACAATAACATGACGGAGACGAAGAGAACCATTAATGCTTAAAGAGACGCTTTGTTGCGTCATTCTTCTTTTAAACAATGATAGGAAGCGCTAAAAAGAAAAAATCGACACATTGTAGTGGAACATGCACGTAAAAACGTCATTAGTACTTACAGGGTGAATGAAATATCCTTAGAGTTCAAAGAAACGTTCAGGAAAATCGCTTAATCCTCTTTTCATATTGATTGTTATGTTATTAAGTTAAACACCTCAAAGTTATGACCTACTTCAAACACATTTTCTGTTGATTCTGTTTCGAGTTACAAAATATTTACTCTAGGATATTATCGACTATTTTGTACAGAGCTATTTACGTTATTCAATACGAAGCATTATGGCTAAAATAACTGATATAAAAAAGTTTTTCCCTTAATTAATTCCCTTAGTTAGTTCCCTTAATTTTAAAAATAATTTCATGTTGTACAGGGTGTGTCTAGAGCCCTAAAAGTATTAAAGTTGTGTTTTTTAAATGGAATATCCTGTATATTATTTCATTTTCAGATTTTAATATCAAAATAAAGGTTAGTTTCATCACGGTTTAATTCATCTATACCTTATTTTGTGAAAATGTAGTATCAGATTTAATGCTGGTGTTTTTTTCTTTTTAACTAAATTAATGTTAGTGGCTACTAACTGAACACCCTTTATATTCCACTAATGAATATCTACTAACTTATACAAGGTGTGTAAAAATTAATGCAAAATATAGTAATTACAATTTTTAAATGGCAATAAGTTGTTTAATTCAAATGAAACACCCAGTATTTTATGTCAACAACAGATGTCAAATTTAATTGTCTTTCGAATACTAATGTACATTCCTATAGCTAACTCCTCACGTTTACAGGTAAAATGCACATTTTCCTTTTGCAAACTTATTTTAAGCATTTTTTTATTTATTAAGTTGTGTATGGCGTCTTGGCAAGGTGAATTATTATTTACTTATGGTCGTGTCATTTAGTGTCAGTTATTCATAAGTGTTTAATTCCAAATCGTCCTATTAGTGATGGTAGTAGTTTGTGATCTTGATCATTATCAATTAATCATACATCAATCATAATCAATATCATCATTATTACACAAAGTATTCCACTTAAAAAAACACAACTTTGATACTTCTAGGGTTCTTGGCACACCCTGTCCAACATAAAATTATCTTTAAAATTTAGCGCTAATAGGTCCTAAGGAAAAACTCTTTTTAAATCAATTACTATAGCCATAACGCTTCGTGGCGAATAAGTGAATAACCCTGTATGTATTAATTTAGTACTTGTTCATTGCTCCTAACTCTTTGTATTGCCCTCGTATAGAAGACAATTGGAGATACTTCTGCGAAGTCTGTCGACAATAGGCACTTTAAAAGTTTACCATCAGTTTCTAGAGATAAATCCAATAAAAGTAATACTGAACACATCTGAATCAATTAGAAGTGTGCAGATTCCCATCACTTTCTATTTCGATAAGGAGAAACGAGAAAGTACGTAAAATGCAATTAAGTTATTTTTCTAAAAGACAAAAGTGAACACACGAAAGGTAACCAAGCTATCAAAGCGATTAAAAATAGGGCCAGAATTGTAAAAATAGTGAAAATTATTTACACAATTGTATATGGACGCAATAATTGTTAAGTACCCGAGCATTTTCTAATTGCTATTTGACATTGTGACATAAATTTTCTCTTCCTTGTAGTTTCTTCGTTACGAAACATCACGAGCTCTCACATTTTACTGCGCTAATGAACATTGAACTAAGTATACTATTGATAATAACAATAAAATTATTATTCAATTACAAATTACCTTTATACGAGTATTTTTATCTCCCTTTGTTAAATCTCCGAATTTGACACGACATTTTACTAAATTAACGAAGTTTGTAGAATTTTTTTTATATTTTTAACGTCTTTGGTATTACGTTTTCCTCCCAAAATTCGCTATAATTGTTACTTGCCGTACCTAATAAACGAACAATTGTACATTTCACTCCACCGATCAAAACGGAATCCACATCGTTAATGTCAAGGCTGGCACAGTTACTCACGTTTTACGAATTTTTATTATGATTTAATGCTGTTTAATTAGTGATAGAAGATGATCTGGCGACCTTCATTGACAAACGGAACAACAAGAAGCAGAAGTAAGCTATCAATTTCGTAAACGTAACCTTTAAATTTCTACGTTTTCTCCCAAAAACGGAAAGAATGCAGTGGTAGACCTTGTGAACTGTTAAACTGGGTTTATAGACATTATTTATATTGTACCGAATGTACCGATTGAGAAATTGGCTTTGGAGGAAGGTCGTATTTGAATTGAAATTTAAAAACATTGTTAATGGGGACAAATAAGTTTGTGAAACTTTGTTTCATACAGTGGGATTGTGGAGCCCGTTTTCATCGAGCAAGAAGAGAGTTGGAGAGTCCTTAACTGACAGTAAACCTGTAGATTGACTAATTTTCTGAGTTTTGAAAACATAACTAAACTTCAGTAATCTTTACAACTTAAGAACATTCATGGCAAATAACTTCAAAAAAATCTATAGACTTTTTAAGAAAATTATAGAATATGTTTTTGAACTTTACCCAACAGTTGTCAACTTTATTTGGTGCGATTGGACCTTAAAGATTATTTCCAGTGGACAGCATAAACATGAGAAAATTCTTAATTCCTCGTATACTTGCAAGATTTGTAGATAGGCTTTCCCAGTTTCCAGGATTTGAGAAACCTTTTTGTATTTTTTGGTGACGTGACCAGGCGTCGCGGCTAACCCAGACAGTGTCCCTCTGTTAAACTGCCCTATTGGGATCAGGAGGAAGCATACCGTCCCCTCACAGCATTACTATCACTTTCCTTATGGTTATTTTAACTTTTTAATTGCCCACGTCCTCTTACTAATTTCTTTTTTCCAATTTTCTTACCCAGCGCCGGCTTATCATTCCTATATTTCTTCCTCCTCCTTTTTCATTATTACTTCTCTCCCAAATCCCGCCATCATCTCCCAACTTTTCTTGCTTTTCTGAGAGTGTAGCTCCCTTTTCCTTCCCTGGATCTACACGTCGATGTCCGGGATTAAAGCCTGGATTCACTGTCCTTCTGCTCCTCCTCATCCCACCGGACCTGCCATTCCCTTAGAATTTTCCCCCTGGTTGTGGTTCTTATATCCCAGGAGGTGTCTCTTCCCCCTGGTGTGTAAGAAACTTCTTTCCTTCACCAGAAGATTGATGAGTGGGATCCCCGCTCTTACTTGCACACCTCGTGACCCAATTAGGTTCTGAGAAACCTAAGGAAATTTCACACCAATTTTAAGAATTTCTAAAAACCTGAGATAAGCATGAATAAACCTGTGAGCTTCTGAGAGGTTTTAAACTATTCGATATCTGGGAATTTCTAGTTTCAATTTAACAATTCTTATCATTATTTAGATTACAGTTAGACTCTGGAGTTCCTATCAGACAAGAAGGAAGCTGGTGGATCCTTAATTGATTAAACCTGTACCACATGCTTAGATACTCTTTAGCAATATTCAAAACGTGGCAACCAGAGAAAAGTGCAGTATTACAGAATCTATTCTTTCACACACTTGCATTGCTGTTTTCAGCTTTATTTGGTACGATTGTTCTTTTCAGTCCTGTGGAGAATTCTGGTATACATGTAGTATACCATCAGTATCTGGTATGCATGTAGTGCTGACTAAACTCTGACGTCACACCAACAGAAGTGTTTTGAGTTAAGTTGGACATATTCTGCTTAAAAAGTTAGTAGTTACCAATGCAAGCATACCATTAAAAAATTAATAAAAATTTATCGAATATGGCGAAAACTCGGAATTAGAGTTAAAATAGTTAATATCAATATGTAGTAGTTTAATTCAAAATGAGGTTTATTTAGAATTTTTGGGTTTTTACCCAAATACATTCGTTACTAATTTTATTATCCTCTGAAGACAGAAGGTGCTGAAGCCCATTGTCATCAGACAGGAAGGGAGTGAGAGGATTTTTAGCCAGTAGATGGCGAAATCTTCTGAATTTGGAAAACCTAACAGTAATTTATAAAACCTAGGAACATTCACGGTAATTTGGAAATAATTTCAAGATACTGTAAAACTTTAGGGAAAATTACATAACCTCTTTTTAAACTTCACACAACAGTTGTCAACTTTATTTGGAGCGATTGGACTTTAAAACTTATTTCCAATCGACAGGATGAAAATGATAGGACCTTTAATATCTCGTTTTGCTGTAAAACTTCTAAGTAGTCTTTTTCAGTTTCCAGGATCTAAAAACCTAAGGAAATTTGGCCAATCATTGGAACTTCTAAACAGTCAAGGCAACTGCAAACATTTATAAGTAATGAACTAGTAGGATTCTAGGCCTTAGACTCTAGGTCTTAAACTATGGCTGGAACCTTAGGATTTGTGATTTCGATGCGGTAGTTCAAAACATTATTTATACATTACAGGTATGCCCAGGACATCTCTCAAACACAAAGAACATTGAAGGATTCTTAGTAGGCCAAGAAGCTGTTAGAAATTTTGTGGGATCTTCGTAATAGAGGTTTTCTCGGCGGTTTTAGTTAATTTTCCCGATAATGAAATAAACTGACAAAATCAAATTTGAAAAATTGTTATAAACAATGTTTGAAAATTGAAAACTCAATTCAACATTGGTCAAGAAAAATTTGATATTTTTCTTTAACAAAACAATTTTTTGTTACAAAAACTACCATTTGAAAATCTACAATATTTAATCAACAACTTTCGAATATTTGTTACGACAATTCATATTTATGATAAATAGGCGATTATAGTACTCCGCCAGCACTTTCCAAATCTTTACTAAAAATTAACATTTACAAATTACAGAAATTTATTTATTTATTCACTCTTGCTGGGCCCTCTTTCATTGGAAATTCTTGTTTCTTTTCTTATATTCCAAGAGAATTTCAACGTAACGTGTTACGTGTTATCTCATTTATTCTCTATAGAAAAAGTTATTAGTGTTTGAATTTTGGCAAAAATGATATTTTACAATTCTCTCGTAAACTTCTGGACCGATTTTGAATAACTAAAATGCTACTTGAAGGCATATCGATTGGCTACAACTTTATTTTTGAGAGAAATTATTTAGAGTACATCATTCGTTATGATGAGATTTTGTACGCATTGCATATCATTTTCATTATCATGAAAACTAACTAAAACCTATATTACGTCACAAGATCGAACTTTCTCCCAATGGATTAGCTTATATTTCATTCCTGCGACATTTGAAATACCTTAGGTAATTGTCAGTATTTGAAAAATTTGAGAAAATTGTACTCATTAATTACACATTGATTAATTATTTATTTAATTATACAACTTCATTAATTATTTATGGTATTATTCATAAACGCATATTAACGTTAAAATGGGTTTTAGCTTAAAATGCGTTTAGAATGTGTTTCAATAAGGTAACCATGCTTGACAACGCAACTGGTTGTCTGGAAATGCACACTAAATGTGAAATAGGAAAATGTGATGGTAGGAGCACGGTATTCTGGTAATTTTTTGGAAACTATAACATCTTTTATGTCAAAATGATGGTATTTTAAAAAACTATTCAAAATTTATAACAGTAAAGTTTTAGAGTGAGAGAATCTCAAAAACCTAGAAATGGCAATCAGTAAGCATGTAGACTGCTTCGACTGAGTAATCAAATTTCTCAGGCGTACTACAATTTAAAAAACAAAGACACGCAGATAAACCGTCCAACTTCTAAAAATATGTCTTTTCTACTCGGGGATCCGGGAAACAAAAAGAAAATCTTAACGATTTTAACGCTGACGATAACGGGTAACGAAAGGAATAAACGATAATTCGTCGAAAATGGCGAAAACACCCAAAAACAATTAACTCTTCATAATAATAATTATAATTAATTTAACACCAAAATTTAGTACCCTCGTGAGTAATTTTATTTGAAATCTAATTACCTTTTACATGAGTTCTACGTCAGTGAAAACCATTCAACGCCTGGTATGCTTTCGAAGAGAGAGGTTATTATATTAAATTCTCCTTCTCACAGATTTTATCGACTTCTCGCTTTACTTTACTTTCATGTCTTTCTGTTTTGATAAGCGTGTGAACATTGACGTTCACAATCATTATTTTGGAATTTATTTCTTTGTTGCCTTGTTATATTTTCTAATTGTTCAACTTTAACATTTCTAAATTAAACCTGATTGATTTTAGAAAACAGCAAATATTTGCCGTAGCAATTTGTGCTTGTACGAGTATTGGCGCTGAATTGTTGTGCTAACTATATAAACACACAAGGTACTGAAAGCTCCACCTACTTGATATGACGAAAAATCAAACAAAATCAGAATTTACATATTATCATATTTAATTAGCACCAACTGTAATTATCCGTTTAGGTACCAATTAAACCGTTAAATAGATAAGCGACGTTTCCTTAATAATAATAGCGATACAGTCATTCATTTTTTTCTGTTACGGTGGCGGCCTTGGTGTTACGCAAAATAACGGATGGATCTTCCATAAGCGATTTTTTAACGGTCTTGTGCAATCCGTTTTTCCTTTGGCACGGATTTTTACATACGATATTCATGACGCGCTTCCGCCAACGAAACCGGCGACGTCCAAAGAAAATTAGGACAATGCGTAATGGTCAGATTGATTGAATTGTGCAGCACAATGTTGCTTTGGTCATTCCAGCACTTAATCAAATTAAAATATGTCAGTAGTGGATACAGCAGTAAGAATGATAAGATCATTTCTGTCATGTTGATGTAGTGGTTCCTCCTTTTATTTGTTAGACGTCATTTGCACTCGAAATAGAGAATTTTTGCAGGCCGATTTATAGAGATTTGCTTAAACTGACTGCAAAATGTTGAGAGAATAAAATAAAAATGAAGCAAGTCACATAAAATATGGTAAATACCCATAGCCTTTCCAAGGTACCTGCGACAAATAAGGCCTGTTTCAGCTAGTGAACACGTGATACTCCAATGATACTCTAAGGTAAACGTTTAAAACCTGCATATGAAAACAATTTTTACGCTGATGAAAATAGTTCTCAAAGGGACTATGACTACTGAACTGTCCATATCTTCCATTTGTCAAAACTCAAAATTGATGGGCCAATTCTTCTGGACTTTGACTTCACGATTATAGTAGAAGTTGGTAAGCACAAAGAAACATTGCTATGTCTTCACAGCAGCTTGTTAGATACCCTTATATTTGAAGGTCACTGGCTGAGCAATTCTTATACACTTTGACTGAACTGCATCACATCTTGACTACATAATTGTAGAACAAAAACTTTGCTATATCTTTACAGCAATACCTCCATTTGGCTTAGATAAGTTAATTTGCAGATCACTTGAAGCTCACTGAGATGAAGAAGTGTTATGCTTTTGGTGAGCCTATCCTGACCAAAAAATCACCAATTTCAGATTCAGTTCCAACTTAATTATCACGAAAATATCATCTGCATGCTTTGCCAAGGAAAATATTGTGACTGGTCACTGGTTACTGGACCTGGATCACTGGGTCTGCCCACTGGACGAATCAGCAGTTTCCTTGCCAATTGAACCTCGTAGAAACATTCGACCAAAAGTGGATGGCATTGAATCCATTGAGATTCCAGCGAAGGTGAACTTCCTTTATTGTTAGTCAAACAACATTTAAATAATAAGCACGATGAGGACCAGCACACCGACATCACTTTTCAAGAGTTGAAAAGTTTATTTGATGACCGTGCTTCTCGAAAATCTGCAGCATAAGTTAAAAAACGTTGCAGTCAATGTTATTAGACGCAGTCCAAAGCTTTTAGGTACGAAGATAACTGCAAGCGACTAGTGATATTGCTTATTGTGCCAGTGGGTCATACCAAAAGATTAGAGACTAAATGCATTACATGCTCATGATGAAGGTTTGGGCTATTTTGCATTAGGCGATGATGGAAGTGCTTGCAACACTAGTGGAAGATAAACGGTTTTACAATATTCAGGTGTGTGTACCAATAAAGACCATTTATAAGGTTTTTGTATTTAGTGTTACTTTTTTACTTTCTCATATTAGGTATTCATACAGGGTGGACTATCGAAAACCCGACGGAATAACTGTCAGAATAAAATCACGTCGAAAAAAACCTAAAACATATGAAGTTAGTTTGTGAGGGGGACAACTTTTGACTCAAAAATTATAGCACAAACTTTACCCTCCAAAACGGGGGTGTCATCCCCAAAATTTTTCAAAATATAATTTTCGAATTGTGAAGTCGAATTTATGGCTTAATATGACATCAATTTATCGTCTTGGACTGACGTCAGTTTGTCAAAATGACGTTGTCTGCTGTGTGGGCAAGTGTTAATTTAACATTGACAAAAATTTTTGTTTATTATCTTGACAAATCCGAAATTTGTAATATTTGTGTGACTCATTAATTGAAGGTGATTCTGAATTTGTAATTGTGACGATCTCATAATATTTGTTTTATTGTCGAAATCAATTATGTCATTCAATAGAAAGGCCAACGTCCGGGCTGAACAACATCTGTCGGGTCTGCTAGTGTATGTATATATGTGGTCGACTATTTTTCAGGAACTGTAAATAAGGAACTTACTGTGAAGTTTATATTGAAGTTTGGTCTCGTAAAGTTTGGTTAAAATCGGTTAAAAGCAAGGGGCACTTTACACTAGTCATTTTTGTGTTATCTAGAAAAATAGCCCAAGGTTTGTTTTACACTTTCTATATTTGATCTGGTTAAATGTGGTTAACCTGACTCTATATAATACTGGTTAATTCATTTTGACTACCGTAATACCGTGACTTCACTGATCTTTGGAGAGCTCTTAGCACTTATTAATTTTGTTTTCTTCTTATTTTTTCAAAGCGGCTATGCATATGTTTATTACAGTTTACATTAAATACCTACAATTTTTGTTTGACACATTTTTTTTTCAAAAATCGCCCCAAAGGGCACGTTACTCTTAGTAATTTTCAGTTATTTCTTAATTTTCTGAAAATCAGCTTTTGCAATGTATTACATACTTCAATTGACTTACTTATTTAATATCTGTAAATTTTATACGAAATATTTTTTTCCAAAACTGCTTTAAGAATTTTAACTAAAATTTACAGCTGAAATACCACATTAAACATTCATTATTATTAATTAAAATATTTTTCTCTAAACCTACCCCTGAGATTACTTTACTCTAAAGTATTTTTAGTTCGTCAACATTTTCTTAATTTAATATCTAGTATCTATAATTTTCATTTGAAAACATTTTTACCAAAATCGTACTAAAGGGCCCTTTACCCCTAAAAGTTTCCTAAAAGCTTATATAGCACGTGCCATATACGAAAAAGTTATGTGATGGACACATCACCAATTTTTGTATATCCCACTTAAGCTTATGGTAAAAAAGTGTACATCATGTAATTTAATAAAAATGAGTTATTTTTTAAAAGTATCTTTAGAACAACTTCTCCTTAACCGAGCCATATTTGTAGCACTTTACTTACAGGAATTTCTCTACATATTATGGTAGTTGTTCGATCGAATTTGTTTATTTTTCTAGTTATTATAAATGGGTGGGGTACGTAAACGTGATATTCAAGCCAACCTCCTTCCGTTTATTAATTTCCCAAGGAAAGTTTACGAAATCGCCTTTAATATTCGTAGGAATTCATTCACGCATCGCATTTAGCAACTTCCTTTTTGAATAAACGTATTTACTTGTTACATTAGACCGAAAAATTAAAAAGGAAGCGTGACACAATGTACCGGCAACGAGGAAGAAACCATTACTAATCTGACCAATTCATTTATTTTATTTTTGCAATAACAATGATATAATGATTTATTCAGTTTATTTTTTCTGGAATTATTTTTGCGGCTGAATCATACGCGCTTCGTTGCATGTCAAACCATCTATACTACTTTTTTCAGTGATTATTTCCAATGATTTTATTGTTTGAACAGTAATTTGATGAACAGCGTTTTCCTATATAAAACTAAGCAAGCACCAGAAACAAAGTGAAATTCGCCTACTTTGGATTCACATAAAATTTACATAAATTGGCGCGTTATGTCATGGCGAGGATTTATGGCGTTCTGTGGCAATGTTTTGTTTGTATTTCTAGAAATTTTTTGCGTAATTTTAGATCTCGTAAAAATTAAAATTGTAATTATGCGTGACACGAGAATTATGCAGATAGAGAGAGAAATATATTGGAATTTTGGGCCCAACCTACCAATTAATGAATTAATAAAAATGGTCGTTAGCAGGTATTTACTAAACTTTCAAATTTTAAATACACGCAGATTCAATTAATTGCTTTAAGCAACTGCAGGACTTTAATCAAATAAAATATTAACTGCATGTGCTCCTAGGCTGTTTAGAATTTTGAAATGCCAGAATGGACTTTAGAAGGTTTTTTAATGTCTAAACTATTTCACTTTTGTTCTAAACCTTTAGAAGCTTAAAATATATAAAATAAAATTTCCACAACTTCTATTAAACCTCTTCTTAAGATTGAATAATCTTCTTTAAACCTCAAAAATAGCCTCAATATGATATCAAGATTGTTTGCAGATGTTTCAAAACAATTTCGGTGTAATTTTAAACTCTATAAAGAGTCTACAAACATTACTGACTCTTCTATATTAAACGTATTCATAACTGTCTCCAAAATAAATTTACTTGACTTACCAAAACATCTAAAAGATTCTCAACAAATTCGTTCTGATTTTAAATGTTAGAATGCAGAACAATAATTGCAGTTTCTTCTAGACCGAAGGTGAGATAAAATCTTTAATTTAATTTAATTTAATTCTTTAAGAACAATGGAAAGATCTATATGTTTCTAAACATTTGTTTCTGTAGCATTATTTATGTTGTGTATAATGTCGATATCATTGCCATTATTAATTTCGTCCACGTCGAGAGGTCCCCAAAAAGTCATTTTAAATTAATAATTGCGACTTACCTTACGCCAATGAATGCTAATGACGACTGAAAATGAACACGTGCTCGGCGCTCAAATTTAATGGCTGTAGTGGACCTGTCTAATTCTCGATAGTAATAGGCATTTCATATATAGGCATGCATTGTAGCGACTAGCAACATTTCTCCGCACTAAATATACGGGGAAAGGTTAAACAGTACGTTACATGAATACTCTGCTTTTGTATAGGGTAAAAACGTATTTTTTAAATGCGCTCGATATAAAGTCGCTTAATTTTTTAACTGGACCAATTCTGACTGGACGGACCTTACCTGTGTTATTTGGATATGCTCGTTTGTGGCACCAAAAAAGTGTAGAGCATTTTATAACCTTTGGAATTCAAATCACGCTGTTATCCACACGATTAATTTAGGATAGTTCGTCGCCGAATTCTGTTGGTCTTTAACATCCAGTTTCGTAAAGAACGTCTAGCGCATTAAGTTTCGCAGTACGTATTAATAAATATGCCGTCGCAGCTAAATCTTTAATTAACGATAATTTCAATAAACAATTTTCACATCAGGTCGAAATATTACTCGAATACGTTGTAATAACGTCGAATTAATTGTTCATAAATTACTCCGCGACCTTAACGAATTTCACAAAAAAAAAAGAACAGAGTATTAACAGAACAGAGCACTAAGTGTAAATTTTCCTATAACCCCTTGACCTCACATATTTTCAGTGTCCGAAATGTCACGGCGAATGTCAACGATTTCCACACGTACACACTTCTTAATTAATGTTACGGCGACGTTTCGTAAAATTTAATTACCCTTTAACGGTTATCCTTAAGGAGATTAAGTGATCACCGAAACTGGAATGCACTTGTATAACGATATTTTTTTATTGTGCGGTCTAGTTGGCCGGTACCTTTCTAAGCGAGCCGCTGTGACGAAACGGAATTTTGCAACCAAGCTTTGGAATAGTAGATATCTCGCCTTTCTAGAAAATACATCTAATTTGACGCCATTACGGAGTTACGATATTGTTTTAATGGCGCATTTGATGCAGTCGATGCACCGCCGGCGAGGACGATTTGAATAGTTTCGTTGCAGGATTATTGAAATCTATGTACACACTATATACATAGTATATCATCAAATGCATAGTATTTAAAGTAAAATATGCCCAAAAAATTTGTCCCTGATATAAACTGAGTTTTTCAGTGGTTATAATGTTAAATACCTAATCTATGATTTTTCCAATTTATTACTATAGCATATTATATATTCACATGAAATATAAATTATATAACATATATAATTATATTATACGGGGTGGCAATTTAAAAATTTTCAATCGGATTTAAACTTAGAACTAACAACAATTATAAAAATTGGCGGGATACGTCGACATTTATTTGGAGGGGAAACTATTTGCGCATATTTTCAACCCTGTCGCTTCAGCCCTTTAGCCAGGGTGAGTTCCACCTCTTAAATTTAAATAGGGAAGAGGGGTCAAGTGATACCTCATTTTAAAGTGATACCTCATTAAATTTTCTATTTGGTTCAGCAATTTTTGTGAAAATGAGCAAAAGGTATTCCATATATAAAAAAATAAAGTGATAATTTAGAAGATGTTAGTTTTTTGTATGCTTTAGCTGTTTTTAATCGTGTCTTATTTAAAAAAAAAATATTTAAAAAATACGTTATTACTGTAATATAATAATCTATAATATTTTTATACATTTTAAATGCAATTGCCAGTAAATGAATCTCTGATATTAAAAGTTAATTAATTTTTGACGTAATCCGTACAAGTATATAAAAAGTATCATTAGGGAAAAGGGGCGTCAAAATTAAAAGAATACCTCACGGAATTAATGGCGCCCCTTTACCCTCGAGCCAAATTCATATTTTTTGACAAATCTCGTATATGTCCAAAAAATTAACATCAGATGGTCGAATTTTAGGTTTTAGACTAACCAAATTTTTTAAAAAGGAAACCTTTTTTCTAAAATTAAAATAACAGTGTTCTTGCAGACTCAAATCCATGCGATTTTAATAAAAATTAATTTTGGGCAAAAGGCACCCAATTCTGGCCATTTTTGTGTTATCTCAAAAACTAGTTATATTTAATTTACTGTTTAATCCATAGTGGCTACTATAATCGTCATTATCGCCTGAACTTTTCTGAAGGGCCGTTTGTCCTTGTGAATTTCCAGTTTTTCTTAATTGTTCAAAACAATTTTACTTATTACTTCCAATATACCACATATCTACCAAACTTCATATCAGCGTTAAATGCCGATAATTTCTACCGCAAAATATTTTTCTATAAACGCCCTAAAGGGCAGTTTTTGGGTTTTTCCTGTTTTTTTCCAAAATGTCATTAGTGATTTATTACAGACTTCGTAATTTTACTCAGCTGTTTAAAGCTTATAACGTTTATTTCAAACATTGTTTTCCCACCCAAAAGACCACTTTACTCTTGAGAATTTTCAGCTTTTCAACGCTAATTCAACGATTTAATACATATAAGTTTTCTTTAAAACATCTTTTTCTAAAAGCACTTTTAACGGCTCTTAACGAGTACAGTACTCGTGACAATTTTCAGTTTTTCTTTATTTCCTTCCAAACGGCATTACTGATTTATTTCAAACTTTGCATCTTGACTTAGCTGTTCAGTGCCTGTAACTTTTATTTGAAACATATTTCTCTAAAGTTTCTTTAAAAGGCACTTTACTATTGAGAATTCCTTACGAGCTTGTAAAGTTTATATCACGTACCTCAAATAAATAAGTTTTACGATGTACACGTTGCCAATTTTTTGCATGTTAATTTAATGAGGAGTAGAGAAAAAGTTCGGTTGTTGATTAACTGTAATATCATTATTGTTCTATAGTTTAAAGTTCATTTGTCCTAAATTTTATAAGGTTCCTTAAGCTGTCTTAAAGCTTAAAAGCCATATAAAACCAATAGGTACCTAATGTATATGTTTAATAAGGATTTATATTTTTAGTTCCTTCAATTTTAAAAAGGAAGTCAAATAGCAACATTAGCTACAAAGGTATTTCTAATTTTAATTGATTTAATTTTACTGACTAGATGAAATTGCTTAAAGTTATTTGATGAAATCTTTATAAGTAGTTGCTTCTTTTGGTCTGGTCAAGAGTTGGTCACCTTACTTTACCATCCACCACGTACCATTTTTAGTAAAATATGGCATCTGTTATGATAACATCAAAGGTTAGAAAACCTATTGGCCCTATCATAAATACAAATCCAGTACTTAATAGAAAAATTACAGTTGTAAAAATATCTTTCGGATTCTTGCCCTTTTCCAGTCACCGCTTTACATACAAATATACGTTTCCACTTTGCATTCATGCTGCAAATAGGTACATACATACATTATCTTTATTGCAAATCTGACATGTCATCGTTTAAGGAATGTTTGAATTATAACATGCTCATCCTCGTGTCTAACGTGTAAGGGCAAAGTTGAAACTGTTCAGACAATCTCTTTAAAACTTATAAGGTCGTACTTGTATACCAAATTAAAATTACAATAGCAGCTTACTTTAACTATGATCAGAATTTTTGAAAACTTCGTAATTTTCAACACAGATTCTTTGATATGAAAACGAAAATTATGGTGTTAATTTCATGCGAGAAGCTTGTAGAAATAATTACTTATTTGAAAGTGAAGGTTCGGCCATATGTATAGAAGAAATGATAAATCGTTTTGAATTATTCACGGTTCTAAGATCGTTAGCACCGTCCTTACGGGCGGTGAAAATTACATGGTATCAGGTGTCAGTGAAATTTTCGGCGCTAGGACCAACACGGATTTCGATCTCGGTCAAGTCATTTATCTGAACGACCTCGAAGTAATTACATAAGAAATACCTGCGATTTATGGTCTAGATCTAGAGTAGGTACTATCATTCAAGTATAACTGGTGCCTCTAAGGCTAATCGAATTGGAAGGAGAGATGGAGAAACCGATATCGGTTACGTTCAAGTATCCATTTTCTGAGAGAGTTTGAATTCCATAGTTGCAAAGTAAAAGCCGGACGACTTATCAAGGACATCGAGAGGTTTCGGTCGTCATGAAAAGTGATATCAAACGAATGGCATCTCGAAATACAATTTCCGAGAGCGAGATTAAATTTAAGCACCTGTTGTGGATAAGGATAAGTTTTTAAAACGGTCTTGACGTGCCCTTTGGGGCCATCAAAAAAAAAAATTAAATAAAATCTATGTTAAAGAGGTAAATTAAGTGAAGTTTAGAGAAAAATATTGAAGTGGTTTTGAATCAAGAGTAAAGTGCCCTTTAGAGTGGTAGTAGAAAAAATTTGTTTCAAATAAAAACTGTAGTCATTTAATCTATTATGTAATTTATATACGAAGTGTAGCAAGAATAGGTAAGGCTATTTTGAAGAAAATTGGAAACAATTAAAAATACACAGAAGCAAAAGTCGCTTTAGGGATCACTCAAGAGAACGATTACAGTAATCACTACGAATTTGTAGTAAGTCATATTAGTCACACCAAAAAGTCATGAGCACTCTTACATTTATTTAGTCATATATGTAGAAATTGGCGCAGGTTTTTTGGAAGTTTCGGAGTTTTCTCGGGCGCCAGTTTTTAAAGACTTCGCTGTCTAAAAGTCCGAGGAGTTTATTCTCCGGAGAAATTCCAGGAGATTCGTAAAAATTAACACGAAATTCGGAGAAATTATTTAATTATTTTTATTTCTGAAAATTTCGGCAACTTTCCAACTATAAATAACGGAAAAGAGACGAATTTTTGAAGGTATACTGGTTACACTTTTTTAAAGTACCTTAAAAGATCTATAAAATGAGCTTTAGTAATAATGTTTTTACTATAAAAACATTTTTACTAATGATGAAAACTAAGAGGTTGTTTCGTATTTAAAAAAAAAATAGTAATGAAACTAATGGCTTTACTGGAAGAATTTAAATTTAACATAATCAATTTACAATTTATTTATTTAGGTACCAACACTATGTCCTAGTTTGACCGGTTAAAATACCAAGATTTCAAAAAAAATTCTTTCAGTTTTAATAACTTAATGCAATAACTCAAAAATTGTAATAGTACAAAAATTTAGGTTTTTTTTTTTAATGAAATACTATTTTTATTATTTCTCTAGATCGAAACTTGATTAAAATATCACCGTTTATAGTCCACATTTAAATGCGAAAAATTTTACCCTGCCTTTTAAACTTAAAAACCTAAAAGTTCATTTCACCTGCTTATGATTTTTAATTAAATCTCATTAAAATCGTTATCATTTCAATCACAAATATTGTTTAATTCAACCTGTATACTAGAATTTAAAAACATAAAAATATACAGAGTGATTCTTTTAAGAAAACCCCTGTCTGCTATTGCAAATACATACATAAATCACCCTGTATATCTTCTCTAGATAAAAATGAAATGACTTCTCAAGTCAAAAGGGATTAATGACCATTGTCATCGTTGGATGTTTCTAAAAGATGTCAGTAATCCCAACGCTATCTGGGCCTACCAATCATGGCCCGTACAGGTATATATTTAAGTTTAAAGACAGTAAAGTTAGTTTATGTGGAACTGTCAAGTGTTGTTTGCGTGTATATGTGCAAGCACGGCATACCATTTTATCTTTAACCGTATTGGGTTACTATGAGACCAAATGATACAAAACGCAGGAATAACATAAATCTCAGACTTTCACCGTCCGTTTTAGAGTTAATTATCTCACAATGCGGTCTAACATCAGCTGATAATTGGATCCAAGCAATAAAACGCTATTGAAATTGACAATCCATACAAAACATCGTGACAGCGTGTTAATTCCGTAATAATAAATATAAATAATAATAATGGTACTGACAATATATTTATATACTCGTCTTACTTAAGTAAGAGTTAACAAATCGGGGCTATAATATTGTGAGTAGTTGTAAATTTAGTTTATAGCTTAATATTGTGAATGTAATTAGCATTACAAATAGTATCGACGAGGTTATATTTAAAACTGTTATTAATGGGATTACCAATTGTAAAAGTGAGGTTATGTACGGAATTGTGGGGCTGAACCGGCATAGAATATCTACTTACTCGTCACTTATTACTTATTTTAAGTTTAACAATGGTATATATTTGTACAAATTATCATTTCTTCTTTAAACCTCGGGCAATAAATGATTTATTCACGTGAGTTCTAATCGTGTGTTACCATTGTTATGTTTTTGCCTATTTCTGAAAAAAATTAGTCCGCTGCTGTGTTGCGGCACAACTAGGCTCCGTTCGAAGCAGATTAATTCTTTTATGGTACTTACTTTACCAGAGCATCCTTATGGATATTTGCATAAGTCAATTCATCTTATACCAGTTAAGTATCTTAAACGTATACCAAGTATAAATATTAAGTTATAACCAGTATCAAAGAAAAATAATTTTATTCCATAAGTGGTAACATATATTAAACCACCATTTAGAAGTTTGGTGGTAATAAGCTACGTCCCTCCACGCAAGATTTACTAGATATAAAATATTAAGGATCACACAGTACGTACTTCACGTTTTAATGAAAATCTTCGTTTCATTTCTCTTGGCAACAATTTAACAATTATTTTTGATAGACATACACACACACCATTCTTTCTATTTATTACAAAATAAACCAGTGAACCAGTTAATTTTCTGCGAAATCCACCTGTACCGTACGCTGGAACTTTCTCTACGTTAAAATTATGAAACGACATTCTTTTGCCCATCTAAATGACACGATGTATAACGTATCCATCGTGTTTATAGATCGAAGTAGGGATCGATTGCAAGACTACAGTAGTTGCATAATAAAAAAAAATAAGTAAATAAGTTCGACTTAATTGGAGCAGGAATTGCTACATTTGCATGGTTCACGGAAAATGGAACTAGGAATTTTGAAGTGGTAGTGGAAATATAAATTATGTGCTAATTACCTGCCCCTGTACATAGTTAATTGAGAAATTATTGGTTTTACGTACCATTATTATTTGATGTTTGTAATGGACACCACATAACTTTTTTGGTGTCTTAATTATGAAAATAAAAGATATAATAACCAACATTCAAAAGGTTTAGAAAAATTGTCAGTTTGTATTAGGTACTCCACCCCCGTCCATTAATAAACTGTTACATTATTGCTTTTAAACAAAAAGTAGTAAACATTACACATCTTAGAGCAAAAGAGTTATTTTACTTCTTCAGCGTTACTCTTCTTGTGTGATATAACTTCCTTTCAATGAATCATAGTCATACAGATTGTAAACATAGAAATTATTGTCGATTAATTATTGAATTTAAATCTGTTATTAAACAATTACGTTTTCTTTAGTCCAAGTACTAATGCCATGGCTCGAAATCACGTGAAAAGTTAAACAATTAAAGTAAACGTCTTATTCGTTGAAGGAGAACCGCACTTCCTACTCGTTTCCGTCGTTAAATCCTGTACCTGCGATTTATTATCCGATGATCCAATAATACACACGGGGCTCGAGTATCGAACGGCGAAAGTGTTCAAAAACTTTCACTGAACACTTACTTATACTCACGTAAACTTTATAAAATGCGCTCCAGGCGATACCTGCAACACGTTGAGTTGGGACACACCTGGTGAGGAATTTACGGAATTCTTATGATTGGTAGAGCGCGCAGAATTGTATTTTAAAAATCTCGAGAAGCTGATCGGATTTATTAAGATCTCATTCGTTGATATTCAATCGTCAATGATTCTCGTAATTCGATTTTAAAGTCTTACAAGTATTTACAAGGAATAAGAGGTTTCAGAGATCGATGAAGAAAATATAGTAAATAGTAGCTTTCACGATACAAATTTATACATTTCTCAAAATGTTGGTGAATGATAAAATCTGGTTTTACATTAGAGGTTACAAATCTATAGCAAATATAAGAAAAAGCGCCCAAAAAATATTTTCGTCACTTCTACGTTGCTTATGAATTAATATACTAAAATTGTCTTAATATTGTATAAGTTCTTACAAATTTATACGAATACTATACTTTTCCATCCTCTCGAAATAACTTCTCTTGGATCAGAACATACATCTTGCTGCTTTCTTTTGCAACATAAATGGGATATTAATAATATCTAAAAATGTAAATCAAAAGTAAATGTACAAATGAAATAGCAATATTGACCTCAACAACAAGCATCTTTACGATTTTTAGTGTGCTACTACTAGTGTGTACTAAATAAAAGGGATCGTCAAACAATTTTGGCGCTTAAGGGTGAGTGGCGTTTTATCCCTCGGTACCAAAAGAGGCATGGCTGAAACGTTCAATGGTTCTAGCCAATATAAACAGCTGAGCCTCAGCTCAATCAACAGTGTAATTGGACGGAGTTACCTCGAAAACGTTCCTGCGTCGTTCCCCTTTCAATTTGTCTTTACCCCTAACGAATTATACTAACCATTTTTCAATCTCAGGTAGCAAATGGTTATATTCCTTCAACACTACATTGAACAAAGAATTTTTTCCTGCTTTTACAGTGTTGTTCTTGTGTGAAAATGGTTAGCTCATTTAATAAAATGATATGAATTTATTTTTAAATGTGAAAAATTGCTCCATATAGTTTGGTATAAATCCGTTGAATAATTTAAAGATAAAATTTGAAATATTATAAAGTACACCTCGATTTTCAAATGTTTGTACTACCATTTTGCTTTTCTTGTACAAAAAATAAAGCTTTTATGCCCAATTATCAAAATATGGTAATATTATCGTGTTCATAAGGTAAATGTGCTGCTCCCATAGTAAAGGAAAATAACAAAATGATTTTTAAAGCTTTAAGTGTCGTCGATGATTACACCTATGTACCATATACTGTTTAACAAGGTAAAATAATTCATTATATTATATTATTATAAATTATACAATAAATTTGTATAATTAATAACTTTGTATCAATGACGCATGCTGTTTTATACGAGTAGTTATTTAAAAATGTATCCTATGCCTACAAATACACATTCGGTAGGAAGGATTTCTTAAAGACATTTTTTTATTTGTAAATGACATTATTTACGCCTTTTCTTGAAAAACTTAAATTTTTATAAACTTTCAGCATAAACAGCTATAACTTCTTCATTTCAGTTAAATTAGACTTAACATTTAATACACGTTAATTAGCTATATCCAAATTTTCTCAATGTAAGTTAGTTAAAACATGTTTCAGTTGAAGTCCACTTGAAGCCAAATCCGGTATCAATATTGATATATTTTATATGTATTTTTCGGTGAAATAAGTCAAATTAAAGATTTAATATTAAAATTGGGACAATTGGAGAACGGTAGCAAAATAGTGTAATCCCATACACTGTTTATATACATATGTATATATATATATATATATATATATATATATATATATATATATGTATAAATGTTTTGAATTTTTGCAACTGTTTCTTGTAATTTTCTGTGTTTTGAAGTTATGTGTCTATGTTACTCCTGTTTAGTTTCTCATATATTGAGAAATTATTACAATCGAGTCGTTTTTGTGTCTTCATATATTGACTCTTTTGGACGTTTTGGGGTCTCTTAAGTCCGAAAAACATGCTTTTGAAAAATATCTGTGTCTGAATGTATTCCCTTTCCAATCTGATTTGATAGAAATCTGTGTTCCGAGCGCGTTTAAAAAGTAGCTTTCTGCCTTATGCCAAAAACAGTTCCTAGTACAACTGACCCAGTCGGCCAAATAGATATCAAAATTTGAAATTCACATTAACATGTGATTTTAATGGGAATATTATGGTAATTAAAATTTTAAAACCGGTTAGTTTTAAAAATCAGCACAGCTCGCCATGGCGGTGTCTTGCACTTAAGTATACTTAATATACTGTTTAATTTATATTTAATAGTAAAAATAATTATATCAATAATAATAAGCAATAATACCAATTAAATACTGACCACCATATTCGTTGTTTTCACTGATCTCTGAAGTGATCTCATTAGTGAGTTTTCAGGTTATCTAAATTTTCTTTTGCTAAACTATTGCATTAAATGTCTACAATTTTTATTTAAAACATTTTTGTGAAAACGTGCCCTAAAAGGATCTCTACTTTCGGAAATTTTCGTTTTTTTAACTTTTCTCACAAATGGCTTTAGTGATTTTTTGCAGACTAGGTAGTTTGACTTGGCTATTTAAGACCTATAAATTTTATTTAAAATATTTTTTCTACAACCCTAAAGGGCACTTTACTTTCGAAATTTTTGCAGTTTTTCTTAATTTCCTCTTAAATGACTCTAACGATCTATTCAAAGTACGTAAATACTTTTACTCTGATACTAAAGCACTTTCATTTGCAAGGTATTTTATAAACGTTATTCTAAAAGGCATTTCACTCATGAGAATTTCTTAAAAGCTTCGAACTTATATAGAGCGCATGCCTTATATGACATATCCCCCAATTTTTAATTTAAGATTTGTGCTAATTTTAGTTTAGCTGAAACAAGTTCATTAGCTAATCAACTTCGACTCTCATATTTTGTGATAGAAAAATTTTAACCTGGATTAACCTCAAAAGGCCAAGAAATCTTCCGGAATCGCTAAAACACTTGAATGCATATCAAAATCTTTATTAATCGTTTGATTGCTTTCCAGGCGGAATAATTCGTAAATGTCGTTATTAATTAATTTACTTTCCTAGTAATCAGCATATCACACAGGTTTCAATTTGGACTTTCTTAATAGGATTTGGTCAAATAATGTTTCCGCCAGTTCATTTCTTTTTTTAAGACTGCGTTTTTCTTTCCAATCTAATCAATTCGGCCCTGTATCGGTAGACTCTTGAAGAAAATGAAAGTGGTTTCATTTGACAGGTTTACCTTCGTTCGTAACGAGACATAGCGTTGTTATGAATCAACAAAATACGTCGAGAGTGATCCATTATAAAACAATAACGGATAATCTCTTTTTAAACAGGTCGTTTACATCATTCCGCCCTATATAAAAAAGAAAGTCTTCCTTATGTTTTACACGGCTTGACCTTCAGATTTTGTAAAAATTCGACGATTCTCGAGACGTCGTAGACAAATTACTTTTTGTCAATACATTATTATAATTTATTCATAAATTGATTTCACAAGGCTTGGTTAGGTCAATTTGTATACAGTTTTTTAGACGCAGTTTTTAACATCCACGTTCTTGTTTTTCACACAGCAACAACATAATGAAATAAATTCCATTAGTACTTACAGATCATGTCGGAAAAAAGAAAGTGCTGCTGGGGAAATATTACTATAAATGTTAATCATTGTTCAAAAAAAATGTATAAGAAAACGAAATTTGCTCTGTCTGAATGCACTATCTTCTTCTTCAATCGCGGGCGCTGAAAACAAAAGAAGGTCACCGAGGATTGCAACACGTACACGTTAATTTTCTCATTGTTTTCCCGACGCATACTTCGGCGTAAATTTTTGTGAAACACCTTACGAGAAATAAATGTTAATTGCTTTCATTACTTCTGAAAATGAATAGGACGCTTATATGTATGCTGACACGATTTAGGTCGGTAACAGTAACTTAGTTGTGGACATCTATTTCACAACTATTTTGACATCAATACAGTACCTAAACATTGTAAAAAACTGTTGATTCCCCAACTCCTGTCATGTTTGAACAAGTTACAATGATTTTCCAAACAGTAATACTTGGAGTATTATGGATCAACGAATCATGTATATTCAATGTGTCTTTGCCTGCATGGAATAAGGCGTTTTACTTACAGGTTTTCTCGGGGTAAAAGTTGACGTTGTGCCACCGTAGAACACAAACTGCACAACAGGACCAGCATTAAAATATATAACAATTAAACTATTAGAAATATCAGCACACAACTGACTTGGTGGTGTTGCTAGATGCCGGCGTTGTAAATTGCAGTCCATAACTATATATATTAACCCGTAATGGTCATACCTCCTAATAATAACGTATTGGTCATATGGGGCCTAGTAGACCCCAAGCAGAAAAATAGTTACCATTAGCGTTTTATCCCATCTATTAATCTATATCTTGTGAGAGACTTTAGTTTAATGTCTGTTCTTTGTAATCCATTAGATTTTGTAAATATTTTTCAATGTCAAAACAGTAAAAATTTGAGAAACTACAATTCGAAAAATTTGACTTTTTTATAAAAAAATACATAAAAAATTTAATTTTTGCATTATGGCAAAAAACTGTGATGTTATGTTGTTGAAATAATATAAAATAAAAGAAAAGAAATAGTTTTAGTGAATTTTGCAAAAAGTCTGAAGTTACCAATTTTAGAACAAATCGTATAATCGAAAAGTAATGTTAAACATGCAAAATAAAGTCAAAGAACGCTGTTTTCACTAGAAAAATCATATATTTAATGCTTCACGATAAAAAATAGAAGTATTTTATAAAGAACGAAAGAAAGTAATATATACTCAATGCTCAATCTTGACCACCACAGTCGATACACATATACATCCTATGATTGTCGCACATGGGACGTTGGCGTGAGGGACACTGCATGGTCGTTTTTATCCCATGTTCTCTTATACAGTCTATATCTATGCCTATTTTCCAACTGGATTTTTTCTTCTACGACTGGCTCTGAGGTAATGCCCAAAATTGTTGAGATAGATAGAACCCTTCCCATAGATGTTTTCATAAACTTCATCCTCATCCATGACAGCACTGCTAGTATTACGAGGTCGAAGATTATAAGCCACCTACATACACAATATAACACAGTATACACATTATAACTAACAATTACTAACAACAAAAAAATTGTTTGAGTATGTTGTATATTGTAATATTGTTTGCAATATTGTAATATTGTTTGTAATATTGTAATATTGTTTGAGCTCTAGCACTTACGTTTTTAACTGCAATTTAACACACAAAATACACGAATTTATATTGGTAAATTATTTAATTTCGCAACACTATGGTTATATGGGGTAAAACTGACCCCGCCAAAAGTTATGTCCGCACAAAATGACGTAAGCCGACCAACTGACGCTGCGCCGAGTTGAGAAAAGTCTTTGGCTAATTGAAGAAACTTAAAATAAAGGCAGATAGCGCCACAATATCCATTTTGAATAGCCTGTTTAAAAAATATACAGCCCTAAAGTTACCCTAGGATCATTTTGGCCCCTAATGACAATCACGGGTTAATTACTTATATAAAGGTACAAGGGGCACCTGTGAAATAAATTATAATCGTTAAAGGGATTCGTTATAAGGATGACGACATTATATAAAAATAGTACATAGGTATTCGAATTATAAGTATTTACAATGTTTCTACAATTTTACATATTTGCTTCATGAGAAATCTCACGTCTATGTTTTATTGCTAATGGGTGTATGACGGCAAAATTCGTGCTAACAACAATTTTGGAATGAACTTTGGTAGATATAAAAGTATGTCCTTGTTTTTGTTTCAGATTGGAGTTTGCCAATGGCTTTTCCTGCTATTCTCGCTGTCAACATGGACGCTGTCAAGTGAGTAATTCACTATTAAATTTGCTCTCATCTTCCATGATCAAAACTTAAAAAACGATTGAAATTGTTGAAATTGTTACTCTCCTGTCACGTCATATCGCTAAAAACATAAAGAAACGCCGTCATAATCCTACAAGTATATACAAAAACAAATTTTTCCTCCGAAATGCCAAAGTTGAGATTGTGTATTAACGCGAGAATTATAGGCTGGGCAGGCGCATTGTTTCGCGACCGGAATGCAAATCATACAGGGTGCAATCGCGATTTAAAAAAAGTATGATAACATTACGATGGTATGGCCTTCTACCCGGCAGCGTTGTTACTTTTAGAACGCAGAAGGTTACTCGATAACTCGCTAAAATTTATTCGCCAGGTTCCAAAGAGGCGAGGATCGTCTGTTACTACACGAACTGGTCGGTGTACAGGCCGGGGGATGCGAAATTCACCCCGCAGAACATCAACCCCTACCTCTGCACGCATCTGATCTACGCCTTCGGCGGGTTCACCAAAGAAAACACGCTCAAACCCTTCGATAAGTACCAGGACATAGAAAAAGGTGAAGTTGAATTGTAGGAAAACTGATGTAATCGGCAGTGGAAACAGTTGTGAATAACTTTTTTCCTTAGATTTGTTTCCTATATATTAACGTTGCAATGCTATGTTAGAAAGTAGCGTAGGACAGCGAGTTTTGGTGGTGGGGTCCTTCTTTTACTTCGAGACCTTATGGAATATTTCCATTTTCTCTTGTTTTCTTTTTGTTTTTCTCCATCTATTTTGGAAAATTTTTAATTTATTAAATATAATAAAAATTTTAAATGCTGAGTATTAGTTTTAGTATGGTATTCCGAGTTTGGTTTTATTGCCATGATTATTTCTTGTTACTATAAACAAGGAATCACACAAAATAAGTAGAAATAATGGGAATGTCCACTATTATAATAGAATTCGCCATACTACAGAATATAAAATGGCGTGGACCATAGTGTGGCGGCGCCGCCTCAAAAGTTCCGCCATATATCCCGACTTTTTTTACTTAATTACAGTTGTGGACGTTCGATGATTTCGTGTATTGTTTTTACATATTTTCTTTTATTACTTCAATTACGTTGCAGTTTAATTTAAATACTTAATGCAGTGAAATAATTTAAATATAAACATGAGTGGCGTCTCTCTTACTATATCGCCATATGGAGAAGAAACCACTGACGGCATGAATAATACGACGGCAGGCTTTGTGACCAGCACTGCACGATTTACTACCGATATGAAAGCATCCTTTTTGTTTAATAACTGCCCTATTTTTGTTTTCTGCGATTTTTTCGAAAATGCTTCCTTTGATTTTGACCAAACTGAGAATTCTGAGAAACTTGAGAAACTGAGAACTGACAAATCTGAGAATTGCTCTAAAGGAAGCTACGACTTTTTTATTTTATACATACAGTGAGATCAAAAATTTAATATTTCTTTAACTGTTGAATTTGGAGGGAAATCCTGAGAAATGCTGAATTTGTTTTATAAAATGTCATATTTTTGATACAGAAAATGTTTTGGTCCCATCATTAACTTTTTTCAGTTATAACGCTACTTTTTTTAATGGGAATTACCTTTTCTAATATCTGCTATCATTGGAGGTTCTTGACCATTATACGATGACATAAAAATTAACAATTAGCAACAAATTAAAAATTAAAGTTCAGCCAGTTAATTACAGGTTTATGCGTTACCCTGTATATTAAGTATGACGGTTAATTGTTGATGACTGTCTCTCATATGGTTTAAATTATTTTGAATTTTTTAAAATGTAGTAGATGTTCATTTGATTTTCCCATTGGCTGAAAATAACATTTCTAATAAAACTTGTGAAGCTGCCAAGAAAGCTACGTTGCCTATCAAGACCAGATTTACAATAAACTGTTGTATTTCATTTCCCAAGAAAATAACACTAAAAATTCAGATAAAATTTTATGTAAAATAGTCTTTATGTGATCATTTCTTCGGGTATAAGTTAATTTCTTCAATCAACTAACCCTGCCTCTAATTACGTTTTCAAATAAACCTTTTAGGTGGTTACGCGAAATTTACCGGCCTGAAGACGTACAACAAGAAACTGAAGACGATGCTCGCCATCGGCGGTTGGAACGAGGGTTCCACGAGGTTCTCCCCTATGGTGGCCAATCCGGAAAGGCGGAAGGAGCTGGTGAAGAACGCCGTCAGATTCCTCCGACAGAACCACTTCGATGGCCTCGACCTCGACTGGGAGTACCCGGCTTTCAGGGACGGGGGAAAATCACGGGACAGGAATAACTACGCTAATTTAGTGCAGGTACTGGAAAATGTTAATGTATTGTGAAAAAGGTTATAGTGAAGGATGATTAAAAAAGTTGTATTGCGAAGTAACGAGTAAAAATGAGGGCGACATTATGAAAAGAAACCAGTTTAATTGGAAAAGTGCAAATTATCACGACGTTGGAAGTCGTTGAATATTACTTAGCTGGTGTAATATTTTACTGATGTTACTTGCAAAAGGGACTAGGAGTCGATTATTTCTTTCAGTGAAGCAGATAGTAACACAGAATTACATCTTTCCCGTTTATTTTGCCTAAATTGCTTTCGATATGTGCAAGATTGCCTCCTCTTAATTAAAACCTCGCGTAAACACTACCGCACTTGTTTCGCAAAACAATTTCGTAACCGCTCATAATTCATTGCTTTGCCGTGCTGTCATTATACATGTAATTGCTTTTTTAGCATTCATTTCGTATTCTCTGGGCTATTGTTTGTCGGATCCCGCCGTTCTCGTCGAGGACTTCGACCGATTTTACTAAACGCCTCCTTTTTCTCACTTTCGCAGGAGTTGAGAGAAGAATTCGAAAGGGAATCCGAGAAAACCGGCAGGCCGAGGTTGCTGCTCACGATGGCCGTCCCTGCCGGGATCGAATACATCAACAAAGGTTACGACGTGCCGAAATTGACAGAGTAAGTTACAGGATAACACTGTTATAACTAACTGTGATTCAAGTTGATTTAAGTATCTCGAAAAAACTGCGTCAATTGTTGTACCGTATTTTGTTATTGACTCAGCTGGATCATTATTCATTGCTAATTTAAATTAATTATACAATTCAGACAGTATTTTTGTTGGAAATATGCTCGGACAGGTCGATTAGTATTTTGAATAGCGCTCTTTTGGATGTAAGAAAATGTTGTGCAGCGTCTACCAAATTTGAGATATGACGTCATCCACTAGTTTTTTAATCGGTGATACTAATTTTTTGTGACTATTATTAAAGGGCATATCAAGTTACACATGCGTACCAAATATCAAATTTTTATTATATTACATATTATAAAGGAAGACTTTTCTCTCTTCCTCTTAGCGTGCCATGCTGGTATCAAATGTTAGCGGTCACCATGTCTTCTTTTATCACCATCTTTTATCGACATGTTTCACAGTCTGCGGCAATTTTGAAACTTCCACTTGGAGCTCGTCCACTGACGAATATTTTGTAGTCACCAAAGCTTCTTATGACCAGTTCAGCGTTTTCTTTCTACTTTGCTCTGGATCAATAGTTCAAGTTTAAGATTTGGTCTACTAACCAATTAACCAACGTATCCTATTTGGTACTTTCTGATCTTTTAACTGATACTTTTATTTTTTGATCTTGCATTTATTAGTGGTGGATACCATCTTGCAATCTATGCACAACCTCCTCAGTATTTCCTTGTTGGTCGTTGAAACCTCATAGCCTCATAATTCGAACGCTTGATTCTGGCTCTAATCTGCAGATTGGAATCGTAGCTGGAGTTGAACCAGCGGCAGAGATATTTGAAACTGCCAATTTTCTTTATGGTCCTGTTCTCAAGCTTCAGTTTCACGTTCGATTCTACATTGATTTTGCTGCTGACATCCATGATGGCGTTTATACATAGTCCTGTATCTGTAAATGCCTGGTTTACACGGTTAAGAAACGCTTGCAGATCGTCAATACTCTCAACAAGCAGGGCCGTGTAATCCGCATATTGGATGTTATTAATAATTTCACCACCAATCTTGACAGCATATATTGCAGTACGCTGCATCCCACTTTAAACACCTGCTAAGAGTACGATTTTTATGTGATTATCTGGTCAATCCTTACTGCCGCTGTTTGGTTGTTGGCGATACACTTCTTGGTGATCGATACCAGGTCATCTAGGTACTCAAACAGTTGCTGGCAATATAATGAGTCGATTGCCTTCCGAAAATCAATCAAGCACGCTTATATTTTTGTGTACTTCACAAGATTTTTGGAGTGATATGGTAGATGAAAGCCGAAAGCGCTAGAAATACCGCTTTGGTGGTAGTTCGACACACAAAGCGGCCAGCTGTGTCGAATGGAGTTGCGTCGTAGTTTGACAACGGCTGGTTAGCGACAAGCTGATTCCAACTTTCCCCTTTCGCGCCTTTCCCCTGTTGGGGGGAGCTTTTCTCTTCTCTGTGGGGGAGGGGGAGAGAAGATTCGGTACAACTTCGAGCCACTTCCCGCCACAAAGCTAAAGGCACTTAATTCAGACCACTATTAGGTACTACTGTTATATGATTAAGTATTATAGCTAACGCAACATTGCAGTTAAGGCCTTATGAACACTGTGCTTATTATTTTACTACTAAACGCGATATTATGTCATTATACTTTCAGTAATAAGCCCTACGAAATACTATCAATTAGCTATATTCTTCATCTCCATAGGTACCTCGATTGGATGAACATCCTCAGCTATGATTATCATTCAGCCTTCGAACCAGCCGTAAATCACCACGCACCACTTTATTCCCTAGAAGAGGACAACGAGTATAATTATGACGGCGAATTGAATATCGTAAGTGCACTTGTTATGTAAATGGCGGCCTGAATTCGACTCACCAACGACCTCAAGGAGGAGTAAATTAACTGAAACAACCTGCAGTTACTCGCTGTGTCCAAGGATGAGAATCTAAACCCTTGATTGTGTTTTATTGTTCTCATGACGCGGTAATTCATAGAGAGCCTTGTCGAAAAATTTAAGACGTTTCCTAGTTAAAAATCATTAATAACAATAAGAACTTGTATATAGTTACGAATACAATTTGCTTCCCACTAATCTTGATGTTGAGATTCTAAATGATTAGAAAATTCTCTCGTGGGTTGATGTCTGTTATAATTATAGTGAAACAACAAAAACAAAATTATTAAAAGCACGACATGTGGGAGCGAACGGGACAACTTTGATCATCTATCTCGAATAGCCTGAAGGGACCATAAACCCATTAATATCCGATTTTAATAGACACAATTTTCATTTCGATTGCTATCAGATTTACGTGATCTAATACCAATTTTTTCGATCAGGACTACACGATAAAACACTACCTTAAGCTAGGAGCCGATCCGACTAAGTTGGTATTGGGGATCCCCACTTACGGCCGTTCTTACACCCTCTTCAACCCGGATGCGTACGAAATCGGCTCCCCAGCTGATGGTCCTGGAAACATGGGCGAGGCCACCAGGGAAAACGGTTATTTAGCCTATTACGAAGTGAGTACTACTTGCAGCAATAAATAACATTGATTACTTTGCATCTTCGTCTTAGATTTGCGACTACGTCAAAAATCAAGAATGGGAGGTGGAGCAACCCAATCCGAACGCTATGGGACCGTACGCTTCTAAGGATAACCAATGGGTAGGTTACGATGACGAAAATATCGTCCGAAAGAAGGCCGAATACGTCGCTGAAAACGGCCTGGGCGGAATTATGTTTTGGGCTATTGACAACGATGACTTCAGAGGGAAATGTCACGGAAAACCTTATCCGCTCATAGAAGCGGGAAAGGAAGCCCTCTTGAACGCTTACGGGTAAGAATACCTCTGTTGTAAACCTCTTCCACTAACGAAACTCTATCGGTTTCAGCCTTACCGACGATAACTTGATCTCCCCTCCAACTAAGCCCGTCAAATCCAGAACTAGGACCAGAACGAAAACCGTCAAACCCAACAGCGTGGTGGAAGAAGACAAAACCCCAAGTCCTCTGGTTTCCAGACGACGCAACAGGATCAAACAGAAGGAGAAGGAGAAGGAGAAGGAGGAAGATACCAAAGACGTCTCCAAGACGTCGCGAAGAAAATTCCGAAGGAAGAGCTCCGATTCTGAAGAGGGTACTTCGACCTACAGCAGCTTGACGGTTAACACCCCGAGCTATACCACGCCTGCTCCCCCTGCCACTCCTGAGATGGGAGGCGGTGAGTAAACAATAACCGTAGCTGTTTTGGTTTTTACCCCGTGATTTTTTTAGCCTTTACATGCGAAGATGAAGGTTTCTTCCCCCATCCCAAAGATTGCAAAAAGTACTTTTGGTGTTTGAGCGGAGCCGGTGACTCCGGGATCGTCGCTCACCAGTTTACATGCCCAGCGGGTAAATATTTTAAACATGATATTCCAAGACAGCAATTTACTGATTTTTCTTCAGGTTTGTACTTCAACAAGGCAGCCGATTCTTGTGACTACACTCAGAATGTCTTGTGCAATAAGAAACTTCAAAAGGCCAAAAGTACAACTAGCGCAGTTACAACAAAAGACACTACTACTAGTACTACCCCAGTCTCTGTGTTCGTGTCCACAACAAGAGCACCACCAAAAATAACAGCAGCTACCAGCAAGACCACCGTCAAACTAACTTCCTCCACAGAAGCCTACAAGGTAATGACTAGACTCTTAAACTAATAACTGATATTGGCGTTGAGCTGAATTAAGCTGGAGCCGAGAAAACCTCGAAATCCGGATTATGGAAGAACCACATAGTAATATGTTGAGATATTAAAGATTACCAAGTTCCTACACAGATGGGCACTTTAGGGATGACTCAGGGTACTTTTATGGAGTGATTTTTGTGTAACCCTCGTTATCGAGATAGCGTTTAAAAACTATCCTTGGAACAAGCTCATGATGTACTTAATGGAATTTCCCAAGGGAGTACTGATAAGGAACGACTGACAGGATGGCGGACAGGGTAAAATTACCTCAACTAGAGGATAAAATTCGTTATTTAGATATGGATCAGAAGTCAGAGAAAATGGATCAAAAATGATAAAAAACCGAAATCTTGACAAATCTGAGATTATGCTTTTTTTAAACAATTCATATTAAAATATTATTGACGGATATGCAAAATGATATAGAGACGACATGTAGAGAATTGAAATACCTTCAAAATGAACGTTTGTAAAAGGATATCGAAGCATTTTCATCGAGAAAACTTCGTTAAAATGGACCCTTCTTCAAAAATTCATAGCTTCGCCCAGTTTAAAGCTGAAGCGCTAATTTTATGTGAAATGTTATGTTATTATGTCTACTTTAAGCAAGCAAAAGTTGGATGCTGTCGGATGAATAGTTTTTGTACAATTACGTTATTAACAATATACACTGAAATTTTGCAAAAATAGCGCTTCAGATTTAAGTTGGGCAAGGCGATGAATTTTTGAAAAACGGTCTATTTTAACGGTTTTCCCAAGTTTCCTCGTTGAAAAATGCTTTGATCACCTTTCAGAAACTTTCATTTTGGAAGCATTTTAATTCTCTACAAATCGTCTCTACATCATTTTACATATCCGTCCATAATTTTCACGCTATGGTGAAAAAACGGAAAAACGACGTATTTTTGTTAATTTTTATTGTTTAAAAACAACGCAAAAGCTCAGATTTTGAGTTTTTATCATCTTCGACCCAATTTAAACGAAGTGTTTTGTTCCGTCTGCAGTTAAATTTTATCTACTAAAAAACCTCTATAAACTGGGCTGTAAATGAAAACGTGTGTCCTTTGGATCGTAACGAAATTGACCATATTTATTTTTCAAGTTTAGTAACAGGTAAAGCTACAACCGATGCTGTGTCTGTTAATAAATCTATTTTCTCTCAATTAGTCAATTTACCCTCCACCCCTAAAGGGTCCGCATGTGCAAAAACTTGTTGATTCTTAGTAACGCAACATATAGTTCGTCCATATTCTGACTCACAAAGATTTTCCGGTTCCAGCTCCTAGACAAAATGGTTTCCCCCATATTTGTTTTGACATTTCCCGTAAATGACAATTATTCAAAATCGATATGGAACTTTATGATGAAAGGCTTAAGTTGGATAACTTCAAAGCTCTCACAACCTACCAGAATGATTTCAAACGGTACGACACCTACAAGAAACACGTACCTAATTATGAGCAGGACAAGCACGAGGTACCGCCAAAACCAACAGCTCCAGCAGTGTTAGAAGATCACGAAACGTTTTTCCCTTGGAAAGAAGGCGTCAAGGTCCCCTTCAACCTCCTGCACCTGCCCACTCCTATAATCAATACCGATCCTAGGGCGAAGTTTGAAAAACTAGCACCCTTACCGTTAGATTCCCACATCAAAGCGGTAAAAACGAGGCCAAGGGTATACATGACGCCTGCTTGCAGCATGGACGATATACCCGATCAGGAGATGAGGAATATGCTCTTGAACAGGATGTACACGACCGAATGGAGAGCGGCCGAAAGAGAAGGTGCCAATAACTTCCAACCCATCGTACCTTCCGCCACATCGATCGGACGCAAAGACGAAGTTAGTTTAAACATTGACCTGCTCAAGCCCATAGGCGAAAAATTTCGTAGGGTGGGGAAGGACTGGGATGATCAGCAACCGAGAATCGATTCAGATCCCACAACTGAATTTTGGAAGCGCAAAGAGGTGATTTGTGGAGCCTGCGTGGACCCCATGAGAGACGCAGTACCGAAAGAAGTAAAAGAAACCATAAGAGACTTGATACAAAAAGATAAACTCAGGATGGCTCACGACAAGATTTGCCCAACGTACGCTGGATATAAACCGAGGCTAGCGCCCACCGTTCCTTTGGCTAAAACCGACTTTCCTACTGTTCACCCCTTGCAGACCACTTCTCAAGCGATGACGTCTCGATATGCTGAAGATATGAAAAAATAAATTATTTTAAAACTGCATGTGTACTTTATTTACGACTTCATTTCAGGAGGAATACGAGTATGAAGACGAAGAAGAAGACGAGGAGAAAGAAGAGGAACTTTCGCCCAACTCGAGAAAAAATTCCGGGAAAGATTCCGAAGAAGATCCACAGGTCATCAAAGAGCTCATTGATTTAATTAAGAAAGCTGGTAAGGCGAACTGGTCTAAGCTAATTTAAACTCTTATAAACCTGATGACGTTTCAGGTGGCCTCGAAGAGCTAGAGAGACAGTTCAAGTCGAGGAATTACTCGGCAGCGACACCAGTGAACTCTTCTGGTTCAGCAGATACGACCACCGCCAGTTCGTTTGACAAATCTCTATACGAAAGGGTGCTCAGTAAGGCACTTCAAAATTCCGTTAATAATAAGAAGAAAACGTGAGTAACCAAATTTACTTCAGGTTCAATATCGGCTTCTTCCAGTACCAGGTGTATGGGTTTCTCCGCAAAATATGTTCAATTCTCTTCTGTTCTCAGCCATAAATATAGTTTTCTACCGGTTACATTAGCTCTACTCTTATGAATCTTATAGCAATCGTTTTGGGCTGCTTTTTGGTTTTGGGTTTCCTTAAAACTTCCACTAGTCCATTTCTTCTTTTGTGTCCCATATTTGTTTAACTGAATTGCTTTCTTCCATCTGTGCCAGATATCCTAATCAACCATCTAATATTTCTATTAAGTTATTAGGGCAAGTCCCAAAATCTTGACCAAAACGGTGATTTCAGATACACTGGTATAAGAAACAGCCGGGGACCTCAAAGTGAAGGGATAAAGGATTCCGCCGAGGAAAAAACAGAACGAGGGAAACTGCACTATACATCGATAACCAGGAATAGGTAACATAACTAATTTCTATAAGAAGAAAAAACTCTAAGTTCCAATTCCAGACCAATCACTACAAGCACTACCACTGAAGCAACGGCCACTGCTGTAGAAAAACAAAGACAGAGAAAGAATTTCGAATTGGAGTACGTGAACATCAGGAGAAACAGATTCGGTTCCACTACAGAGTCCAACGAAAAAGACAGGTAACGTCTACCTTAATCACACCGTTTCGGAATAACGTTTTCTTATTTACAGTACTTTGGACAGAAATAAAATACTCGGAGAAGTGGATAATGAAAGTGATGATGATGATGATGTTGATGATGATGAGGAAGACCCCGTTGGAAGTAGGGAAAAAGCTAAGGGGACCTTTACCCCTCAGTACGTTAATATAAGACGACAAAGACCGTCGACGGAGGCTGCTTCTACCTCAAAGTACGTAGAGATCCGTAGAGGAACTACTCCTGCGGACATTATAGACGAAACAACTGAACACGAAATGTCCAAGTAAGTAATATAGTATTTCGGAATAAGTTTGAGGTGCAACACTAAATTTGTAGGTACAAAACTATCAGACGGGGCACTACGATCACGCCTTCCACCACAGAAGAAACGACAACTGAAGGGTAATTCCACTTAATACAATCATAAACAATTAACTTTGGAAAAAAATAGTTTCAGGTTGCAATCTAGACGAGGTACCACTGTGACCAGCACTGCAACCGACAACATCACTGAATCAACTAAGAGGTACGTTAAAAATATTCTCTCTCGATTATCCCCCTTTGACGCTCATTAATTGTGCTCAGTTCAACTCCACTGGTCACCGAATCGATCACTTCGACTCAATCCTCGACCAGAGCCGAGACGACAGAGTTCACGGCCACCACCACCCCTATTTCTTCTACAGTCCAATCGGAAACCACCACAACACAACAACCCGCAAAGGTGAGTCAATTCAATCCCAAATTCCGACTAAGAACCAAAACCGAAACCGTAACGGAATCAACGGAATTCGTACGAGTCAGAGGCGGCACGAGGTTCAGAAGCAGTCCTGATTCAGTCCAGACCCAGACGGACGAGGAACAAGCTTCGAGAGCTTCGATTCAACCCAAGAGAAGGATAATAGCGACCACAGAACGATACATAGACGATCACAGGAATTACAGACCGTCGGAAATAGCCGACTTGTCCTCATTGACCGCAGTAGACTTCAATAATTTGAAGGAATTTAACCCATCTCAGAACCACAGGAGGAGAAGACCCACCAGGCCGAGCACTACGACGATCGCAACGAGTACCACAGAACAAATCGACGACTCTTTAAAAACTGGCTCTAGGACTTTGCCGTTAGCTAGGAAATTGATAAGTGGCACGATTTTCGGAAAGAGTAGACGTCTAGAAGAATCAGGAGCGGGTAAAATAAGAGGTTATAGAACCACCAGGGAACCTTCGACTACGCCGAGTACAATCTCAACTTCTACTGGTAGAACCCGCAAAATAATCAGGAGGTTCAGACCGACAACTTCCACTACTACAAGCAAAGAAGTTGACGACTTAGAAGAAAATCGGACTGAGGAAACCAACCACAAGCTTTTTAGTGAAAAGCGTCCACAATTGTTCCCATTGCAGGAGAATGACGTTAGTGAAGAAAATGACGACAGTTACGAAGATAACGTCAACGAGGAAGAAGAGAACATTAAGTTATCAGAGTCTAATATCAGAGAAAACAGCGATATCAACAGTTTCGGTGGAGGGTTGAAGCAAAAATCCGAACTGCACGAGAAAAGCGACATTTTCCAGAAAGGAAGGTTCGGTTTTAAAACGGAACCGGACAGTTCTAGCACGGCTCCTTCGACGGAACCAACCACCTTCGCCCGCACCAGAAAGATAATCAGGAGACTTTCCACGACCACCACCACCACCACCACCGCAGCTCCTAGTACCGAATCTTCCGTCCACCTGGAAACTAACCCCAACAGAAAAAGGAAGGTCATACGTAGACTTAGACCTGTGACTAAATTGAATCAAATTTTTAGCACAGAAGAGAAACTCGACGAAAGCACCGGTACGAAGAATGAAACTGATGAGAGTGTCTCAAACAAGAACTTTAGACCACTAGAAGCTACTACTGAAGCCGACAGCAAGGTGTACCACATAACTAGTAATAATGAAAGTTCGACGGAGGTTTCAAGTGAGGAACCGGTACCGGAAAAACAAAGGACAAGGTTACGAGCGTATCAAAAACCGCGTACAACGACGGAAAAAACAGTTGAAAAGTTAGAAGATGGTATCATTCCATTAATAAACTACACAGAAAATAAAACTGAATCAACCTCAAATATTGACATTAATGAAGCGAAGGCAACAAAATCCAAAAGCAATTTAAGGCTACGTTTGTATCAAAAGCAACCTAATCGTGCCAAGCAAGTCGAAACAGAAGACAAGGCAAATGCAACTGAATTAATTTCAACTAGGGGTAACTCAAGATTTAAACTATATCAAAGACAACCACCTCGTACATTAGAGGAGAAAAAGAATGAAACAATTGAGCCAGAAGAACAAATCGTTACCACGTTATCGCCACCAACAGCTTCTCCCACAGAAGAGGAAGACGAAACTACCACTGAAGGAATTTCAACTGAAATGAACGAAGAGCAAGCACTTAAAAATAACACGACTGAAACATCTACCGAAGCAGTGGAAACAAGTGAGGAACCAACAGAAACAACGACGGAATTTTTCGAAGAAGTCTCACCATCCAGTTCAACAACTGAAGCTCCTACAACGAGGAATAATAAATTCAGGAGACCCCAGGACAGACCCTCGTTCACCAGGCAGAGATTTACTCAAAGACTGGAATCAACGACTGTCACTTCGTCATTTTCGCCCAGATCTCGAACCTTCTCCCGTACGACTTCCAAGACAACTGAAGGCAACGTCTCGGAAGAAAACTCTTCCAGAAAATCTCCATACAGTAGGTATAAGTATCGAAAATCTACTACTTCGAAAAGTCCATCGAGCACCACTCCAGTTTCCAGTACGACCGAAGAAAGTACTGTCGTTACCAAAAGAGTGGAAGATAACGAAGTGACTGACGAAAATGAAAGTAAAACTACCGTTGAAGGCACAACTGCGACTTTTACTGAAGGTAACGCCTTTACAACTACTGAAGAAGCAGAGGAAGACATGGAAACTACTACAGAGGGCGTAATTTCAACCATTCTCGATGATGATATGACTTATGAAATTGTCAGCACGACTGAAAGTCTTGAAATTGCTCCAGAGACAACTACACAACAGGCCGACACGTCTGAAACAGTTATTACTCTGGACAGTTCTGTCGATACGACTTCTACAACTCCCGTAACCTCAGACACCTCGAGCGCTTCCCCTGAGCCAGTCGCTACGCCCACTGCGAAGAATGTTTTAAAATTACCTGGTTTCAGACCAAAATTCGTTCCTGGTAAATACAAGCCATCAGTGGAAATCACGACGAAAGCTCCAACGCTTTCCACCACTAAAAGATTCGGTAAATTTCTTAACAGGTTCGAAAAGCAGGATGTAGATAAGGCGGCAGACGTAACCCAACGAAGCGCCCCCCTACCTTTAAATAAACTCCTATATAGATATGGAGGGAATCGGCAAGAAGGTGAAAGCGAAGTAAACGACACCGAAGTGGAAGAACACACCACGAAGAAAATCAACAAGCCTCTGTTCACGAAGAAACCAACGACCAAGGCTGCAAACAGCCCGATCTTTGCCAGAACCACATCAACGATTGCTCCAGAACTCGACCTGGACACTGAAGCGCTCAAATTGAGAAACAAGCAACTGTTTGCGCAACGTAAACCTATAGAAACCACAACTAAACCTAGTTTAGACTTAGAAACTACTACGGAGCTGCTGACGACGCTCCATCACGTTTTCGCTGCGGTAGACGACGATGTTAAAGCAACGACCGAATCCATGAGCACCAGCAAATTGGAGAGGCTGGTAGAAGTGAACAGGATTGTCCAAGTGAACACGAAAGGGGCTAAACTAAAGAACCACAAGGTCGAAGAACAAGAAACCGAGGAAGTGGATCCAGTCGTCAATAAAATCGGAGAAGTCAGCAGAGTAACGGTCATCAAAGTGGTGAACACCGACGGATCGGTGGTAAACGGCACGGATAGTACCGAGAATGAGATCAAACCCGAAGAATCGATCAAATCGTCCGTAGACGCAATCATACACGCAGCCAAGATCGAGGAAGTACCCGGCGGAGGCAAGGTAAACATATCTAACATTTTAATGGAGATAAACAGCCCGTTCCACAATCACAGGGAGGAACGTAAGTTCGAGATCTACGGCGGAAGTAAAATCAATTACAACTCGCCCGATTCCTCTCACCAGGGCAAAGCTGAGATCATCGACGGCATTTCTCACATTAACATCGTCACACCTAGACCTGTTTATTTTACCGAAGCATCGACTATAGCTCTGGAAGGTTTATTTTTGACTAAGAAACCTTCCGAGGAAAACTCGTTATTCGATAAAAACACCGAAGAGGTTTTGGAAACGGAAAACTCCAGGTTCGTCAACGTCAGGGTTCTACGACCGGACGAAAATGCCACAGATAGTGTAAAAGACAACACGAAGGTTGTGCCTATTAAAATCCTGAAGCAGGACGACGAGGAGGTCACGATGAAAGCTAAGGTGGTGGAATTGCGACCGACGACCACTCTAGATAAAATCAAAATTGTACCCATAAGGGTGGAAATGACAAAGAGGGTGACTGTGGAGAATGGGGGAAGGGATAGTACTGCGCCTACATAATATTTAAACAATTTAAGGTATAGGTTTAATCTGTGTTGTAAATAGTCGCTAAGGCACCTTTGTAACATACTAGCACTCTGTCTGTCTATATGTCTGTGTTTCTCTTACGTGTGTGCCATAGTGATGGTCTATACGAACGTTTTATTGTTGGAATTTGTTAGTACGTTGTGGCCAGTGAGGTACCCTTTTGTATGTGAATGTGGCGAAAAATATATTATGTGATACATATTTTCAGGCAGTTTCCTTTCAAATACCACCATCAGTAAATACAAACAAAGTTTTTATTTAGGGAAACTCCAAACTTTACCAAAGAGTCCAGGTTTTAAGTAGAACAAGGTAAGTATTGCACATGCTTGTTTTTACTGGTGAATAACTAGCAAGGAAAAATATTATTTAAAATGAAAATCCCCGATTTCCTTAAAGTTTGCATTTTTATCCGCAACGTGGGAATGGTTGAATGCACTTTCACTGGTCAACAAGTTTACTTAAACTGCAAGTTTAAAATGTAGGAATATAAATAAACCTACGCGAACACAGGTAAAAGGTGTGTTCAATTAATTTTGTCCGGAGGAGGTCGTGTCATCCATGACCCCCGCTAACCTCTTTTAAGACATCTGAACAATAACTATTAATTTGATGTTTTATGTGTAATTCTGTAGATTTAATTACCCAAACAAAACTTAATTAAGCCTAATTAATGCGGAATGTTGTAAGCTCCTTTTAGGATTTAATGGTGGCATAAAATTTAATGTCTAGGTAATGGTAGAGTACTAACGTATTTAATATAGTACAATGTGAAAGTATGCTTGCGAGACTAATACTACATTTATGTTTACAAAGTTAAGTTAATAGCTGAAAGGACTAACTTTTTGGCAGCTATCTAGACCGGTAGGGTTTCCATGTTCTTTTGGTAATATAAGCATGCAGTTTAACCACCTATACTTTTTCGACATTGTGTTTGGTGTGATATTTTAGTTATTCAAAAATGCATTTTAATGCACATTATAATATAAGTAATATATATTCTGAGTAATCATCTTGAAGGAACATGAAAAAGGTTTAACACGCCCATTTTTGAAAGCTGAATCCTTATTTGTTGCTTCGAAATTTGATATATAATTACCAGTTTTAATAATTATTTATTAATTGTTGATGATTATTAATTATAAATAATGTAAAAATAAACTTACGACTTTGTTATTGCGTGAAAAGTTTTTTGGAATATGAAATGAAATAAGAAGTTTTTTTATAAACATGATCCATTAAACTTAAAAATAGTAATATTTATCATTGTAAAATATTATTACAAAAACACTGCGATTTTATTTTTACAAACAAATGAAGTATTTCTGTTGCAATTGCTCGTAGAAATTTTTTTAGTATTAAAAAAGCTGGTATTTTTGCACAAATTTGAAATATAAATTTGACTAGTTTAATATGAAACTTTAATATGGAACCAAGTTACTATTTTTTTATAAAATCACAGCTACATTGTTTATAATAATTAAAAAACCAAATTAATGCCATTTTAAAGTTGGATTTCAAGTTTTTTGTTAAAAATTTTAAAACGATTTTACTTCAACCGGGTTGTTAGTGAAGCTTCAACTATCGGAACCACTAAATCCGTATCAATCAAAACCTTCAAACTGCTTTCGTGAAGTGTATCAAGGGATTTTGTTTATAAATTTATTTTCTACGTAACCATGTAATTTGTTGGAACCATTTTACCACTTTTTTTGCAAAAAATTGACATTTGTGTGAGATTATTATCGGAAAATATAAGTGGTACACTTTCATTAACAAAGTATTGTTATAAATGAATAATTTTTGTGTTGTTTCATATAAAAATACACTATCTCTAATAAATTTTGTTTGAACCATTATGGTTTTACTTTATTTTCGCGAATATAACATATAAAATTTGATAATAAATTAATTTTCAAATTAAACAATTAATTGGTCTTTCCAATTTTTCCAAAATTTTTCCTATTTGCTATTTATTATATAAAATATTACCGTAAATTATCAAATTTTATCCTATTTCATCAAACGAAGGTATATTTTATAGCGTGTGTCCCAAAAAGTTTTATACAAACGGAGAAGTTTATCTTACCTATTACAAAAATAAATATTTGTGATGAAAAGTTCTGCATCAACCACAAATCCATATTTAAGCAGTAAATGTTTAAAATTGTCGATGGAATGGGGTGAAAACAAAAAGTACTGGTTTATGGTGAGGAGTAAAGTGTGTTTAAATTTAACACAGCAAAATATTACTTAAGTTCATTTTTAGTTAAATTTAAAAATTCAAAAACGATATAGTTATGGTTAATGATATAACATGGTTAATGATTTCAAATAGTGTAGAGAAGAAGAGGAATAGTACTATAAAATCGTAGCTCTCTAAATTGTTATTTATATTTTTACATTCATGACATTCGTCTTTGGAAATTAAATTTACCTTTTTATGGGTAATTTTATATTTTTTAGACGATTTGTTGCTCAACATTGACCAGGCGTTTGACTAGAAACGTACATATTTTTTGTTAATTATTGAAAAAAAAAACTGACCCATTGAACATAGTCGATATTTGGAGAATGCTCACGTGGGCTTATAAACCGGCGTATTCACCCGAACTAACCTTTCCGCCATGGTAACCCTACCCTCTACATTTGGACATATAATTCCATATTCCTTTATGGTATTAAAAATTCCAGTTTAAGCCCTTCTGCGTTACAACTGGTTACTGATATAAACCTCAAAAAGGACTCGCAGATTTTTGTTTCTCTAGGTATACGATCATCATTTTCTGTTACTGAGGTCAATTTTTTGACAGGTCTTGTATTGAATCCAAAATAATCGTCAGAAATGAAGCTCTCTTAATTTGTAAAACGATATTTCCTCTGAGCCACCAAGCAAATTAACAATCTCATTTTGAATCGTAGGGCTTAAATAATTTATTTCAACTTGTAGCTTTTTTTTAAAAATATGATCATAATTCGATAGTAAACGTAAAGTTGACCTTCAGATTCAGAATCTTGTCCTCTTAAATGTAACTGCATGGTACTAAAGTAACTATAACATTAATCACACGATATACAACTCGTCAGCAAGTAATTTTACCGTTTATTTCACTTTGTAATTAAATTTCGATGGCGTTTCCTTGTAACCATTTATTATTAGATATAATCGCGTTAATATGATGCTGCGAGTTCTCATGACACGATATGTGTAATACTGCCTCTAACGAAAACAGAGTTAACCCATGCGTAGGGGTACTGATTTACTTTGACGACCTGCTAACAATCAATAGAAGTGGCAATACAGTCTGTTTAAAATATCAGAATAACATAGCCATGATTTTAAAATTTTTATGGGCCCAATTAAAAAAATTTTTTTTTCACATTCAGTCAGGCTGTTACCAAACTTTCCTCCATCTAACGAAGATATATTATAAAATTCTTCTTTGGTATGGGTCAGATTTTCGGTATGGGTTTCTTCTATTTCCGGAACCTCTGATAGACAATGTGCTGCAGAAAAATTTAAAAACGTAATTGTATAACATTAATAACGATAATTTTTTGAAAATTATTCAAAACTTCAGGAATAAAAATATTTTATAAAGAAATCTTTAGATTGTTTATTGATCTATAAATGATAAAAATTTATTCTATTTATAATGAAGATAAAAAAAATAAATAAATACTATTCTAAATAAAGACTTATTCTATTAACTATTAATCTATTTAACACCAATCAATTTAATAAATATACCTCTATTTAGTAACACGAAACCTTAATTTATTTTAATATATTGATTGATTGATTAAAATTTAATTTTATTAAATGTATCTTAATATAAAAACAAAATTTATTCGTCCATTGGAGTCCAGCGTTATCAATTTTTGACGCTCGATTAATTAAGCATTTAGCGTAAGGTCTCATTCATAAACGCATTTTAACGTAAAAATTGATTTTCGCTTAAAATACGTTTAGAATGTGTTTCACAGATGTAACTACAGTGTTTTGTTCCGTGTAGTCTTAACATGGAGGTACCTACAGTTATCTTATTGAGTCACATTCTAAACGCATTTTAACCTAAAACCCATTTTAATGTTAATATGCATTTATTAATAAGACCGTTAATTTTTAGACGCTAAACTCGTAGGCCGTGAGCTAAACTTTAACTTGTAGAGTTTAGATCGGAGACCTTGCAGCCCTGAGGACCCACACCATTGATAAGGCGGTAGCTACACCCCTGAAAAAATGGCTAACTCTGCCCACCTTAACCTCGGTTAGTTTTTTAGGTTGCTTAGAGATATCAAATTTTTGGATATAAAAAATATTTCTACGAACAATATCAAAAAAATTATTCTATTTGTTTATAAGGTCAAAATGATGGTACTTTGTAATAAGCTTTTATAATAATAAATATTGCTTCCTTTGCTTTTAAAGATTCATTTCGATAAAATAAGTATTTTTGTCTTTCTTAAGAGACAAGTAGAATCATTGCATCTTCATTACTGCGAGCATAAAGTTATTGTAAAAAAGAAACACTTCCAGATTTACAAATCCAACTTTACAGAAAATATTCGACAATCACTATAAAATTTTAACCACAAATTAAGCACTAAAATACCCAATTTTCAGCCAACTACAAATTAGTAGGATTATTTTTACAATATCTACTGTTAATTAATTATTATGACATTTTCGCCTTCTTTTGCAATGTCCTAAGCAACAGCAAGTATCGAAGTTTTAAAAACGGAAATTTTAACCTCTTTTAATCCCCTTCAAAGTAGTTGCTCCCAGTAATTTATTATATACTTTACTTTCTATTGGAAAGCACAAATGTGCAAAAATATGCATTTTTTAACTTAAATTGGAAATAATTAAAAAGTACACTGAGCCCAATATCGAAAAGCTATAGGTCCAGAGTCAAAAAGGGGTACTTCTTTCCTTATTTCCCTACACTAAATCTGCTCTTGTTCTACGTTTTATTAACACAAAGTAATAAGATGCATAATCTGCAATAAATGTATCAACATGTTGTAGGCACGTGTTTGGTTGTGTATATCTTGTTTTTCAGCTGTAAAAATAAAACTCTAAAGACTTACAACTTCTCAAAAGACAAATCTGTACTCAGAAGTTTTCTCTTGTCATGGCACTACTACTACTATTACAAAAGAATATTATTTTCTTCACAATGAGCCAACGATTGTCCCGGTTATTTGAATTTGTGACACCAACGCTTTTTATTTGTTATTATTATTCGTGTCGCTTTGCTTGCTCAGGTGACATTTCACGAGATTCGTTCGTGAGAAAAATGACATTCCAAACGGGCAAAACTACCTTAGAAACCGGTTTCTACACGTTTTTATCCTTGACATTTAAATCAGAGTAGAAAATAATTGATCCAATAAAACTAGTATCATTTAATTGATCTAGATCGCTACTTATAGGAATACTACGTAATAACAAGTGTGTCTACGTACTTAAACATTTTTAAATGGGGGCAAATCGGAAAGTAAGCTTATTCCAGATGAAATTACATTCACCGTAATAATATTATGCAAAGGCGAGGCTTTTACGAAAAAATAAATTTGTTTTTTACGGAATTCAACCGGTTAATTCGATTTCACGCATAATTGAATAATCATGACGAAAAAGATTGTGAATAGCATTAATTAAGTAGAAGAAAGGAAAAGGAAGAAAGGAAAAGAAAAAAGGAGGAAAGAAATACTTAAATTGGTCAGAGATAATTTAACCACAATTTTCTGATACTTGTGGATTTTACGTAAAATTTATAAAGAATTTTGTCATAAATGTTTAAAAATATTGCAAAAAAGTATCTGAACCGTGCAGTAGGAAGGTGGAAAATGAAAGACAACAACAACAACACTTTTTATTATAAATGTAACGTAGAATATAAATCAGCAGAAAAGCTCATTTAAACAATTTCACATCTAAGGGGGAAGCATTATGTGGCTTTTAATTTATATACTAATAATTTTTGATAAAGCGAAGCTATTGTACATAGGTATCGTAAAAGTGCTAAAAATAATAACTTTAATCCAAATTAATATTGAAACTTCATTCAAAAATACGTTCGATAATTTGACTCCTCTCTAATACATTTAATATTTATTTATTTATTAACCAGTACATAAATACTACATTAGATGTAGTATATCCTACAGAGGCAAAACTAGGTTTGCCTGTACATAGGGCCGGTTATGAAAAAAAAATCTCAAGACTAAGACTTACATGCTAATATTAAAACTAAATATTGACAATACTTATTGTTATGATTTCATATAACATTGTTACCGCTTGGTGAATTATATATTACATTCTTAATTCTCTAGGTTATCTTTAACCCAGTTTTTTAATTTCTTTTTCACTACTTTTTTATTATACAGTATCACTTTATAGTTATAATAAAAATATAATAATAAAAATTAAAGCTATTAGACAAGATACTGTGGAGTACCTAGTATGCTTGAGGAATGGAGAAGCTATCAAGCGAATCTAACTGAATAAAGTCGTTACGAAAGTACCAATAAAATTATACAATAACGTTAAAAAATTGATTGTAATACTCATTAACAAAACAGCGAAATCGGCGACAATTACACTAAAGAACCACACTTTCCGCACTAGCTACGTCTCTTTTGTTTCCAGAACCACCGTTTCGTCCCGAACCCACGGCCCAACTTCAGGGTAGGCGTTCGCCCGAAGAGCACGACCGTCGCGACGCCCACTACGACGGTGCACGTAAAATTGTCCACACCGTCACCGTTCTCGAGGCCGACTAAGATCCCGCTGTCGCGCAGAAAATACCAAACGCTGGCAGTCACAGCCGCCTCCGGGGCCACGTTAGAAAGTCAAGGTGAGAAGTTTTGGTGGAAGACGCCTCTTCTTATGTAATTTAGTAGGGATACTAACGGGCAAATTTATGATAGCGCCTTGAGAATTCCTCAAACCCTAAGGCGTACTTACTGTACCATCTGTATTTTATAGTCAACCGAGTGCACCTTAAGAATGAGATGTCGGTTTGATCTTACCTCAGAAAATGTTAAAAGTTAAGTTCACCTTCAAGACGTGGATTCAAGATGCATGACGATTATTATGAGTACGTCAATCCAATTATTAATAATATAAATCGATTACCTAAACGGTATTTGAGAGACGGGCAAAATCCGTTAGATATATATAGTGAACGTGAGTATATAAGGAGGTATCGCTTTTTTAAAAATACAACTGTACATATTATTTCGCCTCTGATTAATAATGCTCTTCATAAACCCAATAATAGAGGCTTGCCAGTGGTTCCACTGATACAATTATTCATCAGTTTACGAAGCTATGGCACAAGAAATTTTCAGGCAAGTTGCATTTTTATATATGTATTTATATCTAAAAGAAGAATGATTACTTATGCTTTATTCAAATTTTTGAACTTTATTTATCTATTTTACAATTTCATATTTATTTCAGACTGTTGCTGGTGATCTCAGGGGAATTTCACAATCTACAGTATCTCTAATAATAAAAAGGATTTCAGAGTCATTAGCAGAAAAAAATGAGGATTCCAATAAAATTCCCAGAAAACCCTCTTCATTATCAAATTTTTATGAATGAATTTAATGAAATTGCCAGCTTTACTGGTGTAACATCTTGTATAGACGGTACCCACATCCCAATAAAAAATGCTGGAAGTGCTGTAGGTGAAATATACAGAAATAGAAGAAGAATTTTCTCCATTAATTTACAGATACTTATATTATCTCAATAATGATTGATGAAATTGTTTAAAATGTGTTATTTACAAGTGGTACGTGGCCCAAGAATGCAAATATTAGATATTGTCGCTAGGTATCCAGGGTCCACTCATGATAACACAATATTTCACAATAGTGGGGTTCGTGTCAAATATGAAAATAATGAAGTGCCTGGTCAGCCTACAATTATTTGTTTAACATCAAATTTGTAATACGAATCTGTCATAAATTATCCGCATATTATATCGCATTGGTCTTTTGGTGTCTAAGACAATTTTCTATTCTCCTACAATGTCTCGTATCCTATCGATTTTGATGTGTTCAAATCTAGAGATACGGCTACTTCTTCACCAGTAGTCCATTTTAAGGGAATTTAAACAAGGTCCTTTCTTTTTTCATTTATTTCCAATATTTCATGTTGCGATATGGCATAGACAGTCGACATATACATAAAAATGTCACGCGCCCTCCACCCTGTGTCACGGACCAGGCGCCTTCACCTTATACTACTCCTACGGTGACACGGAGCCTCCAACATATGTCACGGCCGCGTGAAGGGGGTTGGGGTAGGCACAGGGGGTAAAGCTTGCTGTGAATAAAACAACAGATCGAAAACAAAACGAAGAAAAAGTTTAATTTCGCGCCTGGAACGGACAACCTCTAGGTCAAGGGTACTATAAAATACAAAAAGACAAAAAAGAAAAAAGAATTCGGACCCAGTGAATCCTAAGGGCTGGAACGTGAGAGGCGAAGGAGATGACTTACATAATAGACGGCTGTTGTCCGGACCTTCAGATTTCCACAGTGCGAGGCGGGTCGGAGAGCATCTTCGGGGCGGTAGGTTCTTCTTTGCACCCTTTGCCACCTTCTTAGGTTGGACATCCTCTCTCTACTCTATTCCCCAACCGGTCGTCTAGCCGGCAGTTAGGGGCGACCCCTCTGGGCGACACTTAGGACGACACTGTCCTGGACCACACTGTCCTCTTCTCGCCCTTCCTATTTCTATTTATATTCATATTTTGTTTTGTCTACTTCACGCTTGTTTCGTTAGACTTTAGTTCCTTAGGAGAAAGATGAAAACTACAGGGTGTATGTTTTATATAAAAGCTTGTCTATTTCCCTGTTGCTTGGAGCATATGAAAATGAAAATTATTGCTTGTGTGTATTCTCTGCAACATTAAATGTGACAAAATTGCAAGCTTCTACGAAATCGTTTCAATTTGTTCGATCTCATGGTCATGGCTATATCAGTTGATTTAAATTATTGCAAGAGATTTCAATAAAATTTTCATGAAATAATTTCATTTCAATTAACAACATTTCAATACAAGTACATATGTTATATTTCCATCAATTTCTCGTCGACTACTTTCCCCTCATTCGCATTGTTAAAATGACATAATCGATACTAAACAATCCGAATTGCTGATAATAACGACTTGATTGAAATTCTACTCGTTTCCTAGGAAGCTGAATATCTTACCATAAAGCCACAACATTACGATTGAATCAAAACAATCGATTACATAAAAGTTGTGTCATTTTATCGAATGCCGTCGCGGGTTGCAAACTTCGAAACAATGAGTAGCGTAACATGAAGAAGACGTGCACTGATTTACAAGAGCAGCTCAAGAATATGTAGTATATGTGGAATTGAAGACGTATTAGTATGTTACAAGCAAAAAGACCAGTTCTGCCGGGTAGTCATAGGTCAGTTCTGCTACGTAGCGAATAGTATTAAGTATTACTTGCAATCATAGTATAATATTACTTTTAATAGTCGGTATTTCGGATTCTCTCAGGTTGGATGCTGTCGCCGACGTTTGTTGTGGTCTTTATTGCTCTATCTTATTAACCTCTACCTTCTAATAATATTTTTAGTACATAAGGCTTCTGGGTGTAATATATTAAGATGCTTTGCATCTTTCCTTTTGAAATGAGCAACGGTTGACGCTAGAAGTTCCAAAAATAATTTGTATATTTTTGCCCATGGGGAAATTAGTTAATACATAAAAGGATAATAATGGTAGTGGTATTAGTGAGGATAGTAATGCCTGTTGATGATAAGGCAGCTAGAATATTTCTACAGAATATAACCTGCAATCTTTTTTGCTCCATCTTCTTAATCTCTATCTTATAGTGATATTTTTATTAAATGAGGCTTCTGGGTGCTATATAGTAAGATATTTTGCAATTTTTTGTTGAAATCAACATGGTTAACATTAAACGGTCCAAAAATTGTTTATAAATTTTACCTCCGTATAGAGATTGGTAAATGCAGAAAAGGATACTCTTGATGGTGCTAGTGGCAATAATAATAATGCCAGATGTTGATCATGCAGCTAGAATATTTCTACTATTGATAGATCATTTCATATTTAGAAATCAAGGAGCTATGGCAGTCTGCTAAGGCTTTTATGTAAAAGGATACCAATGAGAATTAAGTTAAAAAAATTTGGCTTCTTCATATTCGAACTTGATTACTTGCCGAATTTATAGTAAGCGTCTATTATTTTTAAAATTACAAATTATAAATTGTTACTTAATGGGAATGAAATATTACTAGAAACTAGGTAGTATAGGTATAATATGTGTCGATGTCGTAAAAATAGCAAGCGACAGTTGCAGCTTTGTCGAAACTCATCACGTAAAACCGGTAATTCATTAATATTTTCGCAATAGGATTTATTTCGACGAACGCTCATACACGCACATATTATTTTCTCACGTTCATTTACGATACGTTTTCATGTGGGATAAGATCCATTGTTAACTGAAAAAATTCGTCGACTAACTTAATGTCGACATAAACGCTCGCACATACGCGTAAGTACCTACACTTTCATTTGCCTGAGAAAACCGCTCCATACAAACTATCAGCTTCACGTAACTGTTCCGATACGAAAAGTGCCGTATTATTTCAACGCAATTACGCATATTTAAGGTGAAAGTTAATCAAAATCGAAACCGAGCCTTTTGGAAAAATCGCCGCCGTCGTTAGTGAAAGTTGTTCATCACATTTTTCTTTCGTTTTAGACAAATCTAAAATCACTACCAGATACCGCTTCGTTCCGAGAAAAGAGAAACCGACGCCGAGGACGCCCGTCGGCGATCAAGTTTCCGATTCTAGTAATCAACAATCTTTAGAGAAGGACAACTACAAAAACCACGAGGAAGAAGATGATGACGAGGAGCGTGAACACGAGGAAGAGACTTCTGTATCTCAGTCCGTTCAAAACACCACCAGTGGCCTTATTACCAAGGAAGCGTTTTTGGGGGGAACTTTTAAGACTACTCCGAAAGCCGTCTTGACGACACCACAGACCTATCACACGATAAGGAAAGGTAAGTTGTCATGGAAATAAGTTAGTAGTTGAAGATTCCACTTTTGGCATCCATGGTTCAACTTTTCGTAAATAATAAAATGTAAGGTCCTTCCAATAAGAGTTGGTCCAGTTAAAAAACAAAAAATTAAACGACTTTATATTGAGTGCATTTGAAAAATTCGTTTTTACCTTATACAAAAGCTTGTAGCGTACCGTTTAACCTTCCCCCGAATATTTGGTATGGAGAAATGTTGTTAGTCTCCACGACACATGCCTATATATGAAATGCTTGTTAGTATCGGCTATTAGAACAGGTCCACTACAGCTATTAAATTTGAGCACCGAGCAGGTGTTCATTTTTAGTCGTCACTAGAGTTCAGTGGTGTGTGTATGCAATTGCAATTATTATTTTAAAATGGCCTTTTAGAGACCTTTCGACGTGGACGAAATTACTATTGGCAATGATATAGACATTATACACAATACAAATAATGCTACAGAAACAAATGAGGCACAAATTTGGGAATTTTCCCAGAACGACACACGTTCAAACACAGCATATAATTTTAAAGATTTACATTTGCTTAAAAGGAGAATCACCGCAACTGTCTATGAATTGCATTGTACGGAGAATACTTGAAATAACTAAATTACCGCCAACAACGATTTGTCGTGTTATTAAACAAGGTAACATCGTAGATGATCAAGCAAAACGTAAACGTGTCGCGGATTGTAATACAAATATTGATGATACTTTTGAGGACGTCATTCAGCGAACAATTTACTCCATCTATAAAGAAAATATAGTTCCGACTTTACAAATAATTACCTCAAAATTACAACATTTCATAGAATACAAGTATCAGTCATTATAACCTCTCTATAGTATAGTTTTGAAATGTGGATTTAAGTATAAGTAATTAGACTCGCGAATGATAATCATGAGATGTCCTCGAATCGCTGAAATAAGACAAAATTATCTAAGAAACATTTGGGCATACCGCGACAATAAACGAAGAATTATTTATTTGGATGAAACCTGGTTTGATACACATGATGTGGTCAAATACGGTTGGATAGATAATTCTTAAAATTGTGCCTTAAATGCACCTTGCTCGAGGGGGAAAGAGGTTATAATTTTGCATGCTGAAAATGAAAACCGTTTCATTCCAAACGCCTTACTTATTTCAGCAAAAGCCATCACACGACGTTGTGATAACTATCATTAAGATATGAATGCGACTTTGTTTGAAAAGTGGTTTGCTGAACATCTTGTACCAAATATTCCAACAAATTCGGTAATTGTTATGGATAATACACCGTCTGTCTTCAGAGGACTAGAATAGTGTAGATGGCGAATTTCTCAAATTTCGTTAATAGGATTGCTAACTGCATTATGCAGTAATAGGTTTCGCCTTCAACTGTTTTAGTTTAGTTATTAATTTAAAACTAAGGCACTTTGTCAAATTAATTTCTAAGTTTATTCCTTCTTTAATCTCGTTTAACTGTTTATATTGTTAATCAGAAATATTTTAAAGGTAGATTTCAAAGATCTAATTTAATTTGCTAAGATCTGCTACATTTATTTAAAGAGTTCATTTCAAAAGTGCGTGTGTGACACCAACACTTGTAAGATTCACTCATTACGTCCCCTCACTAGAATCTCTAGAGAGTCATCAATAGATATATCATGATGATAGATTAATGTATAACAAGTTGAAGGTTTCTTTTAGCAACTTCAGATTGAAGGTTAAGTAATGTTAAAGTTTAAGAAAAAGACTAAAGAGAATAGATAGTCACTACATCACCTTAGAAGAACAGTAAACTTCTAAAAAGATCTTAGTAAACACAATTATCTTAGATTGATCTAGATGTAGAATATATATTCAAATGTTCCTTAAGCACTCCCTAATAGTTTTAAAATAATTTTAAAACATATGAAGAGTTCTAGAAAGATCCAGGTGTCTTAATGAACTTCTAATTATCTTAGATTGATCTAGAAGAACTTCAAATGTTCCTTAAGAACTTTTCGGAGGTTTTCAAATCAATTTGGAAGCATAAGAAAAATTCTAGAAGGATTCTGTTGTTACATCCAATACATGCAGATCCAAAATGTATGTTCTTTAACTCGAACCCTCCTAATTACAATAGTTAGAAACAATAATGTTAGGTTGAGTGATTCCCGATAATCATAATGTGCATGTCTGTAAAAATTCCAGAATTTCTAATAAACTAAATCAATCTCAAAGTATGAATCGAATTGAAGTATATAGAAAGTTGTAGTATTGAAGGTAAAATGAAAGTTATATTATTTATAACAGTAGAAGTGCCACATGATCCATTGAAGGGTGGCCTTCGAAAGCTTATCGAAAGCTGGATAAATCATGGCCAAATCTAGTTCAATATTATAGTAGTAGAATGGAGTAAGCTACACGGTATTTAATATTTATATTACTTTCTATTACTTCTCACAGCATTGCTTCTCAATAATACCGCCAAGTTGCAACTTGAGCGAATGACTTTACTTATCATGAAATAATCTTCCACACGTTTGAAGAATATACACCCTGGTATTAAAGAGAATCCATTACTGCATTAACCTTCTTCTTACAGTGCCGACTAGAAGTCGCCTTACAGTTAGTCACTCCACAGCCTCAATATTGGTGGCTACACCCCCTTCGACGACTTTGGCGAATGTGAAACGCAGGCCACGTCCTCCACTAGCTGCATTTAACTACGAACGCATCGCCACCGATCCCGGAAACATCCCCGAACATACAAAGGTAAAAGCCTGCACCTAATAATCGAAGACTTTGGTTTTCCCGGTGTTTTCTACACATAGAAAGTTTTATTTTGGGATAGCCTAAATCCTATGGGATAGCATAAAGTAAACATATGATTCCAAAAAAAGTTCATCCATATCGTTTGTTATTACACATTAAAAAAAGTTGTACTACGAAAATCCCTATATTGGCTAATTTTCCAAAGAGAAAGGCAGGACTATGGTTTGTACCATTTCAACATTCCGCCGGTAGAATTCATTCTTTCACTAATTCAGTAAATAGCATCAAATATTCTTTTCTTGATTTTAGTAAACTAAAAAAGTTCAGCTCCAACTTTGTAACTGTATTCCTTAGTTATTCCTTATGCCTTGTTACAATAGCATCATCGCCTGCCCATTGATGTCATCGATACTTTTAACTTAGAAGAGCAGTTCAATTAATCTCTGCTTCTAATACGGTATTATAGGAAATGCCAAATAGAAAATGGAGCGACTCAAAAACGCTTTTGAGCTACACTACACTCTATATATACACACTATAATCTGAAAACTGGTGAGACAATTGAATTTAAATTTGGTGACCTCTCATAACTAATTAAAAAAATCGCTATATTTTAAAAAATAGTCAAATTAACAGAGAAAACTTTGTAACATCATTAAACACCATTACAATATATCTTACGAGTCTAATTTCGAAATCTAAAGTTCAAAACCGACGGTTTAATTTCTTACGATTTATTTTTCACAAAATTCTCTAAAATTTGATTGTAACACGAAACAAAAACGTTTCTTGAAGCCTAAAGTGTAAATATTATTTTAATAAAACGTTTACTTCGGAAGATATGGATTTTTGAAAAGTCGCTTTATAGTTTTTCAAAAATCACTATATTTCGAAAAATAGCGAAATTATCCAATTCAAACTTGGTAACATTACTAAAATGCATCAGCACGACATGTCCTGCGAGTTTAAATTCGAAATTAAAATTTCCAATAAATGAAAATCGTAAACGTTTGTGATTTTTTTTAAAAGTTGCTTCAAATTTGGGTTTTGGATCATGGCTTCATCATTTGAATGATTCACACTTTCTAGTATTTGAAATGAAAACGTTTTTAAATTCTATGTAAGACCATTTAGGAAAATTTAGGTGTTTTCTATGACCTTTCTATGACAAAAATTTATTTCTTTGTACTTTTTCACTTATGCGTTAAAAGGCTCGAACCTTAAATATAAAACCCGTATAATTCCGTATAATTTAATGCTTGAATGGTATTGACCATGAGAGAACTTATTTCCGAGTGGTTCATATTTATCATCCATTTACTTATACTAAACCACTTTCCGATTATTTGACCTCCTTAGCCGCTGCATCATCATTGTCTGACCTCTAATTATTTTTTAATACTCCTACTTTCCTATGCTTGTCCCCTATTTCTTTGTCACTACTTCAAGTAACTTACTACTTATATATTTTATTTTGTTCATTATATTTGCAATTTTTCAGGTGTTGTTGCACAGCAACGGCATCATCGAGTGTCTCGACCAGGGCAATTTCCCCCATCCCGTCTCCTGTAAGAAGTTTATCTCTTGCGCCAAGATGGACCTCGGAAAGGTCCTGGGCTGGGAGTATACCTGCCCAAAGGGCCTCAGCTTCGATCCGATAGGCGGAATGTGTAACTGGTCGGCGGATTTGGGTTGCGATGAATAGTGATATGTGATACGCACTGCATTGTTGAATTTATGTTAACCATTAAAGTGAAGTATTTATAATTACTAACATATGGAGCTGACTGCGGTGGCAGTTCAGCAAGCTGTACAATAATTTCATTTTTGAAGATTAGTTCTGACTAATCAGATTTTGTTAGTGAAGTTGGTGTTCTTGTTTTGTACTCTCCCCAAACTGTGGCTACTTTATGCAGCAATTTTTGTAAATAAAAATCTAATTTTTTAGTTTTAGTTGTATTTATGTACACCTTAATAAAATGACGCAGTGTCGGAAATAAATAAAAAATATTGTATTTGTTTATACATGTACATTTGATTATAAAATTTTGATACCTAAATACCCAGGCACCACCCAGTAAATTTAGTTGACAAATATGTCAATATGAATTTTAGATTCTGATTGTTCATTACCGGTGTAACTAAACCGAGTTTTGTTGAACTATGCTTAAGGTTGTTCGATACATTAAAATATCCGTATACCATACAATGCAATTTTCTGTAAGCTCTAGAAGACAAATTAATCAGTCAATCATTAAATTTCTTTCACTAGGCAGTTCATATTCTGTATACGAAAAAAAGTGCGAGAAGCTTTTGTCAATAATATGTTTAGATTTTCCAGAATTATGATTTAAATATAGAAATAACTAAATACTGCTGTAAGTTGCATGTAAAGACTAAGAGGCAATGTCGGGCCACGCAGAAAAATAATAATGAAGTAGTTGTTACTGACAGCTAGAGTTATTACTCTAAATTTTTGTAATTATCAACTGCAGAGCTAAATTAAATTAATGAATGACGCCCCTCCACAGCCCCGCCCGCTTTGTGATAAGCCACTTTAGAGAACCAATAGCTTAGGTGTGGGAGGTTTCGACTCGACCACGGTGACCGGACAATAAAATTTATGACCATTATTCTCATTCGGATACCTCGAATAGATATTTTTAAATACTACACGAAATCACTAACTTTCACACCATAAGGGAGACGACCTTTCTTTATTGCTGATAAAATACAATTTCGATCTCGTTTTTCCAAAAATGTCATTTTTATAGTCTTTCTTTATACAAATCATTACTTGAAAATAACATAAATAATAATAATGGCACTTATACACACGTTCGTAAAGGAATACAGTAAATTTCAATTTTTACCATTACAAATTGTAATGTTCCAATTACAATTCACATTCTTTACCTCTACAATCTTTACCTTTTTTCTAACATATTGCTCATATCTTTCGTTAGCACATATATTTTATATGTTCTTCCAAAGGCTTGAACACTTTTTTATTTCATAGTAAACTCCCCTCAAGTGAATTTGTAACAAGTAAGTGTTTGGTCGGAACAGAAACTAGGAACTGTAAACTAACGAGGTAAATTTATCATTCAAAATGTGTAATTGAAATATTTCCGCCTCGTCTGTTATCGAATATGATCATAAAAAATAAAATTTTGAATCAGTATGAACCAAAGCTATAAATAATGAGAAAAACTGAACTATGTAACATTTCAGAAACTTTTATTATTTATTACTTATGTAGTCTTGAGTACCTTGCAATACCATTTTTTTGAGAAAGGGTCACTACAAAATGTAAATAATGATTCCTTTAAAAATCGTTGAAATATGCGAATAAAAGTGCGACTATGTCGTAGATTTACGTGACATGTCGTGTCTCTCCCTACTGCAGTTTACTGAAATTCTGTAATATCATAATGTTGCTCTTATTATTAATAATGGCAATCTATGAGCTTTCGAAAATATCAAACTATTTAATGATTCTTTTAAAATTCGTTGAAATATGAGAATAAAAGTGCGACTATCGTAGATTTACGTGACATGTCGTGTCTCTCCCTACTGCAGTTTACTGAAATTCTGTAATATCATAATGTTGCTCTTATTATTCACAAAGGCAATCTATGAGCTTTCGATAATATCAAACTATTTAATGATTCCTTTAAAAATCGTTGAAATATGAGAATAAAAGTGCGACTATCGTAGATTTACGTGACATGTCGTGTCTCTCCCTACTGCAGTTTACTGAAATTCTGTAATATCATAATGTTGCTCTTATTATTAACAAAGGCAATCTATGAGCTTTCGAAAATATCAAACAATTTAATGATTCTTTTAAAATTCGTTGAAATATGAGATTAAAAGTGCGACTATCGTAGATTTACGTGACATGTCGTGTTTCTCCCTACTGCAGTTTACTGAAAATCTGTAATATCGTAATGTTGATCTTATTATTAACAAAGGCAATCTATGAGCTTTCGATAATATCAAACTATTTAATGATTCTTTTAAAATTCGTTGAAATATGAAAATAAAAGTGCGACTATCGTAGATTTACGTGACATGTCGTGTCTCTCCCTACTGCAGTTTACTGAAATTCTGTAATATCATAATGTTGCTCTTATTATTAACAAAGGCAATCTATGAGCTTTCGAAAATATCAAACTTTGCACGTGTACAATGGGGACGTATATTGTATGAATGTGAATTTCGCACCAGTTCTCATTTGAAGATACTTTTGTCATATGTCAGTCAAGACTCATAACCTCCCAGTCATTTCATGTTCTGTGTCTTCTAGGTTATGTTAGTTATGTTAAGTTCGTTTAGATAATCTGCGGCGGTAAACATATTTTATCAAGCTAAAAGTATGACTGCGACATTAAAAGGTAACGTACTGCAGTACAAAGGCTGCAATTTTCTGCGCCATCGACTCGTCTTATCAATACTGAGCGGGAAACCGGTGAAGATAACAGACATCAGACAGCTGGAAGATGAGCCAGGATTAAAGGAATATGAAGTGAGTTTAGTAAAACTTTTGGATAAAATTACTAACGGGACTATAGTGGAATTAAACGAGACCGGCACGGAGATCTACTTTCAACCAGGTCTACTCTTTGGCGGATCAATCAAGCATGATTGCTCTACACAACGTGGGCTAGGTTAGTGTTCATTTCTGCTCAATAAGTAACTTGTAAAAGCTGTTATTTTAGGTTATTACTTGGAGACTTTGGTAATGTTAGGCTTGTTTTGTAAGGAGCCTTTGAATGTAACTTTATATGGAGTTACAAGTACTAGAATTGATCCATCTGTCGATTTGGTACAAACTTCCATGTTAACAACTCTACGAAAGTTTATACTTGACGATGAAGGATTAGAACTGAAAATTCAAAAGAGGGGCAAGTATTTATGTTACCCAATCAATCATCATCATTATATCTTATTATTTTACAGGAATGTCACCTTTAGGAGGTGGGGAAGTGTATTTTAGGTGTCCTGTCCGTAAGTCCCTAAGGCCTGTCCAGTTAACTGATGGAGGTATGGTTAAAAGAGTCAGAGGTACAGCATATGCTCTCAGAGTATCTCCTGCGATTGCCAATAGAATGGTTGATGCTGCCAAAGGTATCCTGTTGAATTTCTTGCCAGATGTTTACATCAATACAGATCAGCGCCGAGGGAAACAATCTGGAAAAAGTCCCGGGTTTGGAATTCATTTAGTGGCGGAAACAACAACAGGAGTTTCTTATTCTTCTGATCAAGTGAGGATATTAAAATATTTCAATGAATTTTACATATTGATTATTATTGTAACACATTACAACAGGTTCACCTAAAAATTGTAGTTTGTATTGAGATATGTGTATTTTAGGTATCTAATGTCGTATCAGAAGGAGAAGACCCTTCAGTACCAGAAGATTTGGGTACTGCTGCTGCTCAGAGGCTCCTCTACGAAATATATTTGGGTGGGGTTGTAGATTCCACCTCGCAGGCTCTTGCGATACTTTGCATGACTCTAGGCCAAAAAGATGTCTCACAATTGGTGTTGGGACCTCTTTCAGATTACTCCATTTGGTTTTTGAGGCATTTGAAGGAATTTCTTGGTGTCACATTTAAATTGGAACCTTATTTATCTGAAGAAGAAGATACAAACGGTAGCGGATCTGAAAAAATATCCTTAACCTGTGTTGGAATAGGCTATAGTAATATTAGTAAAAGAACAATATAATTTTTTTGTGATGAAATTGTTTTTAGTTTTTAAAATGGAGGCATCGTTTTATTATAGAGGTTTCATATTTTGATTATCATGTTCAGTGCCTTATTACTACTTTTTCCCAGAATAAGCCCCGTGATCTAGAAGGGCATATAAAGGTAAAATTTGAGAAAAGATAGAGTAGTTTATTTACAGGAAGTGTAAAGTACATGTTTTAGAGGTGGACTACATGTAGAGGAAAAGTACTAGAAAATAAATGTATTTTTACTCATGACTTCAAAAATCAAGTTAGGACTTAGCAGACATGGTCAAATTGAAAAGTTGACTGTCTTTAAAATTTCACATTAATACATTACTAAACTAAGATGGTAGTGGCGATCACATACTACATTAACTTTTGTTTTATCTCTTTTTAACTTTTTTCTCACCACATGTAGTTGTTTCAATGTTAACGTCTTTTTTGCTATCAGGTCTAATTGGACGGGACCTACAGTTTAAGGTGGGCTCCGAACCACTGTCATCAGGCACGGTTGTACCCTCTTAAGGTTTCACTCCCAGGTTGTTGAGGTTGCCAATGGTATGTGTATCCTAACAGCGGGCAAGCAAGTGGAGATATAGAGAGATAGATAGACCACTGTTAGCTGACTCCGCCTTACCTCCTGGGCCCAGGTCTATTCTATCGATGGTGACAACACCATGTTTTGTGTGTTGTTTGTTCTTTGTCCTACGCATAGGATTCAAAATTCTTTCTTTTTCTTTCTCAGACACTACGTTCTCACTCCGCATTATAAGAGAACGAAAAAGTGAAACTAATGGGATAGAGAGAGAACGAACGAACTGAATCGTGTAGTCGTCGTTCTTAATTGCTTGCACTTCGTCTATGTACTATAAATCTATAGGTCCACTAATAGTATTCTGTCAATTTTTCTGTTTCCTGGTTTAATCTGTTCTCTGCAAGTTACGCTTACTGTTTGTTGTGTTTTGTCGATATCAGGAGGTAGTAGTAAATAATACCATTTTCTTAAAATAAACCTTTCAGCCATGAGGCGAAGCAGGAGCCCTAGGAGTTATCGAATGGAAAGGCCGCGCGATCGGCCGTACCACACCCCTATAACCACTAATAACAACTACGAGCACGACCAGCACTACCGGAAACGGCCCCGGGAAGATCGCGGGCGTTCGAGGGACAGAGTTGAAAGATCGTACTCAGCAGACTTGGTACGGAGTTCCAGGTCAGAGAAGAGCGAGGGCCGCCGTAGCCGCGACAGGAAACAGAAAGAACCCACCTGGACCTCCCCTGAGCTGTCGTTCGAGGAGTCCACAGGCAAGTTACATCATATAGATGGGAACTTCTCGGAGGTCTCCATGCCCAGTTTCGAGGATCGCGCAATAAACCTGCCTAGTAACAATATTGGTTCCAGTAATAGACTAGATCGGTTAGAAAAGATGGTGGAAACACTCATGAACCGCAGGATTGTTAATAATCATTCTGAGGGTACTGATATTCAAACGGAGAGTGATCCATTTGAATTCAACCCATGTAACACATCATATACCACTTCGATATGGCTGAATAAAATAAATGAGGAGTGCTTAAATAGTAATTTTGATGAAAAGAATTGCATATTATTTATGCAGAGCAAGATGTCTGGTTTGATGAAAGCCTGGTTTAAAACTTTAAACCTATATGATTACTCATGGCCGGAGTTAAAAATGCTGATAATTCGTACTTTTCCTGATAATAATGATTTTGCTAGTACCCTCAGACTTTTAGTTAACAGAATTAAACAACCTAATGAGAACATAATACATTATTATTTTAGTAAAATGTATTTATTAGAAGCATGCAAGATCACTGGCCTCAACGCTGTTTCTTGCCTCATTGACGGTCTCAATGACCCATATCTAGCTCGGGAAGCTAGGCTGCAGAATTTCCTCTCGCCTGAAACATTATATTCCCAGTTTTTGATGAAACTACGGAGCAATTCAATTGAGCAATCACAAAGTCCCCAAAGAGATGTGGAGCTATACGAAGACCAATTCGTTGACGCTAGGGATTCTTTGAGGATGATGAAGAAAAAATGTTACACTTGTGGCAAGAAGGGGCACGGAACTGCTGACTGTCGACATGCTCCAGTTTGTTATAAGTGCAACAAACATGGACATATTGCTGCAAAATGCCCCGAAGTATAGACGTCTTAATTTTTCCAAAGGCAGGTTATTAATCTCTATTGAATTGTGTTGGATGTCTGGTTTAGGTAGGTTGAAGTTGGCCTCATGATTCAAATTAAGCATTTGATAATTTGAACCAGGAGTATCAGTAATTGATACTCTATGTTCATTGATATCTATGTTCATTCCCATTATGTTTAAAACCGGAAATTTTATTAATTATTTTTTGAAGAATATCATTTTTTGTTTTAATGTGTTTATTGCTTGTTCTATCAATTGGTCAGCCAAGTTTTTTGTATCTATATACTTGTGTAACTTTAGATATGAGTCGTTTTCTGTACATAAATAAAGTTGTTTAAGGACTTTCATTAATTTATTTCAGTTTATCTCAAAGAAACAATGATTTTAAAACCGACTGTATTTAGAACTTGTGCTTTGTGTGTTTATATCTAAATTACTAGAAGTGATTTAATACTCTTTTATATTATCTATCCAAATGTATACACAGTACAAAGCTAAAATGTGGAAATAAAGAGGATCACGGAAGCTGCAATCCTTATTGTACCCTAACTGCTTGATCTTCCAAGATAGTCTTGCTTTTATGTTGCAGTTGTCTTTTCTGTTCTGCCTTCCTTCATGTTTTCTTTTTTTGGGTTTCAATTCTGTTCGCGAGAAATGACTAATATTTGATCTTTACTAGTGTGCAAGGATTTGATCTAGAGGGATGTAAGGTTTTGAGGAAGTGGGTAGAGAAACAGTAACAACTAGAGAGCTGAAGTCAACATGATCCAGGTATTTGAGAATGCAAAGAAACAGGTCAATTCATGTCTGCTTTATATAGAATTGTTGTGAAAATATCAAATTCCACCTTGAATTTACTAGATCTGTCAAGCTAATTCAGCAATGTTATACCCCTGCAACTAGACCTGGTGCATATTTTATTGCTAATTTATTACCAGTGAACAAAATTTATTGCTAGGATAGGGCTAGAACCAAAAGAGATATGGATATGATCCGGGTGGCATATTTTATTCCTAAGTAGTTGCTGTCGAATGATATGGGCCAAATTCACCATCTTCAACCCCTAGCGAACCACTTCTCAGGGTGAAATTTCTAAAATCCATGAAAAAGCTCATACCGAATTAATCTGGGTAGCATATTTACTAATTAATTGGTGTCGCATGGTTCAAGCCAAAATCAAAACCACTCTAATGCTAAAATTTTTAAACTCTATGAAGTATCTCCTATCGATATGATTCAAGTGGCATATTTATTGTTGATTGCTGCTGAGTGATTGAAAACCACCCTGGACACTTGCTAGGGGTTTGTTGGAAGATGATGATGGTAGTTTTAAGATACTGTCCTAAAATATTCAACAGCAATTAACTAGTAATAAAATATATCACCCAAGTCATATGATATTTCATAGATTTCCATAATTTCAGTGTTAGACGAAATCAGTTTTTAAAATGAACCATTCGACAGCGATTAGTTTCTAGTAAATTGTCATTAGTAGTTAGTACATAGTAGTTATAGTAAATTATGACAAATCATATCGAAATGTGATATTCAATGTGTTTTGGAAATTGAGGGTGTTTCGCAAGGAGATAAAGGGGTGGATTGGAGAAATTTGGCCTGTACCATTTGACAGCAATTAATTAGCAATAAAATATGCCCTGATCCTATGGCTCCAGAGATATTGCTATGAGCTGTGCTAGCTTAAACTCAAGCTGGCCCTGCGTATGTTTTTAAAGTAGGGGTGAAGCAATAAATTTTGTTTCCTGGTAATAAATTAGCAATAAAATATGCACCAGGTCCGGTTGCGGGGCTAGCTTGATAGACCGAAATTTACTTTATCAATGAATTTACTCACCAGGTACTTCAGTTCTAAGCGTTGCCTTATACTCGTTTTTGTTGTTACAGTTAACGTCTCATTTTTTGCTGCCAGGATTAATTGGACGGGACCTACAGTTTAACGTGGACTCGAACCACGGTCATCGGGCACGGTTGTAGCCCTTACGGTTTCACCCCCAAGGTTCTCACTCCGTGCCCCAACGATTCGAAGTGTGTATATCCTAGTCGTGCCCTATCGACTCAATGTGTATCCTAGTCCCGTCCTCCCACAGGATATCCGATACTATCCGGCGTGAATGGAAACGGGAAGCCTTATACATGACAACAGTAAGCAAGGAAGTATGTATAAGTCTGTGGTTCTGTCTATCTTCGAGGACCTTCCACTCGTGATTTGCGGAGCGCATAGAACGTATATCTCTATAACACGTGTGTAAAATTATGGTAACATTTTTAACCAACTTGACGTTATGAAAGCAGAAATAAATTCCACTTTTTATTATTCTGGAACCAAAATGGTGATCTTTAGATGGCCGGTCCCAAGGTCAAAGATAGGCCATATGAGTCACGAATAGGCTGTTCTGTCCCTGTGACGTCACCCCGATATAAAAATGGCGGAGTCGTGATGCCCCAGAAATAGAATTTACCATTTATTTTCGCCGAGGATTTTCAAGGAAAATCATTAAATCAATTGACGTGTAAGTACTATCACAATTCATATAAACATCTCTTTTTTCACAGCTAATGAACGCAGCGAGTGAGTAAGCGAGTAATGAAAGTAGTCTGATAGTTAAAGGATTCCCGAGATTCGAAATTGTCACTGCATTATTTTGCTTTTATTTCTTTTTGATACTCGACACAAATCCGTGTTAGACTTTCTAGACCGATTACATCTAAAAATAAACCGACTAGTAATGACTTTTTATTTCTCTCACCCTGCGACATATTTTAGAAAATAATCTATTTTTATAACAGTCGTTCTCTTGCACACCGGCCGCCACGTTTTTTTTAAATTCGCCGTCGAATTACGGACGTACAATATATTCTCCTTTCCAGGGCAATGCAGTAATCACTCGGCAGACTTGACAATATCCACGGGAGGAAAAGCATGAAAATGCCTGTTCTCAGTCCACATCGTAGTTCCGCCTCCAACCTGACCGGCACTTACAGATCGACTTTCAGCTCCTCCGCCCATGAGAGGCCTTTCTTCAGTTCATCCTCTTACAACCCGAGGATCACCAGCTACAGCGAGCGGTTTTCTACGAGGTCATACACCGACTCTGATGGACGGCGCATATTTTCTAGGTGAGGAAGGGATTTCTTTAAAATTATTTTTAGAGGCATTTTAAAATGTGTTAAATTTCATTGCTTTGATTTTTAACATTCCCTCCGTCAGGTATCCATCAAGTAACCATCCATCAAAAGATTTTAAAACTAACTTATACAATTAGTTTTTGCTTGGATTGATTTATTATCTGATAAAATCTGAGTTTCTCTTCGTACTCTCTTTCTGTTCTTCTTACTACCTAAACATATCAAATATACCAAAATTTAGATCCGTTTGTCTGTCATTTTTCATTTTATGTAAATATTGAAGTGTACTTTCGCATTTTGTGATTTCAGTTTCAACTCTTATTGAATCACCACGAAAAAATTGTAAATAATGCTGCCGTTACCAAGTTTGTCCCAAGTCTTGACCTATTTACAATCTCAGCCTACACTTTGGACTGAGAATTGTGAATCATACAAATATAATTAATCACTGCTCATATTCACTCTTTTATCTGCAAAACACATTGAATATTTAATGTACTAATGTTTGAGTCGAGAAACACTGTAAATATGATTTTTTTACTGTGCTAAATTTTTTTTTCAATGTAAACACAATCATACATTGCAAAATCTTAAATGACATCATCTCATAATTTTAAATAAGTGATAACACTAAATCACGCCAATTAATCAAGGTGATATTAAAAATCACCAGATATAATGAATTATCGCACTATCTTAATTGATAAATCTTATGTAATTACATCTGTGTGTACATATGTTATAGTAGGCTTTTATTGCTTTTAATTTGTTTCTGTAGGTAAAATCAACATTTTTAGATAAAGAACTACTTTAAAATTTTCCAAAAATTCTGAATATTATTCTTGAAAATACAAATATCTTTATTTTTCAAGCTATCAGCACTTCCACCTATACATATTCTACTAAGCTTTTGGAATAACTTCCAACAGTACATGAATATCAATTCGTCCTTCTATATATATTGTACGTTTACTTTCCATCAGCAAACACATCTTTCACATCTCAGATCCGAGTAACTTTTATCACTTACGATTTTCAGGTCGGGGTCCATCACAGAGGATGGCGTAACGACCCGTTTCAGGGAGGAGTCCCGAGAGCCGAGCGTGAGACGCGACTCAATCTCGAGGGACTCTGGCATCAGTTCTATCAGAGAGAACTCGGTGTTGGATTACCCGAGGAGGGAGAGCTCTCTGAGTAGAAATGACAGATTATCTACGGTGAACGTGATCGACTCGGTAGCAGAACTGAGGAATAAGTACTCACCGGCCAATTATGTGCCGGCATGCCTTAGAAAGAACGAGACTAAGCTGAGGTCCAAGTCTATAAATGATATTGGTAAGAGTTGTGCTGGATTGTTTGAGTTAGATTGTATTGTTATTGTGCAGTTGGGTAAACTTAGCTAGCTGAGCACTAGTTTGCTTCCGTTTAATTTGTTACAAGAAGGCAAAGGTATAATTAACAAAAGTAGCGATTATTAATGCAAAGATAATTGTGTACATTTTGGCAGGAAGTTACAAGGCATGATATATATCCTATGAATCGAAATCTACTTGTAATGTCTACTTGTTGTAGTAATAAGTTTACTTTCTACGTACAGGTTTCTTCAACTTTGTCTTGTAGTATATTTTCTGATATAAGAAAAAATTATTGTTCTTGAGCCGATTTTCGAAATTCAAGATATTGATTTTTTGGATGTTTGCGGATCCAATCAGTCACAAAAACATGTTTTTGGAAAAGTTTCTTTCTATGTATGTGGTTGATTTTTTTCTCAGAAACTGAAAATAGTGGAAATTTAATATTTTGTTATTGCTTGGACTCCTGAAAATTCGAATACATGCAATTTTGCGCAGTCAGTATAAGGCAAAGGGTCCTTTACTCTTGTCTTTTTTATTAAAATTTTACATTTAGTCTACTATTTAATCCATATTGCCTACCATAAATTTTATCTTGAATGATATTTTCTATCCCTTTGCCCTTGTGAACTTTCAATTTTTCTCAATTTTCTCAAAATTTCACCAGATCTCATAAGACTGAAAAGTAGAAAATAATTTAAATACAAAACAAAATGTTTTAGTACACCGCGTTTTTTTATTGCACTAAAGAATATAAAATAATGTCTCCTAACCCAATATACATAGATTTATAACCCCAAACAGATTACTAATCTCATAAAGGATATCCTGAAAATTGGTGATTGTGATTTCACACCTGTAAAAAACTTATAAGATTTAAAAAGTAAAACGTGGATAGATGCAGTCATGTGAGAAGTGTAGGTTAATAACTGATGCATGAATGGTAAATTATAAAATTTTAGGACAATCTGTATGGAATGAGGAATCTGTATGGGGTTACAAATCTGTATTGCGCTTTGAAAACGTACTAAATTAAAAAAATGTAGTTATTAATGCTAAATTTGAATTTTTTCAGTTGTCTTTCTGAACCATTTTGACTTACAAAACTTAAGTTTCAGTTAAGCATTCCAAAGTAAATTGTTAACTTTTCATAAGCACTTCTATGTACACTTTCGAAACTGTTTTTTAAAGCAGCCTTTAACATGTTTTTGAAACTTCATTAGCTTTTATCAACATTACATTTTAGTTACTGAACATTTCAATAAAATCTCGTTTGTAAAGTTAAATTTAGAATTTTTTCAAAAAGTTTATAGTAAAGTTTAAAATATTTTATTACTTACAGAGTGTCAGATTCGGTTCAAGCTTCTTAGAAAAATTATTAACTTTTCGCTGGTACGTCTTCATAGGCTTTCGAAACCTTTTTAACTTACTAAACACAAGATTTATTTAAGATCCAGAAAAATTCTTCAACTCTCAAAAGCAACTGTTGCCAATATTTTAAAACCTTTCTAACTTTTGAAAAACTTTTGTAGGTATATATTTTACCTCTTAACCACCTCTTAATATGCTCTCAAAACCAGTTTAAGTTATACGACTCAAAACTCAGTCATGATCCAGCAAGATTCTTGAATTTTTTCTAGTTAGTCTTGGCACCCTTTTAAATCTCGGTCATTTTTCGAAGTCCAATACTTAGTAAATAAGCTAACCGACATGGTCTTTTAATGCTAAATTTGAATTTTTTTCTTGAAGCGTTTAGTGCCCTTAATTTCGTTTAATTACACCAACCTTCAGTTAAAGTTTTACTAAACCGAAAAAACACAGTTGTTTTACTTTTATCAAGTACTCCTAAATACGCTTTCGAAAATCGTGTAACATACAAATTTACCCAAGATTCAGTTAAGGTCCAGAAAAATTCATTAATTTTCTCTCATCTATTTCTCAGTTTTGTACAAATTTCGCAATCGATTTTGAAGTAATTAGCCTATGAGCTAGTAATTTAAAACAGCTCGAAACTGTATAACAATGCAATATTAACTAGATAGTTAGAAGAAGGAGCAGCGAGAAGAGATATTAAATGGTTAACAATTGATTCCATGTTACAACACATTATAAATTTTAAGTACAGTTTCTCTCTTTATTTCTCTCTTTCTCTCTCAAAGGAAAAGAAATAAGAAGTAAGTGGTATAGAGTTTAATGTATTGCTAATTATTTATTATTTAATAAAAGAATATTTACAATGATATACAGTTCATTCAAAACAAATCTGATATTACGTGATCTGGTGACGTAGTATATGTAACAACAGTGGCGGAGAGTAGGCAAACCACTGTTATACGCAGATTCAAACTCGCGCGTTTATTTCAGTTGTCAACAGTGAGCGAAATTGTCGGTCTCTGTATGTTCGAATGGACGACACACATCTGAATGTTTGTTTACATTACAGTTCGTGGCTTTAGGCTTTATAGTTTGCATTAAATACAATTGTAAAGGCTGTTCAGTTTATCAACTGTCCTTTTGAGAATGTATATGTGAATGAAATATATTGAATACGTGTGTATTTAATATACCAAAAAAATACAGGGAGGTCATTGACCTTAAGCAAATTCAATCTCATTACTTTTTGAAAAGCTGTATAACAGTGTTAGCCTGTCCATGAATGACCTCCTATCATATTTGTTTTGAAGGAACTGTTATTATTCAGTAATATCTTTGATATAATTGGTTGAATTGATTCGCGTTTGAGATGAATTTTAGTTTCTCAAAAGCAGTTCATATGTTTCCAAGAAAATTGTAAAATAATCCTTTTTGACAAAATTTATAAGCATTACCTTTTTTTAACAATGACTAAATGAGACTTGTTTCCAATCAAGCAAATGTGGACTTTTCCAGTGTTTTCAGTTTGAATTTATTGTTGCTTATATTGTTACAACAATTTTTAGAACGAGATTTGTACGCTTTGTGGGTCACTTTGTGTACTGTCATAAAAACTAACTAAAACCGCCGAGAAAACCTGTATTACGAAAATATTATAATATCCATCTTTTCTTCCAACGACTCTTGACGTAACAATGCATATGTATTAACATTAAATTCGAACTGATAACACTGGGAAAAGTGAACATCCGCTTGATTGTAGCCAACATACGTTTATTTTAAACCACCACCTTAGTGGACTTCAAAAAAGACCTATTTTGCTTTATTGAACTTCTTAAGACAGCATTTACATGCGTCTTTTAATAAATGGTGGTTACTACCGTTTAATTAATTTTTCTGTTTTACGTCATTTCTAATTGTCTTTTATTTTGTGCAGGGCTGCCCCCGATCGAGGCGAAGCCTGCGAGTGTAAAGAAAAAGGTAACAGACCGCCTATGCGATCCTAACCACGCAATGACTAATAGCAGTGTGTTATACTCTAACGCTACTAACACTACACATGATAACCCCTCCGCTACACACCAGCCGTCCGCAATTGACAACGAGGACGATAATAATGGCAATCGAGCCTCTGTCGCTGACCTATGCAGAAAGTTTGACGAGAAGCCGATCAAGAGGCAGAAAAAGAAACAGATTAATAATGATGTTTTGCAGCATGACGAGGCAAAGACATCGGAGGCGAACGAAGAGATAGTAGAAAACGGTATCACCGACGAGGGCTCCGCGAAAGGGTCGAGGGTTAACAATTTCGCGTCGTACATCCCGAGTAAGAACTACCAAAAGGACACGGATAGGGTCGAAGTGCAAAATGGTGTGAAGAATGATGTTGACGGCAAAGATTCGTATCTCGGGAAAAACGTGAGTATTCATTAACTGCCTGCTATTAATTTTGATTGGCTTTTGAATTATCCATTAATTGTAACTCTGACTTTTAAACAATTGTCATATTTTTACGAAATTTCAATTAAAATGTCAAGTAGAGTTCACCACTCATCTTTTGGGAGACGGATAGCAGAAAAGTACGTTTTGGTATGTTATTTATCTCAGCGCTCATTCGTATCATTTAAAAAAAAAATAGAAACTATTTTTTATCACCTGACTTGGCAATCCCTGGCGCGCACTCATTCCAACTGTCATTTTATTTTTAGTTCTTCAATGTGGTGACCGCTTAAAATCGGACCGGTGTAACATTCTTTCAAATTTCTTTGCAACGTTTTTTATAACATGACTCTTAATATCATCATTGAACTGTTGTGGGCTTGTTTGTTTTTCGCTGTTGTGTATGGTTTTGTGATCGGTCTCGTTGATCAAAAATACCAGAAGTGTGGCCTTCAAAATGATTTTTATTGTGTATACAGTGTGGTAGGAACTATATAACTTCATCATCCAGTGATCTTTTGAAAAAGAAATTTTTACTCAGACTTATTATTGATATGTCGTCATACTTTTATCACTTTGTTAGTTTTGTAGGAAATGATTTTTTTATTTTTAAAATATGTAATCTTGTTTAGGACCTCTCGACCTCACCGAAAGCATTCAGGTCAGCTGTCTCACCTTCCAGTTCAGTGCCGAGCAGCCTTAACAACACTAGTTCATTATCTCGAAGATCAAGTGAAAATAGAACTATCGAAAATTATAGAAATAGGGAATATTCGGATGATGATAGCAGCGGTGACAGACCTAATAGCACCTACAGGTAAATGATGATATTTTTATTAGTAGCCTATCCAAAAAACGGGGTTCAGATTTGTCCTAAAGTAGATTTCTGTCTCGCTTTCATAATTTTATTTAATGATTAACATGGGGGTAAAGGACTAACTAAATCTTATTTTCAACAGTACGGTGAGATCGGGAAAATCTTTAGGCCTCAATGGCCTGAAAAATATTGGAAACACCTGTTTTATGAACAGTGTGATTCAATGCCTGTCGAACACCAGGTGGTTACTAGAATATCTCAGGAAGGACATCTATTTAAAAGATATAAACACTAGTATTTCAAGCATGAAAGGGGCACTTATTAAAGGTATGTTTTAATCTTACTTTTATTCGACACTGTCTAAAGATTGTGTTTTCAGCTTTTGCCGAGGTAATTAAAGAACTGTGGTCGGATGATCTTATGATTCAAGTTGTCAATACTGTCTCCCTAAAGGGCCAAATCCAACGTTTCGCACCCCGCTTTATCGGATACTCGCAGCAAGATGCCCAGGAATTCCTGAGGTATCTTCTAGAGGGGCTGCATGAGGATGTCAATAGGGTCACTGAAAAACCCAAACCTATTCTCACAGAAATAGACGAAAAATTAAGGTATTTACATATTAATGTAGGGTATTTTGAGTTACAATTCTTTACTTTTATGGTAAGCGTAATTTTGGCAGGTAATCCCCTCGAAATTCTGCCGGAGGTTTAAGGGTTCGTTCTTGCAGGTATTTTCGGCCAAAAGGAGCAGGTGAAATAAAGTATGTTGTGATAAGACCTCTTTATGAAACCAAAATCAAAGACAAAATGCTGTAGAGGAAAACAATACAGTACTTTCAATTTCTTCTATTACTTCCAATTACTTCTCAAAATATTTCCAGGCCAATACATATTGACCATGTCTTCAATAAATTTTAATTTAGTTCTTACTTGCTTGTTCATTTTGGCGGAAATATTTGTGCTTTTTATTTTTAAATGTGCGTCAATCTGAAATTCATCTAATTTTTCGATAAAAATAAATATTGGAGGTGACGAGAATAAAATGAAGAATTACCTTTCGAATGAAAAGATTCGCAAGCGTGTGTAGTTCGTTTTATCCCTGAATATTCATTTGCCCGTATATGTGCTGGAAAATACGAATCTGGTGCTACATAATAATGTAATAGGTAAATAATTTTTGTGTATTTATTGAGAAGTTCATTGTTCTGTTTGTATGGCATTAAATCGAATATAAAACAATCCTTAAACTTCAATCCGAATCTTACCCAATTTCACTTGGGGGAGGGGGGGGGTCTTGGCGAGTATCACGTATTTTTGAGATCACTCTGTTAAATTAGTGGAGAACGTGTTTCTCCACTAAAATATGGCTAAATCGTACACAATAATATCGAGTTATAATGCAAGCGCCACATAGTAATATAGTAACCCTTCGATTGTTAGTGAGAAACAAAGAAAAAGAGTAAGTGAAAGAGTGAGAAAGTGAAGAATGCTTTATACTACGTTCTTTGTGGTCTTCAATAAAAATAATTAAGTACAACGTCAACATAATCAAGTACAGATTAACGTATCGAAGCGCATATATAAAAAACACTTTTGAAAAATGTATTTCGAAAATGGCTGTGAAAAACTGATATCATTGTAGTCATTTTTGCCAACCTTTAACATGTAATTAAAAAAATGTATATATTTATAATGTATAGTCCATTTATACGTTAAATATTACAGTGACAGCGAGAAAGCGCAGGAATCATGGCAGAGATACCTGAGGATGGAAAATTCAAGGATCGTCGATCATTTCGTCGGGCAACTCAAGTCTACCTTAAAATGTACATACTGTGGTCATTGTTCGGTCACTTTTGATCCTTTCTGGGATCTTTCGTTACCGATTCCCCAGCGGACAGGTCCGCTGAGGTTGTCACAGTGCCTCGATTCTTTCACCAGAGAGGAGACCCTGGACGGGGACGAAAAACCGGTAAGAATTTGTTTGGGATGATTAAATCAAGTTTAGGTTTCATTTTTCATTCCTTTTTAGACATGTTCCAAATGTAAGGAGAGAAGAAAATGCACCAAGTCGTTTTCTATTCAAAAGTTTCCCAAGATTTTAGTAATTCGTATCCTTTTCAAATTTAGTGACATCAGATGCATAACCAAAATCATGTTTATATGCTAACAATTATTATTAACTACTTCCTTAATAACTGCCAAGATCTTAAACGATTTTCACCGACGGAGCGCTTTAGGGGTAAGTTAAACGTGACAGTGGATTTTCCGATTGAAGGTCTTGACATGAGCAACTATGCTGCGGATAATGCGAAACCATGCCGTTACAACCTCTACGCCATTTCTAATCACAGTGGAACCACCTATAGTGGTCACTACACGGCCTACTGTAGACACCCTTACACAGGTTCCTGGCATGAGTATAATGATTCAAAGTAAGAACAATATAAGTACATATTGTAAGTTTAGATACATTTTAGTTAGTGGGGAAAATTTGTTGAACAACACCGTTTCAAAGTTTACACTCCGATTTTTTTTAGGGTGAGCACGATATCGTCAAAATCTGTGGTGTCCAGCGAGGCATATGTTCTCTTCTACGAACAGGAGGATGCAAAGTCGCATCTTTGAGCGTGACAGCCAGCTTATTTTAACAAAAATGCTCTTTTTTAATCTTTTTTAAACTTGTTTTTTCAAAATTTATTTATACATGTTTACATACACGATCGTTTTATTTTCTCATTGAAACTCATAATATTTAGACGTTCATTTAGTTGTATTTAAAGTGACGATTGATTTTGATGGCCTGGGGGTGGCTCATTTACAAGCCATTCCTTAAAGTTTACTGTTGTATCATATTATTTGGAGTTTATTTATTGTTGCGAACTGTGTTAGGTGTTTATTTTTATTTATTATTTTTTTTTTTGTTAACTGATTGTAACTATCTAGTCCTAATTTTATTTTTGAGAAGCAAAACTAGTTTGGCAGGCTGCTCGGCAAGTTTTGCTCCAGAGGAGTTACGTGGTAACGTACTTATTTATTATTAAAAATCACATCTGTTAATATTTTAGATACTCACATTGATATAACATTATGTTACGAATAATGCTCATTTCTTTTCGATGGTGACAGAAAAGGGAAAGCATTTCTTTTAGATGTTTAAAATTTTATCTTCTACCTCTTTAACGGAAGTTGCTTTTTAGTAATTCGAAATTAGAAAATAAATTATTCTTGTATAAAAGTATTGTTTCTAAATTTAGACAAATCAACAAGCACTCAACAAAAGGATATATTAAAAAAATTTGACAGTGTTCTATCGATCATGATGATATGGGACACTATAAAAGGTCGAATGGGAGATTTATTGTAATATACATATATATAATTTAACAAGCTTTATATTTTAAAAAGAAATTGGAAATGTTCAAGAAGCACTAACTAAACAATAAAAGTCAATAAAGTTGTTTGCAAAATTTTTGTTTCTCTTAAACCATAATTACATCACAGGAACTCGAAAAGGAAAATATCATGATTAATAAATTACCAGCAAACATTTCGTGACAACTTTCATGAACTTATCTAAGCTGGTTCGTAAATTTACATCTGACCTGAAACAAACAATTACTATTGATATGACTAACTAAAAATTGAAATAAAATTACCTGACAACATCGATTTCCAAAGCACACTGGTTATAAGCTATCAAAAATAATTCTAAATCATGATTTGACCAGTGGTTTTGCTTGAAACAGTCTGAGATTTGTGCCAGGTCTGTAAATAAGTTTCTCATGTCTCTGGATCTGTGTAAAGTAGTTGCCAATGTCAGAATGGACCTTGTGTACAAGCGGAAATTCAACTCGAGATCGTTATAGTTTTTCTGAAGCAGTTTAGGTTTTAAGTTAACACATATCACACTAAAAAAAATATATATTACGAATAGAATATATCAATTTCATAGGAGATTCTTACTGTTTGTGGTCTTTTTCCCTTTCTATAAGAATTTTGAGCTCCCGAAGTTCTAGGAGAAACTCTTTATCCATTTCTGTGTCATAATAATCAGACCCTGAGACTAAAGGGGAAAAATTTACATTTTAGAATTTCAATAGGTGCTTGATTTCATACCATTATTACAGTACGTCCATTGTTCCATTATTGCTTCAGAACAAATTCTCCAACTGTTAAATGATAAATGCTGTAGTTTCTTCTTTGATGTTTCGAACCTGATGCAAGCAATAAAGACTATGCAGGCATACTTTTTCGCCAGCTCTTCCGAAATATAAAATAGATTTCTAATGTTTTCCACTATAGGACCAGGCATCTCTTCTACGACTTTAAATATCCTTTTCACATTGTCGAATTGCCGCCTGATAATATCAACAATGTCCATCACTTAAACACTTACAGGTATCATATCTCACCTGCATGATTTCAAAGGCTTTCCTGTTTTCTCCGACACTTCGTCCAAGTCTTTTCTACTCTTCGATGACAACTTCTTGCCAAGAAGCTCACGTATAACTTCATCGTCGAATTCGTAATACCTACAAAGCCTACCTTAGCTAAGCGATTGGATTACGTTAAAAATTTTACTTTTCTATGAGTAACAGGCGGGTCTGTGGGTCCAGCTGGAAGGCGAGCTGCTCCTGAAACTTGTTCGGGTTACTGAGGAGCTTCTCTAACAATGAATAAGTTCGGTAATGGTCGAGAACGTCGCTCGTTATTAATTCCAAGGAGGCACCCGTCTCGAGGCCAAGGCCTTTATCCTTCAGAATTGATACAGCTTCGCTTGCTGGAGAAAATGGGGATTGAATCGTCTCAATAGTTACGCAGGGAAAGTCAAACTATTTACCTGTGTGACCTTCTATCCAGAGTTGATAAATTTCTGGATCGACCAGTGTATAGTTGCTTATAAACACGTCGACTTCAGTCATAATTAGCCACTTAATACTGTTTTAAATTTAGGGTTAATTTTTTAGGTTAGGTGTCAAAGACACAAACAATTGTCAAATTATTGTCCTCTCAAAAATTCTTTTGCAGAGAACCAATACGAACTAGGCAAATTTACACCGTAAATGTGTTAGGTTAACAGAGCCTGAAAGGAAGAACTCTATTGGTTAAAACAGGCACCAACTGTCGATTAAAACAAACATGTTTTAAGATCAAATGGTAAAAACATGAGGGTTATGCAGTTCCCTTTGAAGCGTATTTAAATTTAAATTAAATTTTTGTTCAGTCGCAGTATCACCCGATTAGAACAAAATGGTAACGAAAACCGATATTGAACTTAAGAATTTCTTCATATTTAACCCCAATTTAAGTTCAAAAGAAGGAGAAGTGAGTAATATGAACTTAATCCAATTAGATAACTCCCTAAATATTATAAACTTCTCTACTCTTAGGAGCTTAAGAAAATTCTATTTTACCACCCCAACAGTGATAGTTCAGATGTTCAAATTAAAAACGTAGGTTTAGTCGAAGGAATTATTCAATTTACCGAGTAAGTACTTGCAAACACTTGCTTTTAAAACATACTGTAAAATTTACTTGAAGGACCTTCAAACCTACTGCTCCAGTTAGTTCCTTGCACACTGCCAAGACACGACAGTTGTATTTTCAGCCAGAGAAGGATTTTTGGATGGTGTTGGTAATCCACGCTCCTATTTCATATTGCACCATATTTTAACCTTTTGTTTCTCCAGACTTTGTATTTACCAAGTATAGTAAAAGTGAAGGATGGAGTGAATAATGTGGAAAAGTTAGAGGATAATCTGCAAGACAACGTATATGAAGCGGTATTGAAACAAGCATATTACATGTATAGATTGTTCCGGGGCACTTTTAATAGTGCTGAAAATACTAATGTTCTGATGAGCACATTAGAATTGTTTTTCAAAGTTGTACGTATAGCATAAAATGATGAATTAATTAATTTGCATGATTTATTCCATTTGCAGTATTTGTCTTCGTTAAAACTGGCTAGCGCTGATATCCTGAATATTTTCTCAGGAATTCAATACCTGCCTCTAGACAGCAACACTTTCCTCAAAGTTCAGTGCTTTATTAACTCTCTGGAGTCCAAGTTTCCCATGATTAGCCACTCTTCATTCCTGTATAACGACCATTTAATATGGTAGATATTAAGACAGTTATTCTTATTTATCTAATTGCAACATTCCAAATCGAACATTTCAGGAGTGACATAGAACCTCCCGACATGCAGATAATCTATCAGTACTTAATTGGAACCTTACTGCCTGCTAATATGGAAGTCGAGCTTCAAGGGGGCTCAATGCCAAGGAACATGTCTTCTCCTTTTGCTGCTCTGCACCATGGCCGGTTCATTACTGGACCAGAGAACCTAAAATCAGCCAAAACTGTGGGGAAAGTACCTAAGGTTTTTCTTTTTGGTCGAGGTGATTATTCCAAAGAGCTGTTCTTGGTGGTTTACAGGGCATTGAGCGCATCTGTTTGTCTGTTCATAAAAGGTACAAGCTAATTCAAAATTGGAATCTCTCTTTTGTTAATGTGCTGTTTAATTACAGGTGATAAAGATTTAACGCTGGACCTCTTCAGAGACCTTGACACCTTCATGAGTCCAAAGCTCGTGATGATCGTTTCGTCTATAGCTGAACATTGCTTAAAAGAAGTCCTTACGCCTGTGAGCTTGCCTGAGGCTTCTCCAAAGTTTATCTACTTTAATAAACTGAATTTGGCTTACAAGAGTACTGTCCACTTAGATAACAAGCAGACGGGAAACTTAGCTTGTTCCAAGGATTCCGTCCGGATAATGGCTGATATGAACGCGAAAAATTCCCTCCTAGGGTATACTTCAGAAACCATCGTCAAGACGATGAATGATTACTGGGTTGTCGGGAAGACGTCAAACTCTAGGGAATTCTATATAGCTCTGCAGCAGAAAAATGCAAGTCTCATCGATGTTAGTGGTAAGGAAGTTTTTAAAACTTGTTTATAGCTATCCAGATGGCCAAATGTCGGCAGCTTGCTACCAACCTGCGTGCAGATCTTGCTCCTCGCAGGGAGGCCCTGCTGACATTTGCAGCCATCTATGGCCATATCCGCCCCCAATCTGCCTGGTTTTTTTGAGTGTGCGCCTTTGGATAGCGTAAATTCTGTGGAAGGATACAGTGAATGTTATTCTCGTCTGGAACGAATGTAATTGCACCATATAGTCGGTAACATTCCTAAGCATTGGATAAGATATGTGGATATGCAATTTGGAGCTTCTTTTGACAGTCATGGCAGTTTCAGCTTCATTTTATCTTGGCAACGTTGCCGGCAATGTTGCCATTAAACGAGGTGCTTATTAATAGATATGCAACCATAACACCCATTGCGTCCATAAAAAAACATATCTTAAATTGTTTTCCTAGGGAAGGGAGGGCACACTAATAATCAGCAGATTGGCCGTATATGGCTGTGGATCAGCCGACAGATCTGGGTAGGTACCGGTAAAGTTTTGTGGCGATTCAAATTCAAATTCTTTTTCAGAGGAAGTTAAGAAGCTCTGTGATACTGAACTGAAAGGAATATTTTTCCATCCGACTTGAATGAAATTCAGAATATAGAAGATGAACACAATAAATATCAGCAAATAACGTTCATTAATTATCACTTCAGGATGTCTGAATGATCAAATAATATCTTAATTACCTCTTAGGCGCAATGTGCAAATAAATAATAATACAACATCGGAAATTCGTTTTAAGAAGTTTTATTTTTAAACTCTCCTACATTTTCACTATTTGAAGACTGCGTTTCGTACATGCAATTCTCGGATTGGTTGGAATTGTTTTATCATGTCATTATTGATAACAAATAATGGCGGAAAACACAAGGTTGCATAAAAAAGTTATGAGTTCTTCTTTCCGCAGTGAATCCTTATAATAAATCAGGATTGAAATTCCCCACCATCTAACCGCCCAATTCTAAATCAAGTGTTTTAAGTCCACGCAGTTTATGCACGACTCATGGTGATAAACCAAGTACTAACTGATCTCTTCTTTTTTATTTTCATTTCATTTCTTTTAAATTATTTATGACTGAGTATTTCAGTTGTCCAGTTTAATTTTGCAAAACTTTGTTGAAGAGACAATAAAGCATTTACTTATGGTGCGCGACCGAAACCAAGCATGGCTTGTCAAATTTCTCAAAAAATCTCGCAGTTAAAATGTGATCCTCAAATTTTTCAGAAAATTCAAAATTTTCACGGTTACGGTTTCACGGTTAAGAACCCGTGTGAACTTTCAAGTCTATTCAGAACTCCTAACTCAAGATATAAGAAAGACAAATTTTTTCGAAGTTAATATGGTACCTTATGGGAGTCAGCACTTTAGAGCATTATATCTTTACTGTTAATACTAGGAGTTAAGTGAAAATTGGTACATTAGTGATAAAACATTTCCCCTTTCTATTGATTTTATAAAGATTATATTTGGTTACTTGCATCACGAAATATAATGGATTGAATAACACTAGTTCGCATTTGTGAGATCACCTGGATATACCTCGAAAGTACGAGTCATAGGAAAGAAAAACTTTCATTTCTTGTATCAGGGCAGCAGCCCCTTTCGTTTGGGGTTGTAATTTCGAAAATCCGAAGTCGATTTCTTTTGACAAAAATCGCAAGGAGCACGCACCTTTCTTTTTTGGGCACCATAAATGTGAACTTTAGAATTTCGCAATCAAACCCGTAGGTAAGTTCGTTACCCTAAGTACTACTACTTAAGTATCCTAAACTACTACTACCCCTAAATCATTAAAGTAGGTTTTAATGCCTGCGGTGTAATGGATCAGTCGAAGCAAGTAATGTTTTTCATTTGTAGTACTAAAGAGGCGTCTCCTTTTACTTGGCAGTGACATTTTGAAAATTGAAACAGACCCGTTTTTGGAAAAAAGTCGCACCTTCTACTTCTTGGAACATTAGAATTTCGAGACGAAACTCACCAGGTAAGTTCGAGAAAACTTCCAAGTCCTGTGGTAAAAATTTCAAGGCGATAGACTTAAAAGTTTTTAAGTAATCTGAATTTTTACAAAAATTGAAATTACCTTTTCCAGTAGCTCATAGAATAAATCCTGGAGAAAGTTCGGATTTCGAGAAATCGAAATGGTTCCCAACTGGAGATTAAGTGCAATGGTTACTTAATGGCAATTAAGCACCAATGGCAATGGAATGGACTAAATTTTGAAATTTATGTGAGTGGAACCTCGCAGTGTCTACGTGGTGGCTCAGTTTAAATGCTGTTGACTGAATTTGAATTTAGTCAGACCATTAGAGTAACTGACTTAATGTAAATGAAAATTGATACCATGCATGTTTGGCCAAAGTTTAGTGTCGCCCACTTATTTTTAGAATGGGTATCTTCCATACTTTCCAAGCAAATGTCTCTAATAACCTGTTCCATAACTGTAAAAATCAGTGATATTTGTATTATATGTTGCGATCTATGGTTGTATGGTTGCTGCCGTAATAGTATTAACCTGCCTCAACTAAGTCCGTGCGAATCCCTGGAGACGGTTATGTATCAGGGCGTTTGTCACTTCTTAGAATAGCATCAACCTAATGAAACCAGTAACATTTTATTTATATTAGTCATGATTGTACCTTTGAAGCGATTCGCACCATAAATCCTCCCATTACGTTTAACGATATTGGCAACCAACAATGCACAAAGGCGCCTTAATTTAAAAAACTTTATGATGCATCCTATTAATCGCCATTTTTTACAGAATACTAAAATAACGTCTATTAATAACCGTCCGACCAATAATCCAGCAAACGATATTGTAACGTTACGAAATCTATAAATATTTTTCTGTCGATTAAAATTCCGCCCATTATTCCATACGTCCATCGACGTAAACAACTACGTATCAACAAATTAGAGTGGCCCCGACCAATCGACATGAATCCTTGATTACTAATTACGAAATGAATCATCAACGGAGAAGTCTCGAAACTCGGTCGAAAAAGAAGTAGGAATATGTTTTTAGAAATGACTGGATTACCTCACCGGCCCCACTCGGATTCCGTTGACTGGTTACCCGACTCCAGGGCCGTATCTCAGAATTTACTAGCATACAGTTGTAAGAATTGCCAATAGAAAGTGTAGTAATATTTCACACATTGTAATAAAACAGATATGTAACATATTTTGTATACTACTATTTATGTTACTTGAGTAAAATCACTAAACGGATTATAATATTTTTTAGTGTGCATTTTAAATGATGAACTAGTTAATTTTTTTCGGAAATTGCGCAACATTGCGAAACATATAGACCAGACTGTGAATATCACTAGATATACACAGTTCCGCAATGTCCGCCATATTTGGAGTAGAAACTTGGGCGGGTAAATTGAAATTGGAATTGTTGAATTTTATAAATTGTTTACGCCACGTTTGTTATAATGCAACGTTTGTAATAACTTCGAAGAATCGATTAATTACTACCATTCTTCCCGTTTAAACTCAAAATATTTACATGTTCTTACAAATCCCTGGTACATAATCCACATGTGGTCGAAAAATAAAACCAAACCATTTCTGTTTTCTCTCAGGATCTGCAGGTATCTTAAACATTCTGTATTTTTTTTTGTATTGCTTTTTGCATAAAGTTACACAACAATTATAGGGTGTTTTAAATATTTATTGGAGCAATGATCTGTCTGTCATTTCTCACATAACATCTATAGAAAAATATGCACAAATGCTACAATTAACGGACACACAAACTGCCATTTGGAAAAATGGCTAAAATTTGGAAAAAATGATATTTAGGCCGCCATATTTGGAGTAACATATGCCACCTCTCTCTCTCTCTTTAACACAATGGAACATAATTTTGCGGTACTGTGTATATCTAGTGACTGTAAACCATACCTTGCAAATTTAAATAATTGATTTTTGATTATATGGTCGGTTCATATACACATATACTCGTTTGTTATACGTTTATCATTTACGCACATTAAGAGTGGAACATCAAAACTTCTTTTAATCTAGGAGTCTATTGGGCAGCTGCAAAATATTCAAAGTTGCTACCCATAAAATAAACATACGTTAAACAGCAACAGGTATTTATTTTTTTAAAAAATATCGTCGTTGCATGGACTGTTTTAAAATTGATTTGAAGAGAATTAAAATATTCGAAAATGTCGTTTTCGTGGTTATGGTGGTGGGTATTGCTATTACTTATAACCATTTTTGTCAGGTACAAATTTCAAAAAATTAAGGATATGCCCCATTCGCTTTTAAACCTAATTTCAGGAATTATCAACCAGTCTTGATTTATTTTTCAGAAAACATTCATGGCAATAATGTTGCATAAAGTCTGGTTTCCTGAAAATTGACAATCCTATTTCATTACCACTGTATGTTTTTCCTTACATGATTTCTGAAGAACAGGCATAAATTCCATACATGTAGGCTAGACGAAGACCTCACTCCTCTAATAAAATGCAAATGAAATAAATCCAGTTTGCAACTCTGACCTACGTTGAATATTTGCAATATGCATGTTTTACGTCGTCAATAAATTTCCTGAATCCGGTTCTACACGTAGCCGCGCAAACGTGTATTCATTTATAGATGGTAGAATCTGTGCCGACGTAGTCAGTTTGAATTCCTCCGGACTTGTGTGTGCTACTTGGATATATCGACTTGTATACTTCTTCTTTGGAGAAAAAAGCAGCTACCATGAGCGTTATCCGTAAGTAAAACATCTTTCCTTTTTTTTGGAAATATTTTTCATTCCACCTCGGACGCTCCACTTGTGGAATTACATGGGTTTTTTGAAACGGCCAACCGGTCGCGAAACTTTGGAAAAGTCAAATTTCGAACGAGCGAAGTTAAATATTTTGTGTCACAAATTATTATTGTTTTTTTGAATATTTTAATCAGGTAATTGCAAATTCTGTCAACGTTCCTCTTTCAGTTCCCATTTGAAAAATTTAGGTCTACCAAAAAAGTATTCCGTATTTGGGCGCTTTCACATCAAAACGTAATTATTTGTCGTACCTGTTATTACGTGATTACCCACCGTAAAAAGTAAAGGAAACGCATTGTTTCGAATTACGTTCCCGTAACGGTTTGACCGGCGTATTTTGTAACCGGCGACCAAAATTTTAATTTGGATAAAGCATAACGCAGAAAGTTCTGACGGAAAGACGATTGTACAGAAAAAGTTCGGCGGATCTATGAGTAAGTTTAAAAAAAATGGAGGAGAGTTTTTTTGAAAAGTAATTTGAAACGTTTACACCGAGCTGTAATCATTATTTTTTAATAAAAATCAATGCAAGTGATGACAAATGCGTATAAATAATTATGTTTTGTTTTTTCTTGACATAACATCACCGGTTTTGAAACGGTCGCAGGAGAGATATGCCAGTTTTCTGTGTTCAATATTTAACCTTACGATAACTAGCCATAAACAACCGTGGAAATTCTGAAAAATTTCAGTTTTCAGTTAAAATCACAACTTCGCGTGTCATTCTTAATGAATTAAGCGCTGCCCATTGATTAATTTGATTACATGAAGGCGTCACTCCCATGTTGACCTCCGAGTTCAATTTACCATTTCGAATGCTACACAGTATTATAACACAACGGTTATTTTTAAACATGTTGTCATATAGTCGCTGGGAAGCATTCCTCAACGTACTCGATTGTAAATTAAAGGAAAAAAAAACAGCTATTTTTATAAGTTTGTGAACATGATCCAACGATCGGTTGGTAAATGAAGTATTATATTGTATCGGTATAGAGGCTAGATTCGTTTATTAAAGAAAACTGATAGAGCCACGTAATTATCATCTTGACATCATCCGGCTCATTAACATTTTCGACATGCCTGATATTATGGAAAGTAACGGAGTTACATCATGGGTGTCATAAAGAAAACAAAATGTTCATCTAATCATCATTAAAGTGGCGATAATGCCTCATTAGCAACTGAGAACACCAAAAGTACGAAAATAACATTTCGTGACATTAATAATGTTTAATACTTTAACCGGTTTATCAAAGTGCATTATTTCATTTTTGGGAGGTCAAAGGAACAAGAAGGTCCCCTTGAACTGCAACCTTGATTGTAATAATTGTAATAAATGGAATAAACGTAGATGCAAAATTAATATTTATTAAAATATTAAATTGTTAAAATGTTAGTTCAAAAATAATTTGAAAATATATAAGAAATCATCGTTCCTTTCATTTTAGTTCCTAATCAAAGTGCACAATAAATTTCACTCTTACTTTTTGCCCCATCATCGTAAAGGACATTCGGAATTATTATATTTTTCTGAACCATCCCGGAGCCTAAGCTGTAAAGATGCCAAGTTTAACGTCTCTAATTATTCCTGTAGTGTTGGATAAATCTCCTTACTATTTTTCACCCCCTTAGAATGTCATATTCACAGTTTTAGTATTTTTCTTAAAGACCTTGGAGCTATGGAGTAACGAAATGACGAAATTTGTACCTATTCGTCAAAGGTTTGAAAATCTTACATGTGGCTATGTTCCAGTTTCCGCCTCATTTTTATGAATTTTTAGGTAACGTGTTATACGTCTCTATCTTTTCATAAAGTATTGTATACCGAGAACCCAATGAAATAAAGCCATTAAATTTTAAACTTCTTGCAAACAATGCGCATATTTCCTGTTGACAATAAATCGTGCCTGCTAGTCACAAAGCCTACCACCGCTTTGTTCATGCCGCCAGCTGTATCCACTCCATGTGGCAATATAGTAAGGTTCTTCCTTTGCATTGGGTACTTCAGTTATACAGCAGTATAATTAAAATAGTAACACATAAAACAAAATAGGGAATAATCAGATATCCGCTACTGTAATTAAGTTAACCAATTCCATTTTATACTCCGTAGCTTGGTGAATCCTAATATAGGCATGCAGTGCGACAGATTTAAAGTTTCTAGTTATTCTGGCACTGCCACATAAATATCACTCCTCTTTTTCACTACCTTGGGAAGGGAAATTCGGGGTTACATATTTTTCTGAAACATCTTTGATTCCTAAGCTATAAATGTGTCAAGTTTAAAGTTTCTAGTTATTCTGGCACTTAAATAAATTTCACCCTTGTTTTCCATTCCTTTGTAAATGGAAATTCGAAATGACAATATCTTTCTGAACCATTTCAGAGGCTAAGCTAGAAACGTGCTAAGTTTAAGATGTCTAACTATTCCTTTCATCCCCGTGAAAAGGGAAATGCAGGATTCTTAAATTTTTGGAATCACTTCAAGGAAAGGTGGAGGAATCGAAACCACCAAAAAGATCCCCGACTCTTACTAACATTTATAGAGATAGAGGAAAGATATTATCGAAAGAAATTGTTTATAACTGTCAAGATTTAAAGCGTATCAATTTTATCCACTACAAATAAGTACTATTGGACATGAAATATATTCATACGTAAATATTGTTATTTCGAAAAATTCTGCTTACGAACAAAAAATTAGCACCTCCATGTTTCGACATTGAACGAACAAAAATAACAACATTAGCGTAACTACGTCTTATAATCACTTATTAATTAGAACATCTCCCATTAAGTTTTAAAACTAGATTTTTCTCTTAATTTGCTAAATTATGTGGTCGTAATGACGTTCTGTATTTGTCCAAACAGGTAAACGTAACCTTCTAAAAGTTAGTAGGAACAAATATTTATTATGTGGGTATTACAAAAATATATTTGTTATCGTTAATTATGGGACGTCAGCAATGCTAATACGAGTTTTATTGCTACAAATTGCATTGGCGGGATATGTAGACAAGGGCACGTAAAATATAAGGACGCGGTTAAAAACATTTTAAAATTTCTAAACACAAAAACATTTATTAGGACAAGTAGATTATATATTTTAATTAATAGATATATTCACATTTGAATATTTAAATAATTTATGTAAACGTTGAAAATTTAATACCATATCAATTTTTGAATGGTAAATTCAAATTAATAATTTACAATTCATACGTGACCGTCTTGACGACAGCCGACAGAAGTAAAACATAATTAAAATCCAGACTATCCAGTACTGACCATTGAATTACTCTTTCCCTCTTTTGAGTTTTCCCAATTCGGCTTGTTCTTTGCACCAAGGAATCTAATCTCTGCACGATTTTCAACTGAAAATATTTCCTATTGCCGCTTTGCATTCGTCGGACACATTACGGGAACGCCATCTCGCGGCGTAGATACAAAATGAAAATAGTAAAGCTACTTGACAACATAGTTGTTCACCATCACTTGATCCTAAGGCTTATTTGGTACAAATTCTTACTTTGCAGTGGCAACTTATTTCGAGAAAAAGACACCACGCATTGCTACTCCTGTTCTCATTTCCTCCGAAGCTGAGCCTCTGGCTCCTTACTTCTTCCTTTGTATTTATGTCTTCTTCCTCCGCGAGTTGATGTGGTTGTTGTCCTCTTGCTGGTGGTTGTCCTCTTCGTCCTATTCCCTCCTGTTATTCTTCCATTTTCGTGATAGTCGTTCCTTTTACTAGTCCTCCAGTAGTGCCCTCCTTGGCCTCTTGCCCCTCGATGGTTCGTCCTCTCCGTAATCTATATCCTTTTTGATGAGTGGGTTCGTATGCTCCTCTGCCTTGGTGATGGTCTTCCGGTTCTTCTCGTTGATGGTCCTCTTCTGTTGAGCTCGACTTGAGTCGCATGGATGGGCATGGCATTGGTTGCCCAAGTCGGACTCAAGTTGAGCTCAAGTCCTAGTTCGGGCGTAGTTTCGACTATTGGTAGGGGCATTAGTCTGCCGACGAGGAAATCGTCAGGAGCGATAACACTGCTGTCACAAATGTCCGGGTTACACACGTAAAGGGGTGGGGAACGTCCCTGTTGACCTTAAATGCGTAGTAAATCGCTTAACATAAGAAATAAATAAGTTAATTTAGGTTAAATCTCGAATACTTTTATCTTTTGATATCGTTCATACTCCTGCCCAAATCCGTTATAAAATTTTTCAAATTTTGGGACAGATAGTCCAAATGGTATGAATGACTTGTTGGTTCAGTGGACTAAGGCCTATCCCTATTGGAATCATCATTAGTAAGGCCCCGAAAATATGTAAAATACATATTTAGGCCATTGTTTGCGAATATAGGTAATTTATTATATGGATTTATATTGCTTTTAAATTTGAGAATTTCCACCTTAAGTATATGCTTTGTTTCTATTTTTTTTCCGTTTTCTACCAAAGTATCCCTTTGTTTCCATTAATGGAACCCCTCTACAGAGTACATCTAGTACCTTTACCTAACGATACACGTGATTTATTAGTTTATAAGAATCCAAATATAATTTCCCCATTTTGTATTATGTTTACATCGGTTAATTGTCGAGTGTCACGATAAATTTAGACAAATGTACACTTGTTAATGCCGTAATTTCCAAAGAAAAATGTTTTGTATAGATTACTATTACACAAAAATTATTTTCAACAATTGTCCTTGATACTTGAACTAGTTTCAATAAGGTAAGGGCACTTGGTTCAATTCCTTTAATTTTCAAGTCGATGTTTATGATCGAACAACCCAATTGGACCTTAAATTTCACTTAGAGTTCCAAATTAATTGAAAAATCAATTTTTTTAATATCAAATGCTGGGTCTGAAAAGCTTTCCCACAGGATCAACAGCCGAGATGGAGAAGACACAACAGAAAATAAATATTAGGAAATAAGTGATAGAACATAAATAATAGAAAAGTGACTTGATAAATGAAAGTAGATAATTGATAACGGTTGATAGAAAATAGGAATTAATAAAATATACTCAGATAGTACAACTGAAATAGTGTGTTAGTTTGCCATGATTTACTCAAGTTTTAAAATCAAAATCACATGTTTAACTAACTAACTAACTAAGAAAATTATTTTATATATTTAATACCTGTAATAAATAATGGGTATATTAAAAATTAGGGATATGTTCGAAAAATAAATTCTCCAATCTGTGTGAAAACGTATGAATTTTTTTTAAATCGTACTTATATAAATAAAAAATCAGTGTGCCTTATTCGAGTAAGAGTTCTTGAAAACGATGTGTATTAAAGTAAATAAGTGCAACTAATTTGATACGTATTGCCTGCAAAATTTGACAAATTTTTAGCGCACATTTTCCGTGCCTTTCTCGTAGTAATGAGTAATAAATAATCGGTAATGTATAGTAATACACGTAATACACCAATCATCACTATTTCAATACGGAGTACAACACGCAGCCGTGAAACTCGGCGCCATACGGTCACTAAAACCCCCCCTAAATGATCTTACGTAAACAAGCGAGGAGACGCTTGGAGGACCTCCAAGCTTCCCCCAAATCGATAGTCCCGTTTTTAGGTCATTTTTATTTTTATTTCTCTTCCATCCGCGCTTCGCCACACGATACACACACTGAGGAAAGCTCGTAAAACCGATGTATATACTATTCCTTCTACGGTTTTTCGTGGCGAAAAAATCGACCATGCTGCTCTGGATCCGGTCACACACGCGATTTATGTCCGCTATAACCTAGTCGGAATACAAACATTCCACCCACGTTGATGGATAGTGCCAGAGGCTAAAGTAGCACTTAGATCCACATTATATTGGGAAAATCGAGTCGAGAAATTAATATCTGGAAAGAGAAATTCTAGTGTTTTGCGTCCGGTGCGTACCAGTCGAAGGTTAAACTCGTTTTGAACACGTCGTAGCACTGTCTATTTAAAAATCCGTTTTCTGGATGCTTGTTTAGCCTCTATTTATTTGGTGGCGTCTTTTAATTAATAAGTAGAGCAGCTGCTGCTTGTCGAAATAGGCATCAGGTCAGTAATCGGAATACGAGTCTCCTCGGGCGCCAGATTTTAGAGGGTTTACTCCCTTAAAGCTACGGGTAGTTTAAACTCATGAAATTAGGAGGAAAATCGGAAAATATAAAATACTTTAAGAATACTCAAAATAAACTATGTTATGGAAAGTATCGGTTAACTCTGTACAACAATATTTACACTACTAGAAGGTCAGAACATTCCAAGATTTTCGCGTCACTTGGAATCGGTGGGTTCAAATCCAATGAATACGATGCGATCGGAAAATGCCCGATCTTATATCGCGAGGATCGGAAAATTTACGGTGCTTTCGATGACACTCGGAATCAAGTACCATTAATTATACTTCTGCAAGTACGGTGGAGTCGGAAAATTCGCGGTTCTTCCAGTAACACCTGCAATCGATTAACTTCCACGAGAACAAGGGGGTTGGAAAATGCATGATCTGATTCCTCGAAGGTCGGAAAATTCGAGGTTCTTTCGGTGACACTTGGAATCAATTAGATATACTCCCTCGATAAAATGGGGTCGGAAAATGCACGATCTATAACTGCAAATGTCGGAAAATTCGCTGGGGTTCGATCGAATGCAAATTCAGTTACGTGTTTAAAAATTTTATTCAAAAACGTATTTTTGTGATAGTGATTTTCCCATCTTTTAGTAGTAAATCTAATTTGAATATAACGACTTAAAATTCATTCGTATATGTGGAAAACCTGATCAGTAACAGAGTTTGGAAATATTTCCCAATTAATTCCTTGAACTCGACTTTCGATTCGAAAGCTAATCCATGTTAAACCATAGGGCAGGTTCAAGCTCGGCGTGGAAATATGTACTTTTGGAAGTTTTCGGAACTTCCAATTTGAACTTCGGAGTTTTGGAGCTGTTCGGATCGCAATTCAATAACTGCAAAATGGACTGTCTTTCGTCCTGGATTCGTTCTTCTTTCTCCCTGTGAGATCCTCAACATTCTGTACCAGCAGTACATTTCAGTACTTTTTTCTTGTCTGACTATCTCAGTGTCCAGCAGTCTCATCCACAGAGAAATACTGCCAACATCAGACTTTTTGTTTGTCTAATTTTTGTTTATTAGTGTGATATGATGACTTTACCATATTTTGTGAGGCTTGCCATGACGTGATCCTTCATTTGCTTTCCTCGTTATATCCACCGTGATTGGTCACAGAGGAACCAAAATGGATGAAAGTACTGACTGTTTCAATATTGCGATAGATATTTATATAGACTTTTATAGACTAATAGATATTTATTTCACATTTGGCCTATTATTGTTCTGGCGATCAACTGTGATGATTTCATGATCCTGGTCTTTCTTTTTGAGTTGTAGACCAGCACTATTACTAATTTCTTCAATCTATTAAATAAGCGTTACTAGCTCTTCCTCTGATACATCTATTAGCCTAGTATCATCGGCATACCGAAGGTTGTTGCTTTTGAAACCATTGACGCTTACCCTTCCGTCACAATTTTCCACGGCTTTTCTCATTATTCATTCTCTATAGATGTTAAAGAGAGTTAAAGGGCTAAGAGTGCAGTCTTGCTTTACTCTCTTGCCTGCTCGAAATGGGTCTGTGAGTCTATATCACCTTCTACTATAACATAGCCCATGCAGTTATCATAGAGACCTTTAATCAGTGATATCAGATGGCGAGGTGTGCCTATTTCGTTCATGATCTGCCACAGCTTCTTCCACTGCATACAGTTGGACGCCTTTGAATAGTCTATGAAAGAGATAATGACAGTTGATATCTAAAAGTGTCTTCATTTTTCTATACCTTGTCTCAGATTCAGGATCAATTTCAATTTTCTGGTTAAAATAATACGCCCAAAAAAAATTAAAATAACCCCCCTACTTTTGAATAAACATATTTTGGCAGGTATCGGTGCAGTTATTTTTACAGGCAGTATACAATTACTCTACGTAAGAATTGGTCGAAATAATGTCTCTGTTAATTTAAAACTAGGCAAACTATTTGGCAGTGCCCCGAAAATAGTACCTAAGGTTAGGTTGTGGTTCCTACTTAGAACTTAACCCTGGTTAGCTAGAACCTGAATTTAGAATAGTTGGGTTTTTAACGCAATAACTACCCAATTTCAAACATGAATACAAATATTCATATCCAAATTATTTTTCTGGAAAAAGTGGTCGTGAATGGAATTTCCAGAAGTGTTTTTCTCTTTTGCTGTTCCAGCAAATGGATGGTCGCTCTTTACACGATTGCATTTCGTAATTATTTCTCCGCCTAGCGACGAACCATCATTTTATGTGTTGCAATAAACGTTACCAGAATTCAAATTAATTGCATACTCTAAATTGCGTCGCCTAAAACTCTAATATAGGTTCGGTATATAATTCAATTAAAATCAGTCTTGGAATATTTTACAAGTCTCGCAATGACCTCAAATAGACACTTTAATAATTCAGAAGGAAAAGACAATTTCGGTCCTGACATTTCGAAAAGTAGGCCGATCAACACGACATTCATCAAACGAAACAATTCGATTTGGTACGTTACTGCGTAAACCGTTAAATATGCAAGAAACGTGTTATTTGAATATTGAAATTAGCATGCCAGCAAATCACTAAAAGGTAGTTTGCCCTCAAGCAGAAAGTCTTGCAATTGCAAATTCAAAAGGACTGATTTTCAATAAATGGTTCATTGATTACTAATCAGCAGAATCAATGCTGTTTTACAGTTGCAATATTCAGGACATTTCCTGATTATTAGTGTTAATCATCATAATATGTTAATGCCATATTCAAATAGACTGTAAAATGAGTCAAAATAGTAACTATGGTCACAATTACGGCTACTAGTTGCCTACCAATCATTTTTGGACCCATTCTGAAATTTACCGAAATTTGGAAATATCGTCATAGGCTATCAATACTTCATATCAACAAATATGTCATTAGAATGTGTGTGAAGAAAATCGTAGCATGTCTAGAATGCATTTAACATTGATTTCGAAAAAGCAATACATCAGCTGACATTGATAGGCAAATCTATAGGTACTGCAGATGAGTCCAGCCTATCGCTTGACTTCGACTTAACATTTATATAATGTAAGGAGTAGCTGTAAAGGTAACAGTACAATTATTTGAACTAGAATGCGCAATAAAACCATGGACCCGAATAGCAATGAAATAAATTCCAAGTACATATGTCACAAAGCAAGGTCAAAGAGGAACAATGAGAGACGAAATTGGCCGAAATGTATGAATGGAGGCATACAATTTATGGTTTTAATTAAGACCAGAATTGTTAAAGAAAACACGAGTGCCATGAATGTATAACGAAAATCAGGATGGACACTTAAAAATAATCCATAGTCTTAACATTCTAATTAATTCGATGGTGGCTAAGTAAGCAAGTGTTCCAAAGATCAGCATCTGCGTTAAACTCGAAGCATTAGTCCAGTTCCAATAATGTTCTTATTTTTAGTGAACACAAATCATTGGTGAACAGTTTCGCTTGGTTGACCCATTGTTATAGTTGGGAGTTACCATTACCTTAAGATTTACTAGAAGTAAGCCTACGTAGCAGTGATAAATAGAATGAATCAAAATTTTGAGAACATACAGAGTGGGGTTAAATTAATTGAACTCGTGGTCAACCACGAAGAGTGGAAGCATCTGGTTCGGTCAACCAAAACCCATCAAAGGCGGACTGTGAATTTGGGGTAATGCCTTTATTTACTTTACATATTTATTTAGTAGCAAATATTTTACATTGGATTTACTTGTAAAGATGTAATTAAAGATTAATACATACAGCGTAGCTGTTGACTGTTCCCTCCATATTTCTAACGATCCTCGTCTGAATTTCGCTATATTCTCTGGTGTGTGCGTGTGTATATAAGATTGCGCTCGAACATATGTAGCGTATATTTTTTTATAGCGATATAAATAGCACAGAGTCGAAGTGGATCTATTTATTCTTCTCGACCCGTTTCGAAGTAAAAAGAAGCAAAAATAGTTGCATGATGATGTTCTTTTATCGATCACCTCCCCCAAAGGGAGCGGAGGAGTTCGCGAAAAATTTGATGGGCCGCATCCAGATGTAAAGATATCACGCTAGATCCTTGTTAGGATTTCTTGCCTTCTGTCACAAACGACGAATTTGGCCAATAAATTAATTAAAATCGGATAGAATTACAGCGATCAACATCGTATTGCGTGATAATTTAAACGGTAAGATTAATGCGAGAACTCAGAATGTTTCCGGATACCCGCCCCCTTCATATTAGAATGGTTTCTTCTTCACCATTTCAATCACGAACGGCAATAATTTTGTTGAAAGGTTGATGGCGATGGGATGGTATTTTATTACTTTAATTCATATCTACCTTATATCAAATGTGACGTCTAACTTCCACAGACGGTACCTAAAATTAGAAATATGATCTCATGTCTTTAATAGATAATAAAATCCCACCCGTTTAATTGTTGCCACTGAATGAATTACAACCAATGCTAAACGATTACGATTACAGACATGACTTATCCAAGTTATTCAAGAATAAAACATCTGTTGCTTTTGTATGTGTGAAATGAGTGTGCAGATCATCAAAAATAAAAAAAATTAAATCAAAATAGTTAATTACTTATACAAACAAGAAATATATGTTTACTTAAAGTTTTAAACAAAGGAATAAGTGAACCAATTAGAACATGCCATTTGACATCAATGTATAAAATAAAGGCATATGCACATAATTATTCTTATGTTAAGTATGTGAGACATGACATGTGAGACACATAAAAACGTCATTGAGCAACTCATTTTCTCTGCATAAATAAACAATAGAATGTAGTATATTTATGGTATAAGTTATATAACTAATTAATCGAATTTCAATACTGCTGGACGTTTTTGTCGGTGTTTGTGTCTGACTTATGCAACAGGTATTAGGGGAATGGCTAAGTAATATCCATCAGTCCTCAAACATTTTAGTAATGAGTGTGAAGAGGTACTGGGGAAATGACGCACAAAGGCCCTTAATGAGCGCAAAGTATCTACCTAGCTACTAGTAAACAAAATTTTTATAAACACCTCGGGTCCAATGTGCAGTGGTGCTAAGGGAATTACGCACGAAATACTGACCCGTACTTTTACCAAACGCAATACACTAGACCGAACGTGCAATGGTGCCAAGGGAATGGCGCATGAAATACCGCTGTACCTACTGGTGGCAATTATTCCAAGACGTGCAGTTACACCCGAAATGAATGATGTAATTTTTACAGAAGTTTCAAACCATGTCATTTTAATTTTAAAAGTTAGAAAGAATCTGATACAAAGATACAGACGCACGTGCGCACACACAAACACACGCACACGTCAGTTGTTTGTAAATTAACAGGATAAACTAGACTAAATTTTATCATGAAGTTCTGTCGATTACGACCCCATAATCAAATAATATCTGAAGGGCTTTTGAAGGATTAGTAAAAAGAAACTAGATTATATTATATTTTTACTTTTCAATTTTTCAATTTTCACTACCTTGGAGAGTAAAGGGGAATTTTTTTCTGAATGAATGATTGATCCCTTGATAGACTTTTTGATTTTTAAGTTGATTTTATTTAAACAAGTATGATTTTGATCCGAATTAATGATTGGGGATAGCTTCCCTCTCGTTTTCAAAAAAGAGAAAAAAATATATATAATTCTAAAAAATATATTTCTTTGTTCAAGAACTCGAAACCGAGGACAGACTCGAGTACAACTTCTTCCCGAATAACACGGGATACGTCCAGTTCAGGGTTCGGGCTCCTAACGATGCCCACATTGCGCTTACCACGTGTGCAGCTGAAGTCGATCCCATGTACGAGATCTTCATCGGAGGATGGGGCAACACCAAGTCGATTATCCGCAAGAACAGGTACGAGTAGCTTAAATTCCCAGTATTAACAATTAAGGCAACCTTGGATTAACGTTGGTAGAAATGTCGGTTCTCCTTTAATCAATAGAAAATATTTTTGGCAACGCGACACGTAGAGTTTTTACCGACACCCCTCCCATGCAGCCATAGACCCTCCCTAGCGAACGAAGCCTGTAATTTTCTCTTGACCTTTTGAATTAGATTAACGTTATTTTCGGGCAGGGATAATGGAGAAGTAATTTAGGAATTGGGTAATGCATTCATTGTTTGTATTGGGTATTAAGTAGTTCAGGAGCGAAATTTGTTACTAAAATCATCTATTTTTAATCAGTCTGCTGTTATCCGCTTTGTTATAGCTGAAATTGAAAGAATACTTAAAGAACGTACGATATCCAGTCCAAACCACCATAGTTCCTATTATATCCATAATAGATCGTATGTTTCCATTGATTCGCCCTTCAGTTCTGGATTTCCTGATCCTTCCCCCAGTATGTTCATCCCGTCAGCAATAAATCCTTCGAAAATTAAACATCCACACGCAGGATTTCCTGTTGCAATTGCTCGCTTTTATAAACATATTTTCTAATTATTTCCTCGTTAGAACCAAACCGGATGTCGCCGAGGCCCCGACTCCTGGAATCTTGAACGGGGGCGAGTACAGGGGATTCTGGATCAGATGGAGCAACGGGAACATTGCCGTCGGGAGGGAGAACGAGGTGCCTCCATTCCTGAGCTGGACTGACTACGAACGCATCCCTGTCGAGTACATAGGGGTGTGCACCGGTTGGGGAGCGAACGGGTCCTGGATCATCGAGCCACCAGGCTCAAGTATGTATTTCTATTACAGCTTTTATGAGTTATGGAAGTAGTATGCAAATTTACTACTCAAGTACTTACGTCGTAATTCCATTTATAACGTTTCAAGTAGTTCGAAACTATATTTGTGTTATGTGTTATTTTGATAATTTATATAGTGGTGCAAATATTAAAGTAATGGTAAGTGAAATGAATTAATAATGGTAATTAATTGTATATTATTATGTAGGTAGTTAAATCACTCGAGTCAAGTTTAGTTTCAGTAAACTTGCCCTATACACTTTCAAGAGTAGTAAATTCGACTAGCTCTTACCTAGTCCATTAGATGCTTCTTAAGAAAGTTGTTTTGGAGCAAATTACTGATTGCATAAAATTAAGGAACCCATAAATTAAGCTGAAACTTTGCCTAATTGTTTAGTGAAGTGCGTTTCACAAAATTTCATAAAACTAACTCTATATACTTTCTGGAAATCGGTAAATTTGTCTAGATCTTGCCTAAGAAATTAGGTCATGGTTCTAATTAAACTTTATAGAAAATCCAGGGGTAATTACTTGTGCTGATCCTTGGCTATACTGTTTTATGTAGAGTACTTTCTGAGTTTACAAGGTTGCATTAATCAGCATTAATAACTACGATTCACGAAGCAGTGGGGTATGAAATGGCGTGACACCAACAGCTCTTGTATAATTTTGGAACCTTTAGCGAATTACAAAGAATCCGCCATTTTGTTACTTCATAGATTCGTAAATCCTAATATAGCCCTTGAGGCAGTCTAGTCTAGGACGGAAAAAAAATAGTGGTCTAGATGAAATCAGTAATAAAATAGAATGTTCACGAAATACTTCAGTATTAATTACCTTTCCAGTGCCGTCTGCCCCTAGCAACCTAATGGCGTCCGCCCCTCCACCGTCCAACATGTCGAGCGTCTGCTGGGCGCCCGCCGCTAACGGCCAGGTGCCCCCGAGGTCCTTCGCCGGCGGCGAGGACAACGGCGAGCCGATCTACGTGGTCCGTTCGGCCTTCGGCGGCGGCCTCATCCCCGGGAAGCTCCTCCCGAGCCACGGCACCGCCTACGTCCCGTGGGGCGGCCAGGAGAACCCCGTGCCCACCTACGAGGTGCTCTGCGACTTCCCCGGTCAGTGGATCGCCACCTCCGGGCAGAACATCCCGCCGAACGCGCTCACCGCCGGCCAGTCCGAGGACGGAGAGCCGCTCTACGTCGGCAGGGTCGTCCACGACGGGGCCCTCACCGTTGGGAAGGTGCAGGCCAGCCACGGCGTCCTGTATATCCCGTACGGGGGCCAGGAGCTCTCCTTCCCGGACTACGAGATCCTGGTGCAGTAGATGTGGTTAGATGTGAGCGACGCTTCCTGTTCTATACCTGCTGCCTAGGACTATGTAAGTTACATGAGGAGTAGCGACACCTTCGTACCTAAATATGGCTTCTATAGGTGCCTTCTTGGAGTATATGTATTTAAAAATTATTGTTACTATTGGAAGTGTTATATATAATAATTAATAATTGATATCGATACTTCATCTATAAGTACGACAATAAGGCTTGAATCTCTTTTGGTTGAATTTAATTTATTTCACCACTTTTTTTTTATCTCAGATGCGGTATGGATATCACCACAGTCGATGTAATAGAAATTGTGTAATTCACTGCAGCTAACGTGAAGCAGTTATGTAATCATTATATTGTTTTATTAGTGTGTAAACTGCACTATTTTTGTAAGTCTGTTTTCATTATGAGATTATAATAAATTAAATATTTTGATAATTTAGAACCAGCCCATCAATTTACCCCACCGTTCCAATAATACGAGATAAAAAAGTAAGATTAAAAAATCTCGTGTTAACAGAATAATTTTAATTTTTAAATGTCAAAGGTTAATTTTTTTGTTGTTTGACTCAGAGATGATATTACTATTCAAGGCATTAGTCACTGATCATAAATGGCAATGTTAAGTAAAAACTGACAATAACGTCTTAAAATAGAATGGTCTGCCTTTCTCGGCTGTCTATGAAATCTATTACCTTTTTTGAAGACAATGCAAAAAATCTTCTAGAGTGTTCTTGAGCTCTTCAAGGAAAACTATAGTTTTAAGCTTAGTTACTATAGTTAAAACTAAAAAATCATTTCATTTCGATTTAAAGGTATTATGGGTCACTTGAAGTTCTAGAAGAACCTTTGGAATTTGTATTCTAAACTTTACACCAAATAAAATTTTAGATGATCGCCTGGATTCATTAATTTGGATTCCGTATAACGTTCAAAATTAAGAGGAAGTTCTTTTGGACCACGAATACTTTGAAAATATATATCTACACATATAAAGAGTTTCTATGGAGACAGTTTTAGATATTGAAGGATTTGAAAAAAACTGGAATATTCCATCTAAATTGCTGAAATTTACTTAATGTGTACAATTAAAGCAAACATGTTGGGAATTTCCATAAACTTTACAAATTCAACCTTTAAAATTAAAATGAAAGCTTTCGAGACTTTCGTTAACCAACTAGTTTTCTTTTGAGTACATTTGGGATGTTAAACCATTCGCAACCATATACCTACACCAATAGCATACATACTTACAGCTCTACGTATTCAAACTAGTCTGTAGGCCTCTTTTCTTACATTGTTGCACTTAGGGTCTCTTTGGACAAGGTCATGGCTGCGCCTCAGCCCTCTGGACCATCTATTCTCCCAACATTCCAAAAGTACCCTCCTAGGTAGTAGTTTAGCCGTTTTTATGTATTCGTTTCCTATTCCTCGTGCATTTCATACCTCTGCAGTTTCTGCTGTCAGCAGGTCTATGGGCGGAACTCCGACTACAGCTTGCAAAGCTACCGTAGACTTGTTTCTATACGCCGATTTGATCCTTAATAGAGCACCCCGCTGCGCAATAGCCATTTCATTCTTACTCATTTCATATTTATGCGCTACTAGTCACACCTGGACCGCATACAGAAGTACCAACTGCACCACTCCCAATGTTATAGCTCTTTTTCTACTGATGTTTGGGGAACAGCTTTGCTAGTGCTCCAGCGCAGTTTTTGGTCTAGTCAGTTGTTCTACTGATGTACTTCGTGAAAGACAGTTTGTCATCGTACTGAATACAACTCCTTCCCTCCTCCAACGGCCTCTAATAATGACAGCTGATATGTTTACTTTTGCTAACTCGAATACGTTCAGAATTACCTACGCTCTAATTTCAGCTCAAGTCAGCTGAACACGAGTCGAGCTGGCCCTGGGCAAGGACCAAGAGTTACAAGTTGTCCGCATAGGCAATAGTATGGCAGCCTCTTAGCAGCGCAATCTTCAACGTTCTATAGGGTAGAACCATGGGTCGAACCCTGGGGCACTCCAGCACTCATATCATATGTCGTATTCTTAGCAGTTAGTGCCTTGAGTTAAGATATCTCTTCACTATTCTGATAATTGACGAGCATACTTCTTTTCCCTCAGAAAACTGATGGCCAGCCTCAAAAATGCCATGTTGAAGGCATTTCGATATCCACTATTATGAGGGCGTTCCATCTTTCCTTCGGTGACTTCACCATACCTGTTATTTTTGAGGTGGCATGGATTGGTGACTTGTCTACTGTAAATCCAAATTCAGCAGCAAATGCTGCTTGAAGGAATCGCAATGGTAAATGTACGTTCCAGCAAAGTAACGTTGGTGACATTTGCTTTGCTATAAATTTATGGATGATCTTCCAACACATCCAACATTACCATTAATGATCTTACGTGACCACTTTCAGTGCCTAAAAACCTATCCTTTCGGTCATCATTGTATCTATTTATCGTTTTACCTTTTAATGCAATGCATGATGCTCTTAAACATTTATTTCCAAACTTTGAACAAAGCGACATCCACTCCAAGAAACTACAAGTACCCTTAAAACTCCATCAAAAATTGCATGTTACTCATCGATAACATTAATTTCCACCGACCCGCTGATATCCAGAAGCTCCCTAGAGCTGAACGTGACGACTAGAGGTCTTGCTCCTACGACCTTCGGTTGAACCCCAATTTCCATCCTGAGGAGTTCGCCAGGACGCAGGTCAGGATACGAAATGGTCTGGATTCGTACCATTTGCGGCCCTGAGACGTTAATCTTGCAGTAGGTCAAAGTTTTCTTCAGTGGGTTGCGGAACTGTATAGTTATGATGCTCGTCCTGCCTATCGGTAAGTCATCTGGAACCTGAAAACGTTAATTAAATGGTTTGTGGTTAACAAAAAATGCCTGAAAGTTGAAGGGTATTAAACGGTAAATTAGGAGCGTACCTCGAATTCTATTTTTGGTTTGATGACTTGGAAATCGTCTTCGTCTGCCCAGGTTTGTCTTGTCTCTGTCACCGTTGCGATTGCATATATTTTCATGATGCTGTATTCCACAAGTTTTTCCAGATAATCGTCTGCGTTAACTCTGGTGCGGAAATGTTTAGCTGAAAATATTATACAGCATAAGTATGAGAAATTGAAGATATTTTGGTCGAAACAGTTTCATTACATGAATTCGGTTCAATGACAAGCTCCCCTTCGTCTTTCATAACTGCGTGAGCCCTGACGCCGTTGTAATATACCGTAGCGGCAGAAAGCACAATTTTAACGCTCCTCGCCTCTCCACTCTTATTGGTTATCTCAACGGCTACGACGAAATCTTCCCCGATATCTATCTTCTCCAAGTCCTAAAATTAAATGTCATTACCTCAACCGATGGTGAAAATATTTCTATTCCAACCTTTAGATCGAAGGTGACGTCTTCCATTTCTTGGTCTGGTAATTCGTAGTGCTTTTTGGCAGCCTCCGTACCTCTCACGGCGTTCAGAAGGCTCAATCTTTCGGCACGCGAACCCTCCTTTGGTTTGTATTCGTTGGTTATGTCCTGCCTGTCTTTGTCGCCGTTGAAGTCATAGAGAAAGGGTTTCTTGGTCAAAATGAATCTGCCAATGCTGGAATATTTCAAACAGGAATCAATATAAAGGGCATCAATGTAGTGCCTGCTGTTTAAAATAACAAAAGCAGCATCACCAGCGAATGAAGGAATTATATTGTATTACAGATATTTAAGGTGATGACCAAAAAAGAGGATCAAGAGGATCGGATCAAATGAGGCAAATTAGTCTTAACGCAAGTTCAAGATAGGCGTTCTTTGCAACAAAACTCTGAGCAATGTCCACTAGTCCCGATAGTACAGTCGGTGGTTCTAGATAGAGATCGCAGTGTTGCTAACAAATCTTACGACTGGGTGTAGCGTACAACATATGCGCATTATGCAACAGACGAGAGAGAAGTTGAAAGGCGAATTTCCCTTCCGAGTCCAACCCTTATGGCCAACCATTACAAGGGGAAGAGCCAATATAAGGAAGGATACCCTTTTGCTTTCGAGTTAAAAAATTGGTTCTAAACGCGGAACAACCGTAGAATATGGTTAACGGCATAAGGATGAGGAAGATGGTGTGAATCCACACCTCTATTAATGATCCAAACGGATGTCTTTGAAAATACTATGACTACACTTGGAGCTAAATTATCATCCGGAGTAAGTCCCTCAATCGGATCTTCGGGAGCGACAGTTACAAGCATAGAAATATGAAGATTGAAATACCAGGAAAACCTAAAAATGGGAACATGAACATGAGCACACAATATCACTACAATTACTACGCGGGCACAACATACGGAACCCACGAACTGAAAGTCTGGAGCAGAAGCCGGAATGATATTGACAAAGAAAATAGCAAGATGCGTAGTAACCATGCACTGAAGAGACTGAAAAAGTAGATGTAACGACAGTAATTGACGGGTATAACGTAAAGTTAGGGAAAGCCACAACATCAGATAGAATTGGTGTTTGCAGACTTGGAGAAAGAAACTCTGAAAGAAAACCCGAAACCTGATGGGAAGAAGAAAAAACAGTGGATGACGGATGTTATTCTGGATATGATGGTACAGAGGCTAAAGCACAAAGGAAACCTAGATGAATACAAGAAAATACAATAATTAGAAGAAAGTTTAAAAAAGCTAAAGAAAATGAAAGACTAGAGCAATGTAGAGAAATACAACAATACCAATCAAGATATGACGACTTTAATGTACACCACCGAAAAGTAAAAGAAATAACCGAAATATTTAGCAGGAGAATCTGTGGAAAACTGGTAGACAACAATGATGCTCTCATAATAATCATAGAAGAAGAAAAGGGAGTCTGGAGGAAGTACCTGGAAAATCTATTCCATCACACATAAACACCTTGGAAGGGTAACACCAACCAACAGTGTTGTACCACGGTCAGTATCACCCAAACCGAGCAGCAAAGTACAGTTTAGACATCAGCATAGCCAAAACCAAAGTAACGGTGATTCGCATGGAAGATTTAAGAGGAGTACCAAAGAGAGGAGCACAAAGAAATTCTTGGAATATTGTGGATCTACCGAAAAACGAACGAAGAAATCATAAAGAGAATGAAGAAAGTTCGGGAGCTCAATATTACGGTCAAGTGTAGAACACTCCAATACCTTGGACATACTATGAGAAACCAGCAAAGATATGATCTCCTCCAACCATTCCTACAAGGAATGTTAGATGGAAAAAGACCATCTGGTAGAAGAAGAATTTTCTGGCTTGGCCGACGTTCGAAGCGGACAGGCACCATAAGAAGAGGAGAATATATGGCTGAGGAAATTACTTAACATTTCAGAATGAATCGAACAACTGTACAACTATTAATTCAATATAAAATTTACACTAATACAAAGATATTCTATGTTTTAATTCCTTGTAGGTCTAATCACAGATGTTTGTCGAATATACCACATAATGCAGACTCCATTTTTGTTAAAATTGTGTCTCAAAGTGCATAATTCATTTCTTCACAATAATTTTCTACGGATTTGAGTGACGCCATTAAATCTTTATATATACAATTATTCTTCTCTAGGAAAACCAGGAACAAAGTATTTAACTGCATTGTATTAGAAAATTAACACTGCTTACGGGACGCTGGTGTTGCGAAACTACTTCCATATTCGCTCATTCCATATCAATTTAAAGAGTTACATTTTAAGTAAAGAATGTTGTGCACATTGCATTGATTGAGCTCCCAATATTAATAAATGTATATTAATAACGGACCTAGGTCCATTTAAGATTCAGATAGAAGAGTAAAACGAAACCACACCTCAAATTACAGATATTTGAAATGTTGGGTCAAATGGTCCACAGAAATTGTTGGTGCTTCAAGGGGCAGACTGAAGGATTTTAGGTATCTTCAGAATTATTTTACGTCAGTTAAAAGAACACTCATTAGTAAATCGGTGGTTCTTGGCTACCGTAGCATGTAAAACGAAAATGGTTTATACTTCCTTACTGATATTTGCTCCTGTATATCCTGGTGTATCCCCAGTCGGACTCCTTGTCTTCCTTCCAAGTCATTAGATCCGCATTGACTGAGGCGATCACGAACCCCACGTCGTAATTCAGGCCGACCTGCCCCTTTTTGACTGCTTCCAGGGAGGCTGGACCGCACTGGAAGAAACCGTCGGAAGTTTCCTGAGGGGTAGCGTCTATAGCCTGCCAACCCCCGTAACCTTGGTAAAAGTACAAGCAAAGAATTCATTGTTTTAAATTGTAAAGAGTACAAAGACATTTAGTGAGTCAGGGGTGTGGTTGTAAAAGGTCATTGTACAATGCCACCCTCTCCCTCTCATAATTTAATTATACTGGGACAGCTGGATGGTTCCTCGGTACACACTTTTGGCTGATATTTCGAATTGAGCTTTTGGTTTAACTTACTTACCTGTTGGTAAATCGGGTCTCGCCATGTAAACATCGTTCCACACGTGGTAGTTCCAGATAGAATCTTCAGGTTCAATGGGAACCTCCTCGTGTGCTTCTGAGATATATTTATCCACTGTAAGCGTCCCATTAGCGTCGTGGGCTGAGACCAGATTGGAGACTACCCTTGAAGGGATCCCGATTGCTCGACATACTGAAAATCACATGGTTAAGATGCAAAGCAGTGCTATTCCTGGTTGTATTTACTAGTGGTGATGACCCCGGCGAATACCCAACACTGTCCGTATGGTACGGGCGCTTGGGTCTCTAAATATTGCTCCAAAATGGCTACTGATCCGGTCCAAGCAGACGGAGCTGTACCGTCTTCGTATTGCCCGTCCCATCTGCCGATCAGGATACCGTCATCATCGTTGGAATTTACCATTTTCGAGATGGTTCTGGTCAGGTTTATGGGATCTCCCCGCCTGAGATGAAAATCATTCAAATCAATTAAAAAAACATGTGAAAATTGACTTTTACTGTACCTGGAGTACTCCAATCCTGACTTTTCGAACATTACCCAGGCAGCAGGTAAGACGCAAGCATCAAACTGGCCAAAGATCCATTCTCTTCCTTTGGTGGTACTTACCGGACCCACCCAAATTTTACCAACGTCCTTCAGGACGTACTCTTCCAAATTGCGAGTTTCTGGCATGAACACCATGTCGTCTAAAAGGTACAAAAGTGGTGGTCAACAATTGGGCTAATTTTAAAATTGATTAGTTCAAAAAATCACATGTAAAACAGTCTATCCACATCTCACTTTTCATTTTAAGCATACTCCATACTACATACATGACTGTAACCGAGGTTTAGAAGGTTCCAGCTATCCAACTAATCAGTTAGAAGTTGTGATTGATAGTGAGGCAATCTGACTAATTTATTTCAATTTCCAGCAATCGTAGGTTTCGAAAATTGTGAATACAACTCCAATTTTATTACAGCTTCGCGTAATGCTTGATGAAAATACACTTTAATGGTATTCACGTCATATATTTCAAATAATTCATAAAAGAATTATTAATCAATAATTAATCGAAGCTTTACAGGGTGTATTATACTTTAGGAGTTCAGAAAATTTAAACTCTCTAACTTCCGAAATTTCCAACTCGATGTTTAGTTGAAATGGATTTTAGAAGTTTAGAAAGTTTCAGCTCATAAACTTACAGAGTTTGTACTGCAACCTGACCTCTACCTAACCACTTCTAGCGATCACACATTTTCAAAAATTCAGAAAAAATTATCTCAACTTTAACTTATTTAAATTGCCACATAAAGGGTTACTGCAATATACTTTAGGAGTTTAGAAGGTTTCAACTATGTAATTGAAGGAGTTTCAGAGTTGTGGCTGGTTATGTGACAACAACGCATGTGATCCAATTTCTATAATCACAGAATTAGAATTTTTTAAAATTCTATTGTAGATTTGATTTTCTTGAAACTCTACAAAATGCTTCACAAAAGCGTATTTAAGGAATTCAGAAAGTTTCAAATCTCCAACTAACGGAGTTAGAACGGACTTGGCGCATTCGTGGTAATATTTATATACTGCAAAATAAAAATAAATTATTTTTAACTTACGGCAATTCCAAGGATTGCAAATGAACCACAAGTCCTCTTCGTAGTCGAAAGTATTGGGTTGTTCTGTGGAGTTGGAAAGGTTCGTCTCCACTCTGATCCCCCATAGTCCCCATGGAATTGATGGAGGTGAGAAAACCTGAATAAATAATAATTTATATTCGATTCTAAGTCGTGAACTGTGCAACTTCTTACTTCGATTGTAACTGTGTCGTCGTCTAAGTTCAGAACATTGCAAAACCAATTTTTCTGTTCACTATCCATACCGATCTTTTTCTTCGGTTGGACCTTGACTAAACCTTGAGTGCCTCGGATCAAAGCAGGCTTAGGCCCTAATATGAATAAAATATAAGTTTATAGGTAAGTTCATAATAATCAGTTTTACCGTAATTGAAGTAGATTTTAACTTCGTCTTTCCCCTCCTCAAACCCTCGATTTTGGAACCTCAGAGCCATAGTAAATTTGAGACCACGTCTCAAAACTGGTATTGGATTCTCCTTGAGGTGAACCAATTCATAATTTCTGGTCTTGTGGGGTTCAGAATTCTCCTTTGGATACAGGTAGATCGCTTCTGTTATCAGCGCCATATCATAAAATAACCTAAAATAATGAACTGTATAGGGAGAGTAATGGCTTGATTATAGAAAATATCTCTTACGTTTTTCTTGTGAAAACGGGCCGACTAGTTCCTCTTTGAAAATTTGTAGAAGAAATAAAATTGGAGTTGGTATAAACGTTGCATATAATACTTATCGAGTATTTTAATGATTTCCTTTGTTTGATATAAAAACCGCAATGCCTAATTAGTCACGGAAGTACGTCAACCTCGCTAATTATGAATGATATCAAAGATTGTAAATAAACAACTAATTTATATTTATATTTGGAATTAATTCATGCGAAATTTTATTTTTGCTCTACAATAAAATCTACTGTTTTGTCCATAGTTTTATAGATAAAATATTTAATTACTGCTAGTAGACTAAGAGGATTTTACTACTACATTACTATTAGTACTACTAGAAGATTTTAAGAACAAAACAGAAAATTACTTATTAATTTTACTTCAGAACTTTAATTGCTTACTAACTTACGTGATAAGAAAACGTTGCAGCTGATCAAATCTTTAATAAACTATTTTATTGACTCATCACAAGAAAAGTCACAAGAAAAAATGTGTTTAGATGTAAGAAAACTAATGGTGGTTTAATTATTATAAGAGAAATAATTTTAGTAACATTTTTTCCTCTTGTAAAAAATACTTTAAATAGGAGTTATAATTCAATGCCTTGAGTGGTATTAGCCAAAGGAATGGTTGCTTCTGCTTAAATCATATTTATAATTTCAATTGTTTTATTGACCCATTGCAGTGACCAACGAGCTAAGCTGGCCAACTTTTACTAATATAAGAGGTATGGGGTAGAAATGAATACGATTTAAGACCTTTCACTAACTGACCAACTCTTACCAACCACTAAATTACTGACTAATTTACTTCACAAAGTCAACTGAAACTCATGAAATATTTCAGTTACTGACGAATTATTTCATTGACCCATCAAGTATATCACATGCTAAATTACAATTTATGAAATAACTCGGTGTCTGATGAATTACTTCGTTGACTGACGGTTAAAGTTAATAGATTTTATAGCTTTTGAAAAACAAAATATTAAATGGTAGATATTCGGGATGTAACAGCTAGAATGACTTACTAATCAACATGGGGATATACTAGTTAATCTTGACTTGTTAACTAAGCAGCATTAATCAGAAAACTTGATTACTCATTGATGTCACAAGCTAAATTGTGATTGATGTGATTTCAGTACCTTAATGACTAACTTACTGAGTTGATTAACTCTTAGTAAGCTAGAAAGTACAGTACCAGAGATAAAAAATGTGAAGAAATAACTAGAGAGATTAGCTAACCTACTCCTAGAATGATTAATTTAGCTTTAACTACCAGCTGACTAACTTTGAATAACAAGTTAATTTATGGTTAACCCATATCTCAAGGTAAACCGCAACTGATTAAATACTTCAGTGTCTGACGAATTAACTCACTGACTCATTTAAATTACTTACAGACTAGATTGACTAGTTAGTGACGAATAATTTCATTGACTCATCTTAACTGATAAGGCTAACACATTGTCTAGCTGTACGAAAAGTGGAAATAGTAGAAAAGTAGAAATGCACGGGATTGAACAGCTAGAACTATTAACTGACCAAACTGGAGGTAGATTGGTTAAACTTCATTTATTGACTTGACTAGCTTTACTTCACGATCTAAATTGTTTGGATTTGTGCTAGAGCAGCACAAATATTTCAGTGCCTATAAAACTGGTCTAAAATAGGTTAGGTCGACTAGCTCTCACTAAAGTAAAACTCATAAAGAAAAGAAAATTAATGTGATGTAATCACTATATTGGCTATCTAACCAATCTAGAAATCAACTAATTTATTTCACTTACTACGTGTCTAGCGTTTTCAAACGAGTTAATCATTAATTAACTCAGGTTACGAGCTGAATTGTAACTGGTCAACTGTAACTAGTCATAAATGATTAACGAAATCTGATACAATAGACGTGACTAAGTATTGTAGTTAAGTACTGTCAAGTATTACTGCTAAGCATTATCAAATTAATAATGTTTTTCTATCTAAATTGTATTCACTTTGATGTAATTTGTTAATTTCTGAAAGTTACATGAATTCCAAGGCACCCAGGTAGCAACAGTTATTGGTACCAATATCAGGTTAGTTGGAAAAATATTTTTGAGGTTATTGAATTTCGAAAAAAATGCTATTTAGTCCAAAGCCTTGCCATTTAGTTTTTTAAAAATTTCTTGAAAACTTCTGGAAGTTATTGCAATGAGTGTTGAAGCAATAGAAGATAGAAAATTTAATTCAATTATATATGTAACAAAAAGAACAAATCGTGAGGCAGCCGTCCGAACTGTAAGAAGCGGTAACCATGGACACGTGTTTCTGCCTGTTAGCTTCATCAGAGTGGTACAGCCACATTGGGGTAAATGATGATGAAGCATGGAGACAATGGAACCAGAGGGACGCGGACAACAGGCAGCAAGCACATTTGTGTCTACAAATGGAAAGACCAAAATTTTTGGTGCGACAATCCAAATTGTCTTTTGTGAAAATAAAATGTTCATCACTTACGTCGCTCAAATTAACTCGATTCATGCTGAATCAAAAGATATTGCATTCCTGATCGTGTATATGTCAAACCATTAGGGTCCAAATTCTCCAAAGCTTAGGTGATGCAATTCACTAAGTACTAAAGAGCTACAAATTACTAAATTGTTTAAAAGGGGTGAATATGAAACGAATCGTTAAATGTTCAAATGTTTTTATTATAGAAAGAGGAAAATTCATTATGGCAGTATACATGTTTTAAATGCATACATGTCAATCGTTTATTATTATTATTATTCATTTTTATTAAAAATCATCTATTTACAAACGCCTATGCGAGAGAGGCACTTTGTACGTCTTCGCATAGACTAAATTTCATTTTATATAAAACACATCGGTAACATAACAACAAGCAACAATCACAACGAAATATAATTTCGAAAAATAACACAACGTTACATTACGATTTTATCAAAATCTTATTTAATTTCATTTTATCGTTTAAAAATTCCAACAGTTGTTATAACATGCACGGTCCTTTCTAATATTTTACTTTTAAAGCACACAGACCGGATAAAATATACAAGTACATATCAAACGTTTCTCGGTATCTCATACCATCTTAAAATATTGATAAAGAACTATGCATAGTTTTTTTTCCTTTAATAACATACATACACGAGTGTTCTTCAGGTTGGATTCCTTTGTTCTCAAAAGTTACAATATAATACGGAATTTTTAACCTAACCTAACTACATGATTTTTGGAAAATTATGAGAAGCAAAATAGAATTGTATGCAGTTGAACAAAATTATTGTACTTTCGAAATTGAGTGAAATTATGCTTGAGCTCGACTTTCTTTTTCTTTTGAGCACACACGATTCTATTTATTGCCGGCGCTTCAAACTGATCCTGTAGGGTGAGGTGAACTTCATTTCTGATGCGTAAGAAGACGATTAAATCGAAGGGGTTTCGACAGAACGGGTAATGTTCTTAAAAACTAAAAGGTGGAGTATCCTGTAAGTGAGGAATCAGATTTTATCTAGGTACAGTACGGTTAATTTTAGTACTCAAATAAGACAAACCATAGGAGAATTAAATAAATCGTGATAAAACACAGTAATCGTCATCATTAAAATTAAAATAATGATGCAGTGGGCCGTCATACTCTAATGGTTATTAAGAATTCAGATGATTCATCATACGAATATGTGGGTATTATAAATTACGAATTGTATGAATGTTCCAATTCCGCCATTGCCTGTCCCAAGCCAGCATAAGGAGGAAGGAAGGGAAGAAGTAACAACTTCGTTAAAAAACGAAAATTGGCCAACGATCTTAATGGAATTTGCCACGAGAGTGGATGAACTACCTATGGGAAAGTCTCGGTGGACAATCGATTTATGGGAAGAACGTCATGAACAAATTACACGGTCCACTTGGTATGGAGTAGGATTATTGGGCCAGCAACCCAATATCTCGAAAACAGCTTGCTAAAGATAGTAGCTGTGGGGGAATTGGGAAATATATCTATCTACATAGTGACGTTAACAGAGGACCGAAGAAGAAAGGTGTCTTAAACAATGTCATAAAAAGAAACACAACATCGTGGTAAGCAATACAAGAAAATATAATTCGAGTCGATCTAAAACTAAAGGGATACGAAAACTGTAATTGGAAGACATGCTCCTACAGGAAGTTCTAAAAAAGACGAGAAAGAGTAGTTTGTCAACAATTCAACAACCGTACTTGGCAAAATTTCTAACAGAAAACAATGCATTCTTCTAGGATCAAATCAGAACGGGGAAGCACTACTCGACATCTGCGAGGAACGCAACCCCAAAATACTACAAGGATTTTACTAGCGTAAACAAATTCTTAAATTCACATAGATGCACAAAGGGATAACGATATAATTGTCGACTGGTTGTAGATTATGTGAGGGTACAAAGGGTACTTCGAATCACTTCTTGCAAAAATGAGATTCTTCTGGGCATTTATCAATCTACAGCATAATCAGAAACATAAGAAGGCGAAAAATTGCGTATTAAGTGTACGATCTAGAAGATTTTAATGACGACTCGACTAAATTCCTCTATAAAATAAGATTTGGCTACAAAGTTAGCAAATATTTAAACATGCCAATTAGACCAGATGTATGATAAAGTGACAGCGGTTATACACATAGCAACTGACAAAATCTTGGATTCAGGGAGAAGATGAAAGAAACTAGTAAGCCTTTTTGGTGTTACGACGAAGCAGATAGACTTATAAATCAAAAGAAATTGGTTTATCATAGATAGCTAAACACTAAAGACTTAGTGGACAAAAACACTATATAAAGTCCGTTAGGAGGCAAAAAAATACATTATCCATGAAAACGACAAGAAATAGGCAAGATTGAGATAAAAGAAATGCCAAATATACTGAATCGTGGAAATTTATTAAAAACCTAAGCAAATGTGAAAGAAATGAGTTATAATTATGAGATGATAATTATTGTAAACTGTTGAAAGAGGACATATATATTAAGAATGACGAGAATAACACATATTGAAAACGAAGAAAACGGAATAGCAGATACAACCATCGAAGAAGTAAATAGTATAGTGAGAAAAAGTTGAAGGAAAATGAAAATATGAAAGAAAATAGACAGAAGCAGACAATAATCTGCTGGCAAATCACACAAGCAAACAAGTGAACATTTGCAATAAAAACCTTGCTAAAGTCAAAATTTATCACTAGGACGGCAAAAACCGTAATTTATCAAACGACCAGTAGGAGCCTACGCCAGTGAAGCATGGACCCTGACAGTCCGCGACAGTGAGCCTCTAAGAAGGTTTGAGAGAAAAATTCTGCGCATTATATATGGCCCATGCTGCACAATCCGCGAACCGGTCGTTACAGAATGAGAAGCAAGTTAGGGCTTGCTGAAATATATCAAAGTCCTGATATCATTCAGGAAATAAAATCCAGAAGATTGAGATGGACAGGGCATGTTCAAAGAAGTCAAAACGGTCGACTAATAAAACGGGTATGGTAGGAAGCACCACAAGGAAAAAGACCACGAGGAAGACCAAGGATTAGATGGAGAGACATCAGTAAGTATCTAGATAACCTTGGAGTGGACCAGAAAGATTGGAGGGAGCTGGCACAAGACCGTTCCAGGTGGAGGCAAATGGTCAAGGCAGTTAAAACCCACCCTGGCTTGTAGTGCTACGGGCCAGGAAGAAAATGTAGTGGGGGTTACAACAAAGAGAGGAAACTAAGATTAAATTCGACATTAGGCGAAATGGTGAAATGGGGTTGCATTTTAGGGATTAAAAGCATTTATTTGCAATTTTCGTAATGACATCTCCTAGCGAAAATTGTCCAACTGCAAAGTTGTGGATAATGAAAAAGTCTAAAATTTGTATACGGCATTTTTAACCTAATCTCACATTTTTCGAAAAAACGGGAGGAAACTCATTTATTGAATTTTATTTTTAACTCGCATAAAAGTTACTAGATTTACATTAAATTTACTAAGGGTAACCTTTTTGACATTGAATGAGCCTACTTTTACTGGAATCTGAGGAACCAGTATTTTCCGAGATATTCGTATTTTTCTGAAAAAAAGTCGGAAAATGGAATTGTATGTATATTTTTCTTGATATTTCTGAAAATTGCTAATGAAAAAATTTTCGAATCACGAAATTTTCGATTTTCTTTTTTACAATTTGAAGTTTTGTATTATGTATGTAAAGAATGGATTAAATTTCGTTAATAGTATTAACGTGGTGTTTCCTGATAAATTGTGTTTTTTCGAAAAATTTTCGTAAAAAGACGCTTATTCAATGCCAAAAAAGATATACATCAGTAAATTTCGTGTAAATCGTGTAACTTTTTGAGATAAAAATAAAAAAACCAAAAAATCGATTTTCTGCCATTTTCTTGTAAAATTTGAGATTACCTTGAAAACGACTGATATAAAACGTTTATATTTTTTGATTATCTACACCTTTGCTCACGGATATTTCCGCTAGAATGCCTTGTTTTTCCGAAAATCGCAAAAAACACTTTCAACCCTTAAACATCAACCATATTTCACCATTTTGTGTGATGCGTTTCAAAGTTAATTTCTACACTAATTCATATTGATGGTAATCACATCATTTTCTCTATGTGTCGTTTTCTATTAAAATACCCATTCCTTCCAAACCCTTACATAACAATCATTTTCTTTATTTCTTCGACTCGCAAATCGAGATGATCAACCGGTAGGTACGTCTTCATAAATATTTACAATGTCATTGTGATTATTTACACAAGTTTGTAGCGAAAGTACAAATGTACAACTAGGAAATGCGTCCAGGTGTACCCATTTTTCACGTGCGGTTTTTCAAGTTACAAGCCAATAAACAGGGAATAAGGGTGAGTACACCTGAAGCGAATGTGGTTTCTAATACTGTTTTTAATACTGTTCGAATTCGCCAAGGAAATTTTGTACAAGTTTTAAAAAATCAGTCAACAACAAAACACCCCAGGTTTATCTGTAAAGTTGTTATCAGTAGCATTTTATCCAAAAATTTCTAATTCCATTAATTAATGATTTGATTTTTCTTCGTTCGTTACATATTACCAAGCTTTGTTTCGCATCGCAATTTTGTTTAAAAATCAGTACTACTGTAGATTAAGAAAAATGTGGTAGACGTAAATAAAGGAAGCACCGAAACAAGTTAGTAATTACTCATCTATCTGATAAAATAAAATAGAAGCGAAAAATAAATTTTGATACCACTCAAAAACTGGTGCACTAATAGCACCTCATCAACAATTCCAAAGGGTTTAAACTATGTTCCTCGATCAAAAAACGTAGGGTAAAGTGACATTTTCAAAAATTTTGAGATCATCCTAAAATATTTTATCAGATGGACAAATAAACGTTTACTCTTCTTGGCGTATACGTGGAAGCACACTTTCGAGAGCCACATAAAGCGGTATCAAAAAACGTTCGTTAATTTATCTTGAAAATCTCCTTCGACAGTCATTGGATAATGAATCACATTGGCTTACTTGATGATCGATGACGATGACGCGTAGGTGGGTGTGTACGTAAAGAGGGTGGCGGGGTAGAAGAAAGGCCCTAAGCCGGAAAGTCTGGCTACTACAATTCTTAGCTTGATCCCAAAATTTCAAAGGGTCGATTTCACGCGACCCCCTATTATATGATCGGTTAAATTTAAAATCCAAAATCGTCGTAACCTCTTGTTAAACTACATAAATTATTCATAAGATATTTTTCTTCAAAATTTTTTTTATGAATTCGTTTCGCATTTATACGTCGCGGTTCGAGAGCTCGCGCGATGCCCAATAATCGAAAGGTCAACTTTTTAATACCATAATTCGCATCACAGGAGATAAACGTTAGTACAACGGTGGCTGGGACTATAAAATAAAAGGTATATACCATGAGGGTCCACATTGGGCATAATTTCGCCAAATATTAAAAAATTTAACAAAACTCGAAATTGGACACTCGAAAAATAGACCTGTACTTATTATCAATTCAATAGAATTTGATGTAGTTAGTTACATACGAAAGTTCGCAGTGACAAACATCCTGTCGTTCAAATTAATTATTGAGTAATAATTAAACAGTTGAAGGGAAATGTGTCCCAAACCATATTTCTGAAGGTCGTGGCGACACAATATTAATCAAATTTTAAAAGACAAATGGTTTTACGTTCAAAATTACAAATGAAATCCGAACAATTATAGAAAACACTTGTCCGTTAAACAGCGAAATAAATTATTATTGTTCGAAGTACTTTATAAGTATTTGGATCCATTGGCAGGTGCCTATGGATCCGAATCTAGCCAGCGTGCTGGATTTAGCTTCATAAAAGTACCTATTGTTAAGAGTTGTTATCTCTGCTGTTTAATCATAAGGACAGTTCTCAAATGATCCTGTAAACCGCAAGTTTTTCATTCGAACCTCATTTTATATAGACACTTCCCGTCCCTTTCGATCCCGGCATTCGCGCGTCTCCCCGCGATCTCACTCTCGCTCAAATTCGATTTCAACCCGTTTTCATATCTACCAGTATAAAGTTCAGTTTTATCGTATCACATCGGATTGATCTAGGCTCTAAGCGTCGAAGTGGGTGGCAGTAACGGCGGCGCCCGGAGTCGGTCCCGGAGCGGGACGCTCCCGTCCGCCCCGGCGTCCCCGTCCCGGGCCCCCGGCTCCCGGATCGAGACTATCATATCGAAGCCCTGTGATTGGGATAGATGGCCGGCACCGATAACGACGGCCCCTTCGGCAGGTGCAGCTCGTGCATCGGGAGCACCGGCAGCAGGTGACCGATCTGCGTCGGTGATCGCCTAACGGTGAATCTGAAAGGGAAAATATATACAGAAAAAAAACACTAAAACTAAAAAAAACCTAAGTGATTATGTGGCAAATAGTGATTAAACAGGGTGCTAAGGGCGCAATGAAGGTGAGAGGTGGGAAGGTTGATAGGTAGAAGATGGATGGATGGATACCATACCGGCGATTTGTGATTTGCCCAGGCAGATCTTAAATCGACCATGTGCTTGGGCAGACTGCAATCTGCCCTTAGTAGCCTGTTGGACAAATTTAATATGAATTCTAAATTTAATTTTCCAACTTCATAGAATAGGCGCATACTTAATTCTACGATTTTATTATGTTAGTCTCGTATGTTTGTATGTCCGCCACGAGATTTTCTTAAAGAAGAACCCCTCGTTTACCCATCGCATCCATACGATAAGAGCTACACCCTAGGCAAGTAAGGATCTACCGAGCGACAATAAAGCCAACCACGACAGCGAAGGCGCACACCAGGAAACTAGAGGCGATCCAACATCGGGCATTAAAAAGGATGACGAACACACGCGGAATATTGTCAGGACCACGAGACTTCGACAACCATAAACAAAAACAATAAGTCGGATCACGGCTCAGGCCAAGGTGAAGCGTGATAAATTTTGGTAAACGCACCAACAATGAAAGTGAGAGTTGCTTATACAAACGACACGCCTTGTAACAACAAGCGCAAAGATCATAAAACAATGCACGAATATAAATAGAAGGAGGAAAGTTGTAGAGAGGACCAGTGGGCCCAGACAGTGTGGTCTAGGGCAGTTGCTGCCCACATGGGCTGCCCGGAAGAGGCTCGTCCCTTACAGTCGGCCGAACGGCCAGGGAGTAGAGAGAATACCCGGCCTGAGAAAATGGGCCGTCGTCGAAGGGTTCGAAGAAGAATCTACCACCCGAAGATGCCCTCCGCCGCGTCACGCTCTGTGGAAGTCAGAAGCTCCGGACGACAGTCGTCTATTTTGTAAGTTACCTCCTTTACCTCCCACACTCCAGCGCTTAGGATTCTCTGTACCTACAAGTCTCATTTTCTCCTTTTGTGTTCTTTTTTGTTTGTTTGTTTTGTTTCTCTGACCCATTGGTTGTCTGCCCCAGGCGAGAAATAAAACCTTTTCTTCGTTTTATTTTCGATCTGTTTTATTCATTGCAAGCTTTACCCCTTGTGGCTACCAGCCCCCTACCTCACGCGGCCGTGACACAGTGAGATATGGTAGAGTGTCACATAGACGTGACAATATGAAGAACGAAGAGTTACGAAGGGCACGACAATAAATCAGAATACAAATCAACAAGAAAACCAGGAAGAAGGTCGTCGTTCGAACGGAGAGGAGGAAATACAGAACAAAGAGACCAAGAAGGGCACTACTACTGGAGGAAGAGGGCATGGAATAAGTTTAGGAGAAACCATCCCAAAAGGACCGCTAGAAGGAGCGCATAGATATAAGTAGAAATAAGGGAAACGCAGTAAACTAGTTAAGATATCGAATGGAGGAGTTATTGCAGAAATGGAGCTTCGAAATGTATGCATGAAAAAGCACATACGGTAAGGTCGTCAATGTGGGTATCTGAGTTCCTAAGTAAGGACACATATTCTGAGTGAGACGGCATACCACAGCGATAACCACCGACGCATATTTCTGCTCGTTAGCTTCATCAGAGTGGTATAGTACAGTATATCTAGTATTTGCAAGCCTCCGTGTCACAACTTATGGAATGTTGCTCCGGAAAACAGAGTTTTTCCTTTTGTAGGCACAAGTGTGCTTTTTGCGTACCGTTTACGCTCCTCTATTGATGTAGTTGCCTTCACTATCACTATTACAGCTCGGTTATATCACTCCGATGAAGGTAAAATGCAGAAACACGTGTCGGTGGTTACCATTTTTGCACTTCAGACGGCTATGTTGTAATATTTTTAATTGTATATATGTGTCTATACCGGGAGACAATTTAAAAACTTTCAATCGAGTTTAAATTTACAACTAACGACAATTATAAAAATTGGCGAGACACGTCGCTTTTTATTTCGAGAGGGAATCTCGAAGTTTTGCGTTTTCCGGAGTCAAAATTACTTAAACTCGGCGAAATTTTGACTCTAGTGCTCACAGAAATGAAGCAAAGCAAGAGAGAACCACAAAGCCCTGTGAATCCCTAGATCAAGTGGTAATTGTTCGCTGACAAATAATGAAAGCTGCTAGAAAGCTGTGTATAACTGTTCATATCCATCTGAAGGTCGGTTTCGAAGAAAGTGGATGTGGCTCTGGGCGAGGAAAGAGGGTCACCAAAATGACGTTATACCTACAGATACTTTACCCAGATTTTTTAAATTATTTCTTAAAACCTTCCTGATTGTTAATTTTGTTTAAATAAAAATTGAACACTTACTGAAGACAATTTGTCATTTAAAAAAATCTCCCTGCGGCAACCGAACCACTTGGTTACCTCTAGAATGTTGGATTTTCACAGTGAAAATTTGCATGCACATTATATTCTAATGTAAAAAAATTAATATCTCGAGAACAGTCAATTATATTCAATTCATATGTGCAAAAAACTGAGGCGCAGTTTAAAAAAAACCATCGATAACATCATAAAACGGAAATTCAAAAATAGCTCTCAAGTGCTACAAAATATTCAACCATTACTACCTCACCTGTGTCTACTACTGGTTGGCAAACATCCGCAGGGACAAGAACACACGGAGGTATCTTCAGCGTCTAAGGAAGTGGTTTCTGTACAATGGTGACCTAATTGACCGCTTAGAATGGAACCGTTGGCCGTGATCACGTCGCCTTCTAACCTAACAGCCCCGGCTAACGCCTGAAAGAAAGTAAAAACCAAAGGGACATTTCAAAATATGCGAACCGTTTCGAGAATGTTTTGGGAAGGAATCGAAAGGAATCAACGTATCGTCGAACCTGCATTGCTTGCGCTTCATCCCGTCGTTCGTCTTCAGTGTTCATCGTGACGAACCGAAGGACGAGCAGATTCAGCGAGGCTGCTACTATCGCTAAACCGAAGAGGATGAAGATCAGGGCGAACATTACGTATTCAGGTTTCTGGCTAAGAGCGTTGTCCTTCTGGAGGGCCACCTGCAGAAGAAAAAGGGGATAATATTTGCAGAGGTGCACATTCCTGAATTTGTGATCTTCATGTTGAATGAATGAAAGAAACTGGGGTGCTTTCAGGCGACACTTAGACTGGAGTCCATTGTGTCATCCCCCGCCGCTTAAGGTCTCAACCTAGTCGCACTTTCCCCATTAAGGTACTTATGCTTTCTAGTGAGAGGTTTCTCGCTTATTCTGGGGAGATCTTGTCTGCCCTGAAGGTTGTCCTCCTGGCCCCTGCGAGTGCCTCGCAGTCGCCCAAAATGTGATAGAAAGTCTCATTTTCCTCCCAACAGAACCTGCACAATGAGTTGGTTTTGAGCCCCATATTGTGCATATGCTAGGTCAGAGTCCAGTACCTGGTCAGAACTCCGGTTACCGTGCGTATGATTCCTGCCTAAACTAAGCAGTTCTCTCGTCTTCCTCTGGTCGGGTCCTTCAATGAAAGCCCTCGATTGAGAGAGGTGGTCCTGTTGATTCCAGTGTTCTTCGCAATCCGCGCATAGGCGCCTTCTGAAGTATCTTACTGTAGTAGCCTTGGTAATTCCACAGGCCCGTTCGTTCCCTTCGATGCCATTATGCTCTGGCACCTACATCAGGCGAACCCTGTTTCGCTTAGCGAGCTCCTCTAAGGTTGTCTGAGATTCTAGGGTAAGCATGGGTGAGGTTCTGTGCGACCCCAAAGCCTTTAGCGCCGCCTGACTATCAGAGCATATGTATATGTTCTGTTTGCGGTAGTTCCTTATAAGGTTCTCTTGTGCACAAGCAAGGATGGTGAAAATCTCTGCTTGGAAAGAAGTGCAGTGAATTTTTGATACCCGCAGCTTGACTCCTGCGGCCCCTGCCCCGGAGCCATGCTTCATGTGTGATCCATTCGTGAACCAGATCAGTCCTTGCTTCCTTATTATGTTCTCCGGAATTTCCCAGTCCTCCGTTGTGGTGATTACTATGGTATAGTTCATGTCGAACCTGCTGATAGGTACGCATCCGTCCCTTATATCTAGAATAGGGTTCTCTCTGGTTGCACGCCATCAAATAGCGGAGTGTCCCCGATAGTTGCTTCACTCACCCCAAGCTCACTTATCCTACAACCTGCAGACGGCCTTCCCCGCCTTGCTTTCTACCACCAAGCGCAAAGGGGGTATGTCAAGTATCACCTCCAGAGCCGCAGAAGGGGTTGTTCTCATAGCTCCTGTTATGCTTGCGCATGCCAGACACTGCATTCTGTCGGCCATACGTCGGTTGATGTCCCGTTGCAGCCCGGTTCACCAGATGATCGCCGTATAGGTGAAGATGTGCTCATGATTGCCTTATAAAGCCATATCTTGACTTCATGCGCGAGACCACCCTTTTTGCCGATTCATAGGGTTGTGGTTACTTTTTTGGTTTGTTTCTCAATATGGAGTTCCAAGAGACCTTAGCATCTAGCATTACGTACAGGTACTTTACTTCCAGTACAACCAGTTGACATCCAGTTTTGTTCTGCGACACCACTTGTGTATCGTATTCAATGCTCTTTGTACGAGCTTCTGGATTGCACTACTATATTTGCATTTGGCTAGAAATACAAGGTCATTTGCGTAACCTTGCGCCTGTATTCCTCGTAAAGAGTTCAGTTTGCCCAGTAAGGAGTCGATCACTAGGCATCACAGATTACCAGATTCCTGAATTTGTGTTCTTCATGTTCATTTAACCTCTAATTTTGTGATAGAGTGATACTGGAAGAGCCAAATAGAAAGAGGAACGACGTAGAAACTGTTTTGGGATAGCCACGCTCCATTTTACCAAACTTTCAGTCACGCCTTTTTTTGGTAGGGAGGAATGAAAACTTCACTGTTATTGCCCCTCCCCTTGCGCCAAAAATAATTGACGGTTTCTTTTCTATTTGGCTTTTCCTCTAATAGGAATTATGGCCACTGTCATTTATTAACATGATTAAAAAAAGTAAAGAACAGTGGTTGAAAGTAAAGCCTTACTGTAATTATGTTACTTTTCTGAGTAACTTATCGCGTTACTTTTGAGGGAAAGTAATTAATAATTGTACCGCATTACCATTTTAAGGTAATGGTAATTAGAAAACGTTACTTTTCAACGATATATTTTATTAAACTAATGGCACTGTTTCAGGATTTCCCCTGAACTAGTAGAAAATAAACATCTAATTAGTGCCTGAGTGCCATGGTGAATGCGCGGCCTGTATAAAAGTATGGCGAATGCATTCACCATTTTGCGCTGTTCTTGCATCATTTTTGACCATTTGGCATGGCTATTTTACAGCACTTTAATATCACTACCTCAAAACTCCCTAAACTGAAACATCATTACAACTCTCTCTATCCTCACCATATCGCCGAAGCCGATGGTGGTAAGCGTGATGAAACAGTAATAGACAGAGTCGAAGTAGGTCCATCCCTCGTAGCGGGAGAAAGCGGCCGCCCCTCCTGCGATCGTAAGGGAGCTCAGGAACGTCACGACGCATATCAGGTCCAGCTCGGAGGCCGACGTCTGCCGACAGTGCAGGGACGACTTCACCGATCGGATTATGACACTAGAAGAAATGCGGTGATTATGGCAAGCTAACGAACGAGAAAGCGATGATAAAGTTGGATGCGAAATAAGAGTCAGAAGGGATGATTTGGTTGGAATTTTGAGGATGGGCATCGCTTAAGAATCGAAATTAGGACGATCAGAGCTTTGAAATACAGGGATGAGCTATAATTATCACTTCGGGCTATTAGCTTCTATATAAGGGCCTTAAGGTTCTTATCGATAAGGTTATAGGAATACCTACTTAGCGATTTTAGATGTAGGTGTTCAAAATTCAAAGAATGTCTCCAAAAGTGACAGATACGATAGGAAATATAAGCCATTACCTCTTGATACGGTTCTATTTCTTCACCGCCTTGTAATTAATCAAAATTCCGATTCCGACAAATTTTCAAATTAATAATCGTTGGATAAATGGCAAAATTCACAAATTAAGCAACAACATTCCTTCTACCGAGCCGATCTCGCTCAATTTTGCGCTAGATATAAATTAAAACATAACACACCCTTCCTGAAAATGTATAGTCTGAGAAGTGAAGGGAGTGAGCCCTACAAAAGAAGAAATCTTTTAGCCAAGAACAGCGTATGTTAATGGCTTTGTTTACATTTTATTCCGGAAGCCAGATACATACCGGGGATGAATTATTGAAAGGGGACTGTTGAATCGAGCAGGTGGAACGAAGATGCGTGGTTGGTCAGCGAAAAACTGAATTATATGGAAATTATAATTAAGGCTGCTAACCTTGACTCGATTGACTCGTCATTAAGCTGAGGGCTTAAGGCGAGTTATGCATGGGTGCGTAAAACACCGTAGATACCTCTTAGACCTCTTACCCGAACCTCGACAGAACTCGCTTTACCTGCTGAGCCTGTTGACCCTCTCGCCGATACTTTGGAACATGACAAGCCCGAGGGGTATCCCGATGATCGCGTAGAACATGGTGAAGAGTTTCCCCCAGATGGTGCTCGGCGTCGAGTGTCCGTAGCCGATGGTCGTCAGGACCGTAGTCGCGTAGTAAAAGGCTCCGGTGAATTTCCATTGTTGACCGGCGCGGTGCGGCTCCGATTTCAGCACGATCGTCTCCATTATGCGGTAATCCTCGTCGCTGATGTTGTACTTTCGACGGACTATATTCTGAATTTCTGAGGAAACATTGGAAAATTAGTGATTTACTCGAGGAGGCTGAGATCATTGTGTACAATTTTGGAAGGGATGGGGATAGGCTTCGGCAGGGGAAAGTGTGTCACATGTTCAAAGTGTTTAAGTGTTAACGTGTCAAAGTGTTATACATTTTTACCCAAGCGGAGAATGTACATATATAGTGACAAGAAAAGCGGGCACAGCAAGTTTGTTAATGACTTATTTTTACCAATGAATTTTAAGGTGCTTCATAAAATTCCCAGTTAAGTCATGGTGAATCATATATGTAATATCTATCAACTGTTTAAATGGACCGTCTGTATGCTTACCACGAAATATAGCAAAGGTACGCTTTTAATACTTTTCGATGCTATTTTAGAGACATCATTAAATAAACTGTTTTATTCCATTTACACTGGTATCCTCTTAGCTTTTATTGCGCCTTTCTACATACCAGATTTTCTTTTTCATATTTGTTAGCAGTTTCCCACCCGACAAATACTTCATGCAATGTGTAAAATTTTATTTTTAATACCGAACGTAAAGTCGCCAATTGTAAAATCAGGGAGGCGAGGTCTTGCGCAATAGCGATCGCCGACGGTCGGCACTGATTGGAGTAAATCCCTAACGAATTTTATAGCTATTTTCCAAATGTTCGAAAATCTTATATTTGGCTGTGTTCCAGTGACGGACGCTTCATTATTATGAGTTTTTAGGTAATGTGTTATACGTGTTTATTTTTTTAGAAAGTATTGTATACTGAGAACCCAACGAAACAAATCCATTCAATTAAAACTTTTGCAAAAAACGCAAACAGGGGCATCCGATGATTCCCTGTTGGTAATCAATCGTGCCATGCTGGTAACAAAGCACCTGCAGCCGCTTTGTTCATGCCGCCAGCTGTATCCTCTCCATGCGACGATATAGTGAAGGATCTGCCACTCCTATTTATGTTTCAATTGTTCATTTGCATGAAGTACTTCAATTATACGACAATATAATTATTGGAATTACGTGTTAATATATCAGTATGAAGTTTAAAATAGTAAGTTCTGTCTCAAAATGTTATATGTACACAAAAGCCTGAAAGTCTATTTGCACAAGCACAAACAATAACCTTTTTGAATAAAAACCGTTTGAGCTTTTGAACAAATCGTTTAACACACTCTAGACACTCTAAAAATTTGTATTCATCATTTCTTGTGCCAAATGGGCCTAGTATTAAACACAAGTAAAAACAAAACACGAAATAATCGGGTGTCCGCCACTGTAATTAAGTACACAAAGTCCGTATATATTCCGTACTTTTGACGGTGGCGCCGCTTCAGAATGGTGGCAGGCCTATGGATACTCTGTAACTTGGTGAACCATAGTATAGTATATCTACCAAGACTATATTCTGACGATTATTTTCTCTTTTTCTCTTCAATACTATAACAGAAGTGACCTATTTATTATTTATTTGTTTATCATTACACTTCACTGGTAATTCGAAATAAGTTTGAGTTAACATAGTTAACGAAATAAAGATTCGAATTCTTCAGTCAATTATTTCTGAAAGCATCTATCTTTAATTATAACTTACTATGCTCGAATCAGTATTATTCCTTAGATATCCGCAGGATATCTCTCTGTTGGAAGGATTTTTACTCCACCGGTTCCTGATACCGCTTATTAAGTAAAAATGTTTGATCTAATTATGGAATCCAATTATAGCAACAAACTTTATTGTCTTTTTATATGGGAAATTCTATAAGGACACGTGATACGACGTACCACCTCCAACAAACTTCTCTAGTTAATATTACAGTTAATTAAGGTTGTATTTTTGTTTCCTTATAGCTGCTTTTCGAATAAATACTTTCCTAAGACACACAGAAAAACACTGTAAACGCCTGTAACACAATTCTTAATAACTCTGAATTGAGAAACTTACGCGTGTAAGTGCATTTAAGTAGCGACTTTTGCCCTATATCAAATCACATATTTATTTACGATATCTTACGATAATTAACGAGTTAATATAGTAACCCAAATGAGCATAACAAATAGAAATAGCATATCTGTATCGAGTGTTACGATGGGAACAGTACGATCTTTAACATTTTTCCAATGTTACCTTCATATCTCATGTGGCTATTAACGGTTATTTTTTCTGTCCCAACTTTGCCAAAAAATACTAAATATGTATTCTATCGACATCGTTTGTTACGAAGATTTTTCACAATTGATCTGGAGTTAATACAGTAACAGAAACGAGTTAATATAGTAACCCAAATGAGCACAACAAATAGTAATAGCACATCTGTATCGAGTGTTACAATGGGAACAGTACGATCTTTAACATTTTTCCAATGTTACCTTCAGATCTCATGTGGCTATTAACGGTTATTTTTTCTGTCCCAACTTTGCCAAAAAATACTAAATATGTGTTCTATCGACATCGTTTGTTACGAAGATTTTTCACAATTGATCTGGACGAACTGTACCTTGTAAGACAATTTTCCGTTGGTTCTCAGTCTTGGACTCGAGAGTGTCGAAGACAGCTGCGCCGATTAGCAGGTAAGTGAAGGTGCACACGATAAGAGATAAAGTGCGGACGTTTTGCTTCTTCATTCTCTAGCACGCCGCATGCTGAAGGGGCGGGAGGGCACCCGCGCCGCCGCTACCTGGCACCCTCGCAAACGAGGACGCGCCATCGCCACATCACCAACCCCTAAAACGGACAGAAGACGGGTTTTACAATTGAAGCAAAGTCGGCTTATTTTAATAAAACTATTTTTAAAGATGCCCACATCCCATAGCCCATAGTAAGAAAAATGTCACCCACCAAAGAGTGCCTTTAGTGAACACACAGAGTTAAGCTGAATATTTACGACACAATTTGAAAACAATTCCTTTAGGAAGCGGAAAGGGAAAGAACGTATTGCGTAAATGTTATGCAAATTGTGATATATAAATCAGAGTAATACCTACTGACAAGATTATCGGCAAACCGGATTTGACACATGGCCAAATAGGGGTAACTATCCCATATAAACACTTTTATTAGATATTTTCACTATTTCTTAGAACTGATGGTTCTGGTTTATTACCCTGTCATTAAGTCAGCAAAGTACTTATGTATTTCAAACATTTGGCGGCAACGCGGTTGGAAATGGCGTATCTCCATTGAATCCTAGGTAAACGCGCTGGCTATGCGCGTCACAAATGTATTCAATAATAATGCAATTTTACATTTTCACCAATTATAGAATTATATTTGTGTCGTAAATCCACAAAAAATATTTTCGGTCCTCTACACTTTGTGTGTAGATAATATTACTTGAATAAAAGTCACACATAAGGACTTTTCATTATTTTTTGGCATGGTACACATTATCGTATGGTACACTAATTAATTATGTGAAAAATTATATCGCTTAACGAATGTTTCGCCTTCCATAAAGAATTATGTTCGTTATGGGATGTTCCACTATAGTGTCCATTAACAATATAATAACACTTAAGGCGCCATGATATTTTTCAAAAATATTAAAAAATATTTTACGCGGGAAACTGCATTTCGAAATTTTGAAAATTTTGTAGATTTCCCCAATCACCTTGTATACTGTAAGAAATTAAAAGTAGTGACGAAATTTGGTTCATTTAATTCCAAAGTATTAAAGTTACAAGGTGTCAAATTTAAAGGGTCTTAAAGTGTAAGCGTCGAAATAACATTTACAAATTAAACTTATCACTTTGTATGTTACACATTCAGTATTGTATAGAATTCTTGTTGGCCTTAACAGGTCCAAAACCCCAGAAGTTACGGGGTGTCAAAGTGAATAGTATCGAAATAATATGTTTGGAAGTTCGCAACTTTGAAAATATTATAAATTTACCCCTTTGCCATAAATATTACTAAATGTTGAATTCTCTTTCGTTGAATAGGCGAAATTTGGTTTAGTAGTCTCCGAAATGTCAAAGTTATAGTGTCAACGTGAATTCTATTCAAAGTTTTAAATAACAGACGTGTAATTTGACGAACCATAACTTAAAAACTTTTACGAATTTTAAAAATCACCCTCGTATATTGTACAAAAGTTGTAGCTTTTTTCATTGATTTTACAAAATTTATTTCAGCGGGTGCCTAAATATCAAAGTTGTAAGTTGTCAAAGTTGTAAATAATAAGATAATATCTTATCTTTCGAATAATAAATAGTCACATATAGTTTCAATACTATATTTTCCTATTTCTTATATGTATTTGTAAGATATATATTATCTAATATTACATTTTCTTATTTTTGGGATAATTACCTCACCAAAAGAAAGCGGAAAGTTTTTAAAAAATCCATATGTTTACGGAGTCCATTTTCGAAAGCTGTGAATAGAAACGGGTCAAGAAACACAAAAGGAGAAGGGTGGATGTGAAAAGGGCTCCGACAGGTAAATTTTTGTATTACTAATAAACTGTATTTGAAACCTAACCCACTTATTCATAAAGGCATTTTAACGCTAAAATGGCTTTTAGCTAAAAATATGTTTAGAATGTGTTTCACACATGTGTTTTGTTCTGTGTGTTCTTAACATGGAGGTAACTATAGTTACCTTATTGAAACAAATTCTAAACACATTTTAACCCAAATCCATTTTAACGTTGAAATGAGTTTAGGAATAAGACCGTTAATGTTTTCAAACGCAATAATTTTAGCAGAACATTTCGACTGGTGTTGGAATCTCGTACCATTCAAGTGCAGGAGTCTCTTGCATTGAATACGATGCAACTTTTTTAAAAAACGGTGTTTCCTGCAACAAACTAGTTATTTATTTTAAGTTCACAATTTTCAATTACTTTTGAATTTTTAGAAATAACTTCTTTGTTTTACACCTTTATGGAACAACCAAAAATTGTATTTTTGAATTTTCTCTACTTGTATTTTCCATTTTGGGTTCTGAGAACCCACATACCAGAAATTAAAATTTAAAGTAATTATGCCACTAAATTTAATGAACAGTTACTCTTCCGTTTAAATATTACAATGAAGTGTTTTTAACAACGCTCCATTGAAAAAAAGTAGATCTGCAGTTTATTCAAGAGACAGGCAACTAAATAAGTTATTCCTATCTGGGAATTGTACCCGGGAGTGAAATTTAATGATTACCACAAACTTTATATTAGAAGCAACAACTTCGTGAAATTTTTATCGAGAAATCTTTCCTACTTCTAACTCAATAGAGAACTTTGAAAACAACATTCCGAGCGACCGATCGAAGACAAAACGGAATATTTCCCTTTATCTTCATATCCCGACCGCCACGAATAAAATAATTGCGCGTTGGCGTGAATTATCTTCCCGTGAATGTTTCAAATTTAAATTGATGTATTGTTCGTTGTATCGCCCGGTTTTTAATGCCCCGAAGGCTGTTACGACGCCTTCCCTAAATACGTCTCGTTATACCTACGTAACGCTTTGTATTGAGGAACGGGACGTGAACGCCGTCCTGGGAATTCCGAATGTTTTGAGTGAAAATGTCGCGTATAATTGAATTCGTCGAATGCCAGACGTTAAAAAATTCGCCTCTGGATCCGAGTGATGAACGAATTACTCCGCGAAACGTTTCCAAAAACACCAATGAAAGCTTAAGGTTGTTCGATACATTGAAATATCCGTATACCAGACAATGCAATTTTCTGTGAGCTCTAGAAGACGAACTAATCAGTCAATCAATAAATTTCTTTCACTAGGCAGTTCATATTCTGTATACGAAAAAAGGTGCGAGAAGCTTTTGTCAATAATATGTTTAGATTTTCCAGAATTATGATTTAAATATAGAAATAACTAAATACTGCTGTAAGTTGCATGTAAAGACTAAGAGGCAATGTTGGGCCACGCAGAAAAATAATAATGAAGTAGTTGTTACTGACAGCTGGAGTTACTACTCTAAATTTTTGTAATTATCAACTGTAGAGCTAAATTAAATTAATGAATGACGCCCCTCCATAACCCCGCCCGTTTTGTGATAAGCCACTTTAGGGAACCAATTGCTTAGGTGTGGGAAGCCACGGTCACCGGACAATAAAATTTATGACCATTATTCTCATTCGGATACCTGGAATAGATATTTTTAAATAATACACGAAATCACTAACTTTCACAACATAAGAGAGACGAGAGACTTTCTTTATTGCTGATAAAATACAATTTCGATCTCGTTTTTCCAAATATGTCATTTTTATGAAGTGTTTCTTTATAAAAATCATTACTTGAAAATAACATAATTAATAATAATGGTACTTATTTATACACACATTCGCAAAGGAATACAGTAAATTTCAATTTTTGCCGTTACAAATTGTAATGTTCCAATTACAATTCACATTATTTACCTCTACAATCTTTACCTTCTTTCTAACATACTGCTCATATCTTTCGTTAGCACATATATTTTATATGTTCTTCCAAAGGCTTGAACACTTTTTATTTCATGGTAAACTCCCCTCAAGTGAATTTGTAACAAGTAAGTGTATGGTCGGAACAGAAACTAGGAACTGTAAACTAACGAGGTAAATTTATCATTCAAAATGTGTAATTGAAATATTTTCGCCTCGTCTATTATCGAATATGATCATTAAAAATAAAATTTTGAATCAGTATGAACCAAAGTTATAAATAATGAGAAAAACTGAGCTATGTAACATTTCAGTAACGTTTATTATTTATTAATTATGTAGTATTGAGTAGCTTGCAATACCTTTTTTTTGAGAAAGGGTCACACAACACAAGTTCATAAAAAAAGTAGATACCAAAAAACACTAAAAAAAACCTCGATACGTAATGATTTCCGTTGTCGTTACAAACGCCACCGTAAGAGTTCAGATCTTATAAACATCAGTACCACTTAGATTTTATTGCAGTTCCGAGGATATACTCTTATCTTTTATTTCGGCGTTTCTGGTACTACCACCATCTAGCACTATTAGTTTGTCCCTACAAGGTATCGAACATCCTTAAAGCAAAAAAACCTACAGTGATGCGATTAGTAAATTGATCCTCGTTTGGTACATTGTTTTTAAAATTTTAAAATGGAAATTTAAAGAAAACATTGATATCATAATAAACATTCTTCCATTACAAGGCAATTTTAAATGTGATGAAAAGTATTTAACTAAAAGTACACATGAATGCATTTTATTTCTTTTGTTTAGTGTGAGATTTGGATTCTTCTCGCTCAACTGTGTAATTTCTTATATAGTGTGTTCACGAGATGGTTCCATACGGCGGTTAATAATCTGATACATTCTACCACAAAACGGACAACATCCCCTAATTCAGAAATTTCCCAAAAACACGAATTGTGTAATACTTATAGAATTCCATGTTTTCTACAAAACAACTCTAGTGGGTTTTCTTATGAACGGATGTCCTTACCACCATTTTGAAACGGTCCGCCACATTTATGAATTGGAATGGTGAAGGAAGTAAGGGAGGTGAAGTATAGTCGTTTGCAAGATATAGTGGAGCCTCGGTGAACCTTAATGAAAGTTAAATATACTCTTGCGAATGATCTAATGAAGTTTTAGCAATGTTTTAAGTACAATAACTATGTATACATGGATTCGTTGTAATTGTATATTCTGTTGTAAATCCTATTTGTACTTTTTAAATGGTGAAACTCCACCAGTAAAAGAAAGAAACTTCCTAAACTCCTGTATTACATTTGTACAATCAGTTTAGTGGAGTTTCAAATAAGTTAAAGTTTCGGTATCAATTTGTTTTTTTTTTAATTATTAATTTAGTAATTATTTTTTGAACATCTTATATCGCGATTGTCAATTGTCAGTTTTATAATGTAGATACAAATTTAATTTTGCCTACCGATTACGTCCTTGTAGATGTTATTGTCTCCATTTTATTCATAATTTTTCTCGAAAAATTTAGAATCTTTGTAGCAGTCCTAAACACCTTTTCCTTATGAATTTCCTTGTGATACCTCACTTCATGCTTAAAGGCGAGAACATTAAATATGAATCATTTTGTATGATTCAATGCCATGAGTGGTATTAGCCACTTGTTTCGTTTTGATTCATATTTATAAATTCAGTTTAAATATTTTTCTATTTAGAGTTCATACCGAATTAGAGATAAAATAATTTAGAACTTTTATGAAATATTACACATATTTAACTGGTAAAATTTGCAAGAGATGCAATATTAATCGTCGCATAATCAGCTACTACTTCAAAACTCCACATGTTAGGGAGTCGAAACTCATTGGAGCTCTAAAGTACATTTTCATAAATCACGTCGGCTTTTCAACAAATTGGAATCGCTTTCTAAAAATTTGTCTAAATATTCATCATATTGCCTCATATTTTAGCACAACTCCAAAATGTCGTAAGTTGAGGAGTTTTATTGCATTTTTCACAAGCACGTGCGGTGTTTCAACAAAAATTTGAGTAGAGACCGTTTTTTAAAAAAAGTCGAAAGCAGCTATAGGTCGTCGCCTAATTAGCACAACTCTGCAATTCCTCCAGTTATAGAAATGAAACATTCTGAACTCCTACAGTACATTTCAATATTCCGCCTTTCGAAGGTTCAGTTGTGTTAAAGTTGGGATATTTTTTATGAATTATTGTAAATATGTGTCCGTCAAATGCCTAATAATCAACGACAACTCCGAAACTCCCTCAATTGGAATGTTGAAACTTTCTGATATTATAAATTATGCATCCGTTAATCATTATGCGAGGTTTTAAGGAAATTGTACTTGTAATTACTTCTTAGAAAATTTCCAAATTCTACAACTAATGGAAATTAGAATAAATATGCCATATTGCCGCAACTTCGAAACTTCTAAACAACTAAAACAAAAGTTTAGATACTATTTTCATGAATTATGTGAAATATGTGATTTGTGAACATTGTTGTAAGTATTCCAAGATGCCGAACAATTAACCTCATTACTCGAACTCCGTTAATTAGAGAGCTGAAACTTTCTCAATTCCTAAAGTGTGTTTTGATTAAATATCGAGCGAAATTACACAATTGGACTTAGCTAACTGACAATTAAGTATCCTAAACGAACCTTAAACTCCTTTCGGACATTCTAATTACTTCGACGGAAATTAGCCTACACTTCTGTCTTATTCGTTGTAACTGCTAAAAGGATTCCCGGTCTGGTCTGAAAAACTTTGCTATTCAAGTACACTCATAAGAAATAGTCCATTGGTGTCAAATCCTGGGACTTGGAAGGCCATTCTAAAGGTCCTTTTTTACCAATCCATCTGCTTGAAAATACATCATCCAGATGGATGATCATCCATCCAGATCATCCAAAATGGAGAGGCACATCGTTTTGTTGAAACCAGAAGTTCCTATTCGGAACATCTGGCTTTATCGGATCAGGAAATAGAGTAGCCAAATTCCGAACTAGTTCTTCCTGCAAGAATTCTAAAAATCCACCTCCATTGAAATTTCCTTGAAAGAACATTGGTCCTATTACTCGATCACCAACAATCCCTACCCGAACATTGACTTTTTCTTAATGTTAAGTGTGCCTTCCCTCATCCAGTGTGGGTTGTTTTCTGCCCAATAACGACAATTTTGACGATTTACCTCACAATTTAACGTAAATGTTGATTCATCAGAAAACAGGACTTTTCTATGTTTACAACTTTTGTGTCTAGTAAATCCACAATTTGTCATCAAAACTGGAGTCTTCTATCCAGATCATCTACGGTGAGTTCATGGAAGATTGTCATTTTATAAGGATGAAATTTCTGGATTTGAAGAATTCTCATCTGACAAATTCCCTGAATTATTTCATTGAGTTGAATCAGATTCCTTCATTTTTCCAGTTAGCTGATATTTGTTAAATATATTTCAAACGGGAAGAAATAAAAATTTGGTATTTGGTACGCATGTATAACTTGATATAACTTGAGTGGGTGAGTAACTTGATACCCTTAAGAGTAGTCATCAAAAAATTGCTATTGCCATTTAAACAATAGTAGATGACGTCATATCTCAAATTTGGTATATGCTGTATAATATTTTCTTACATCAAAAAGAGCACAATTCAAAATACAAATCGACCTGTCCGAGCATATTTCCAACAAAAAACTGTCTTTGATTATTCCAAGTTAGAGACTCGCACTGTATATTTCCATGAAACATCTAACGGACTTTCAACGCATTACAATCGATTTCCTAAACTTTTTTCGAAATCTTCAATTAGCAAAAATTGCATCAATTGCGTCATGTTACCACATAATCAGCTACAACCATGAAACTCTTTTAATCAGAGAGCTGGGGTTTTTAAAACCCCGAAGTACGTTCGAATGACCCATTTTATGGAATTTCAAATAGATTAAACCTGAAGCAATTTTTGCGTTATTGGAAATGCGTGATTGATGAAAATTGCGAAAAGTGTCACAACTCTGAAACTCCCTGATTTAAAGCGCTTTAACCTTTCGAACTCCTACAGCACATTTCCGTTAAACATTGTGGGGGATGGTTGCATCTTAAAAATACACCCACAAAATACCGTTCATACATTTCCTTTGTATTATTCTGAATTCTTATATTTCAATTTTTATTTAGTAATTTACAGCGAAATTTTAACTTTCAATATTTTACAATGCATTTCAACAGATTTAGCTTTACATTTTTTGCATCCACCTTATTTATACCTCCGATTCCGATACAGGGATGTTGCCCATATTTTTTTATTATCATAGTCCTTCCACCGTCAAATTTTTTAACGTTTCGATTCTTTTGTGATTATCATGTGATATAGCTTTTAATAAGCAAATAATTATTATTAATTTTCTATTGAGCAATCACAGGTAGCTCTCAGTGTACATGAAATGTTCCTAAGGATGCGGAAAAATGCGTGTCCAGCTTAGTCAGGTACTAAATTAAAGCCGAGACCTTCTGAAGTTCTTCCAATAAGTTTCACCAGATTGAACACGTTCCAAAAGTGGCATAGGTTGATCGGTCAATGGGAATAAAAATAAAAGCACATACAATGTATTTAAATTTACGTCAATATATAGAGAAAACGTGAAGAGCAATTTAAACACGCTCCGTCTCAATAAATCAACGTAATATCTCCCATATTAAGCATTAATAACCGTTCGACCTTTACAGGTTTAAACGTAGACAAATTTAAGTTTTGCTATCGGAAATTATCGGCGCGAACCCTGTAAATCTTTAAATGACTCCGGAATTAATTCCAACTTCAAACGGAAGCTATTTCGGGAAATAAATGAATTCGTTAAGGCGTCCTTAACGTAGGTCAGTTTTACTATTCGATTTTATCTTCGTCAAATACAAAGCGTATGATAATGAGGCGGCCTTTATTACTCCCTGATTGGAATTGGGATCCTTGTTTTTTATCCAAACTTTGACGATTCACGAAGTTTTGAAGCGGTCCCACTTGAGGGAATACGGGATGACCCTTCGACCCTTCCACGTCTCCTGTAACGATTTGCATTTCTGGAGTTATTGAGTTTGGAGGGTTTCCAGACTTCGTGAATCAAAATTTGAATGTATTCTCGTTGTAGATGAATAGTAAGTGGATAATAGGCGTACTCCGATTGAGATGTGCAAATATTTGAATAATTTAAAGGTGATTAACATTTTCTTAGTAAATTTACACAAATGATTCCTGATGCAATAGGTGGTTTAACGTTTTAATTCCTGTTACTAAATTATCGTTTCCATTTTAAAGAAATCGGGATCACCTGTATTATCAAACGTTGCTGCGCATTACATATTAAACAAGTCAATGATATTAATGAGACACCTGTAAAATTTGAAATTTCATTTTACTGTGATTTTGCAATCAGAAGATTTTTTTTAAACACATTAATTGCAAAATAAAGTTTTAGCTGACTCGGGATGATAAAAGATTTTAAAAGGAGTATCGATTAGCATGATTGAGACATCAGAGTGCACAAGCATGTAGCGTTAGTTGTTTTCTTACATGCATTCTCTGGATGTGGCACATTGTGTGCTTTTTACTTTCAAGGCAAAGATAAATTACTTAAATCATTGCTGAAAGACCAGCAATTAGTAATTAAACTGGCCATTTTTAACAACCCTGCAGCAGATAAATCTGAAAGAGCTGACGCAGGAAATCCTGCGATAATGGTGATGTATGGTGCAACAACAAAGCAAAACATGAGTTTAAATACATTTGGGCAACACTCTTGCGAGGTTGGCGTTAAAAATGAAGCAACAATTGATTTAACATCTTTTCTACCAAGTGAATCAGCAGTAATCTGTCATTCTTATAGAGTAAACTACTAAATTCAATGAGCTGCAATAAATTGCAAGAGATTTTAAGGGTTGATGTAAGAGATGAACGTGATGGGATGGTAAATGATTGAAAATATGTCCAAAGGTCTTTAGTCTTTAGTCAAAGGTGATTAGTACTAAAGAGTTTTAAGGAGTACTCAAAGGCGGGAAATGAGGTCTTTCCTACCTCCTACCTCTAGGTACCCTCCTACTAGAAACCTACTTTCCTACCCTCCTACCTAGAAATGACATCTTTTCTACCAAGTGAATCAGCAGTAATCTGTCATTGTTATAGAGTAAACTATTAAATTCAATGAGTTGCAATAAATTGCAAGAGATTTTAAGGGTTGACGTAAGAGATGAACGTGATGGGATGGTAAATGATTGAAAATATGTCCAAAGGTCTTTAGTTTTTAGTCAAAGGTGATTAGTACTAAAGAGTTTTAAGGAGTACTCAAAGGCTGGAAATGAGGTCTTTCCTAGCTCCTACCTCTAGGTACCCTCCTACTAGAAACCTACTTTCCTACCCTCCTACCTAGAAATGACATCTTTTCTACCAAGTGAATCAGCAGTAATCTGTCATTGTTATAGAGTAAACTATTAAATTCAATGAGTTGCAATAAATTGCAAGAGATTTTAAGGGTTGACGTAAGAGATGAACGTGATGGGATGGTAAATGATTGAAAATATGTCCAAAGGTCTTTAGTTTTTAGTCAAAGGTGATTAGTACTAAAGAGTTTTAAGGAGTACTCAAAGGCTGGAAATGAGGTCTTTCCTAGCTCCTACCTCTAGGTACCCTCCTACTAGAAACCTACTTTCCTACCCTCCTACCTAGAAATGACATCTTTTCTACCAAGTGAATCAGCAGTAATCTGTCATTCTTATAGAGTAAACTACTAAATTCAATGAGTTGCAATAAATTGCAAGAGATTTTAAGGGTTGACGTAAGAGATGAACGTGATGGGATGGTAAATGATTGAAAATATGTCCAAAGGTCTTTAGTTTTTAGTCAAAGGTGATTAGTACTAAAGAGTTTTAAGGAGTACTCAAAGGCTGGAAATGAGGTCTTTCCTAGCTCCTACCTCTAGGTACCCTCCTACTAGAAACCTACTTTCCTACCCTCCTACCTAGAAATGACATCTTTTCTACCAAGTGAATCAGCAGTAATCTGTCATTCTTATAGAGTAAACTACTAAATTCAATGAGTTGCAATAAATTGCAAGAGATTTTAAGGGTTGATGTAAGAAATGAACGTGATGGGATGGTAAATGATTGAAAATATGTCCAAAGGTCTTTAGTCTTTAGTCAAAGGTGAATAGTACTAAAGAGTTTTAAGGAGTACTCAAAGGCTGGAAATGAGGTCTTTCCTAGCTCCTACCTCTAGGTACCCTCCTACTAGAAACCTACTTTCCTACCCTCCTACCTAGAAATGACATCTTTTCTACCAAGTGAATCAGCAGTAATCTGTCATTCTTATAGAGTAAACTACTAAATTCAATGAGTTGCAATAAATTGCAAGAGATTTTAAGGGTTGATGTAAGAAATGAACGTGATGGGATGGTAAATGATTGAAAATATGTCCAAAGGTCTTTAGTCTTTAGTCAAAGGTGAATAGTACTAAAGATTTTTAAAGAGTGCTCAAAGGCGGAAAATGAGGTCTCCGAACGGTGTGTAAGGTCGAATAAGTACATGAAATCCTGAGAAATGCCTCTTGAACACGACCAGCTCTTCCAGCAAGTCCGACTTTCACGTCCACGAAGGCATGAGCTGAGTAACTACTGGGCGATGCGTGGAATGCAATATATGTATGTTATGTAGCTAATGAAAGCGAGCAAAAGGCGAGTTTCCAGCAGCTAAAAACCAGGCACTTTCAGCCAAGGTGGACAATCCCCACAGAAAATCAGGTAAGATCAGGCCACCTCAAAATGACAGCCAAGACAGACGGCTACTTAGCTAAAGGTTGATAACCTTCACCAAGGAAATTCTAACTACTCGTAATCTTCATGAAAGGCCGGATAACCAAGGCTTGTTAAGGACAAACGATTTCGTATAATGAGCAGATTAAAAATTGCAGCATGGAACATACAAGGGTTAGGTCAGAAAGAACAAGAATTAAACAAAGAACTAAAGAAGAAAATCGTAAACTTAGCAACTTAACAAGAAAAGCTCGATGTGGAGTAGCAGTGTTTACCAATAATCATTAGAAAAACAAAATACAGAGCCCATCATACATACACTTATAAAAACCAGTAGGGGAAAAGGGAACAGGTTACATAATTAATGGAAAACGAAATCGGCTAATTTCTACTACAAACAGCTATAAAAACGTGTATGAACCATTTATATTGAAATTTATTAGAAGTATTGTTTATTTAATATGTATTCCGTGTGTAATTTAAATCCATGAGGTAAATATCTATAATACATAGGCGAAGGTTATTACTTTGGTAAATGGAAAAAGATCCTCATCATGCTTGTCCCTTTTATACCAACGTTGATTACATTGTTTGTAACCTGAATATTAATGATAGACATATATAATTCAGTAATCTGAGGATTTCATATTAAACTAACGGATGATCGGCTAAAATATAGTTTGGTTTTATTGTCTGTAATCTATTTTGCTAGCTTGGGTTCTTTAGTACGGAAAGTGTAAGCAAAAATTTACAAATACGTCCTTGTAGGAAATTAGCCAGTGAATTCGCCATAATATAGGGTTGCCGCCATAAACGGTATTTAAAATTTAAGTAGGAATTACCATTTTTAGTTAGTTTGAGGCTTTTATAATTTAATCAACAAACATCGGCCACTACTTCGCCGCACCGACGGTAAGTGTAGGTAAACAAAGAAGCAACATTCAAAGAAGTGTACTTACTAATGCGGCCGCTTTGTTTGTTTACAAGGGAGTAAGTCCTTTAACAGGCGAATTAGGTTTCATTGTAGAAAAATCGTTAATTACAGATGTAAAATCCTTTAAGGATCAACTATTTAACCCACAAGAACGTTTTACTTTGTATATTTCGATTAGGAAATGGCCCTTGTGTTATTACTGCACAGACCGCAACATGTACTATAAATATTTAAAAACGTCAGTTATATATGTAACGAAACAAGAGCATTGTTGTTGATTGAAGCGTTTTAATTTTTTCTAATTTGATGGCATAAGTGCATCAGCAACGGAACAATAGGCAGCTGCACTCGATAGCGACGAATATTAATACCCAAAATTAATTAGAATCTGGCGTCACATTAATTTACAATATCGAATTAATCAAAACAGATAACCTAATTCGTCGTCCTTCTCCCCGATTACCATTCGAGAGAACGAGGAAGGCCTAATCTGGACAAAACCGAGAAACTTCCGCAACAAAGCAACACATCCGATCGAAATCCCCTTTAATCCTTTCGTCCTCCGTACCAGGAGCGTTCAGGAATCGTATCTGTAAATGTCATACCGCAACAATTCGGCGAGGACCTCGAACTCTCCCCCGAATACACGAGCACCCGGAGCACCCGGAAAACTCTCTCTCTCTCCTCGGCCCCCGAGCGAGACTCTCCTCTCGTCACTCGCGCGACATATTCTCCGCGGCCCGGTCCTTCTTCGAGGGGGATTTGCCCTTTTCTCTCCGCGAAAAGACCCGCAACCGTGTGTGCGAGATATTCGCGAGAGGGCTTTCGCCAGCTTTCTGGTGTACACGCGGTCGCGATCAGATCGATACCGACGTCGCAGTGACGTCACCACTTATAAAGGTTCTCTGCCGAAGATGTGCCCTCGTGGTATACGAGGGTTGGAACCTAATCGTCCCTCGAGCGCGACTCACAGATGAGAAATCCGTGTAACGCTTGTAAGCAATCTTCTGCTCCTGGCGTTCAACTGAAAATGTGTCAAGCTGCTGTGATGTTCAAAATACGTTCAAAAATGCATTGAAATACGAATATCTCTTTAAAAATGTATTTTAAACACCTCACTTGGCAATGCATTCAAATGTGTATTAATAAAAATCAATTGCCGCACGCATAAAATGTCATCACTTGTAAACGGCTCGACCGATTTGGTTGATTTTTTTGTTATGTAAGTAATTGACATAGTAACATTTTTGGAAATTCCACTGAAAAAGTCTGAAATATAGATGGTACTTTTTGTGTAAACCTCAATCAAAAAATGTAATTCTGGCATATGCGCATGGCGGTTCTGCCGTCACATATTTTCATAACAACAACAAAGATGTGACGATGACGTTTGTTCGTTATAAACTTTGAACTAACGTTTTCATAACAACATCAAATTCCACATTAAATTCTGATGTTTTCAATCATCAACAAAACATTAAATGGGATCAGGGCTCAGGCCAAGGTGAAGCGATATAAACTTTTATAAACATGCGACAAATCAAGGTGAGAAATGTTTCGATAAACGACATGCCTTATAACAACAAACGCGAAGAACAGAAAACAAAATATGAATATACATAAAAAAGGAAAGGCGACAAGAGGACGGTGTTGTCCAAAGTGTTGTCCAGAAGGTTCGTCCAGAGGGTCGTCTAAACGAGTCGGCCGGTTGGGAAAGCGAGATTAGAGAGAGTGTCCCGCCTAAGAAGGTGGCCTGTCGACGAAAAGATCCAAGAGAACCTACCGCTCCGAAGGTGCTCTCTGACCCGCCGCGCACTATGGAGGTCCGCTCAACAGCCCTCTATTACAAGTCGTCACCCGAGCCTCACACGCTCCAGCCCTTGGGATTCGCTTTGCCCGAATTCTCTTTTTCTCTTTTTGTTTTAATACCTCTAACCTATAGGTTCTCCGCTCTAGGTGAGAATAAAATCTATTCTTCTTTTTTTTTTTTGTTTTCGATCTGTTGTTTTATTTACAGCAAGCTCTACCCCCTGTGGCTGCCAACCCCCTCCCTCAGGTGGCCGTGACATAGGGTGAAGGCGTCCGGCCCGTGAGATATGGTAGAGGCGCCGTGTCACGTGACCGTGACAATATAATATATGGGATATGGATTGAATCATGCCGAAAAAGACTAGCAGTTCCTTTAGAATTTTAGAAAGCTAGAATAGATTTTGGTGTGCAATGATGTTGTGCGAAACTTTCAAATAATTTCATTTATATTTTAAACAGTAAAAAGGATCTGAAATAACAATTCTAGATATTTTTCTACAACTTTTAATTACCGAAAGCGAATCTAAAAGGTTTATGCAAGTTTTACATTATTTCATCCTCCGAGGATAACACACAAAAGGTATATATTATATAAAAGAGAAAAGAATGGCTACGGGGTATTCCAATAAATGAGCAAGCGAAGGCGCGACGGGTCACGGCTAGTACAAATATAGATATTTCTTCCTTGTATTTAAATATAATTTCGATTTGTAAAATATTTCATTTATTTTAATAGGAATACAAAACGAAAAAAACGTTATATAATTGTAATGTCTATTTCTATGTAATTTACTGGGCTGACTTTAGAGAGCTACCTTGTTAAAGATATATTTAGTAATGCTAATCCTATAAATAATTTTTGAAAACCACTTGAGGTAAATGATAAACGTAAGTATAATTTTTATTTGTGATATACCTTACAATATTCAGGAATAATTTTATAATGAACTCAAAGATACATTTTCTGTATTTTAAGACACTGAATCCTGTTGCATTATAAAGTTTTTGTAAAACTGCACGTGTGTGTATTTTTAGGATTAAGAATTCAAAAAGCTTCAATCCTTTAATTAAAGGAATTAGAGAACAGCGGACACTGGATACGAGTTTTAGAAGTTCACAAAGTTTCAGCTCTCTAACTAACAGAGTTTGATAATTGTGGCTGATTTTACGGCAAATTGGTGCATTCCAAGCAAATCTCACCAATCACACATTTTCAGTGTTTCTTAAAAAACACATTCCAACACAACACAATGCGTAACTTAAAAGTACTTTAGGAGTTAAGAAAGTTTCAGTTGTCTAACTAAAGAAGTTTCAGAATTATGGCTGATTATACACCAACATGGCTCATTTAATACAATTTCTACCATTCACAGATTTCGCAAATGCTTTAAAATTCGAATACAATTCTGATTATGTTGAAACTAAGCACTGTTTAATAGGCATGCAATTTAGGGGATTTGCAAAATATCATCTCCAAAATTAACGGAGTTTTTCACATTTATCGCAATATTCTACAACCACATATTTCAAATAATTTATAAAAAATTATCTGAACTTCAGTTTAATCCTAACTCCGCAAGTTGAATCATCAAAATGTATTTTAGGAGTTTAGAAAGTTCCAAGTTTCTAACTTAGGAAATTTCAGAGTTGTGACAGATTATACGGCAACATGGCACATTTATTGCAACTTCCACCATTTACAGAACTCGATTCTTTTTTGAGAACTGATTACACCTCCGATTTCGTTTAAACTTCGCAAGATGAATAACGATAACGTACTCGAGGGATTCAGAAAATTTCAAATTCCTGGTTTGGGAAGTTTCGGAGTTGTCGTTGATTATGCAGCAAGTTAACGTATTCCTTGCAATTTTATGTATCACTTTTTTTCAATAATTCTTAAAAAAAAGTATTTTAATTTGTCAACTCTCTAACTTAATGCAATTGGTAATAAATATTCTGTAATTATCCATCTGACACTGATTTAGATGAGAATTTAAGAAATATGCCAAGTGCAAATGCAGGTACCTTCTTACAAGACAATCCAAGTAATGTTGCAAATGTATTGGTTCAAGGAGCAAAGTAATTCACTATTTTCATTATCCAAGTAATTCTGATGGATGTAAATCCTCCGACGTGTCAAAGGAAGAAATTTTAAGACACTGGCTGTTATATCCAATTTATGAAGACTCTGTTTTCTGCTTCTGTTGTAAAATTTTTGGAAAACCTCATACTAGCCCATCTCATCTAATTGGCTTTTCTGATTAGGTGCATTTGTCTCTAACATTTGAAGACATGAAACTAGTGGAAACCACAATGAAAGTATTAAATAGTGGATGAATTTTATTAATACTCTAAAGACAAACACTGCCATTTGTCAGATCCTCTTTTGACAGGCCTACCTTACACCGTCAATATTATTGAAGCAGTAATATTAACGCAATGTTATTGACCGATTAAAGCCACCCCTCGTACGCGTCAATAATAACGGTCAATATTCCGTTCAGTACTGTGAAGAAGCCATGATTTATTTTACATTTAATTTCACTTTACATAAGTACAATCTTATTAAGTGTGATGTCGTTACAAAGAACACAGGGAACATTCTGGCGAATATATATGTTATTTGAAGATAGACCTTTTCGAGTTTACTATAGATAAAATTCTAAAGGTCAAGTAGTTCGCAGCAATAGAATAAACGCCGTTTCCTCTTCTTTACCAGCAGAATTTGAGTTCTTCTGATTTGTGCTCTTTTTCCCAATAACCATCTCACAGTAATTGAACAAAAAATGCGTAGATAACTGAATACATCCATTCGAAACTACATTAATTTATATTAATAGGCTGAAATAGTACCTGAAAAAAAAAACTGGTGAATATCTGAAGGGAAAAATGAATACAGTGTAAATGAAATTAAAAAAAATATACTGCACCTAAAATTAAAAACACCCTTATTATTTAAAAAGTTGTACCTGTACATAAGAGAGTATCATAACCAGAAATTTAAAAAAAAAGTTTGGTATAGACTTACCCGAAAATAAAAAATTACCACTTATCCACAAAGCGTTAAAAACACAAGAATCCTTTCCGCTTTTTTGAATTTTCCTGTTCAACCAAACCGCAGCAAACTGACTGCGAAACGATGATTTGATTTTACTTGGCGCGTTCGTCAAAATATGGACCTACCTGAAAATAAAAAAGTATAACAGCTGAAAATAAAGTAAAATACTTATTTATTCCACGTATTTCCACTACTCCAGTGGAAAATTTGGGCTTACAAAATCGGATAATTGCTGAGTGTAACTCAATTAGAAACAAACTTGGTGTGTTTGAAAGAGTTCGGCAGTCAATGATGAGAAGATTGAATGCTTGTATCAAAGCTGAAGAAAGTAATTTTGAACATCTATTGTAGATTAAGAATCTTAATATGTACTTGTTGATGATAAAATAGTGTTACTCTCACAAAATTTTTAATTATGTACCTTCGAAATGAAGCGATTTTTCTAAAATCATCCAAGAATAAAATATTTTTAGAATAGTACAAGGAATAACCCCTTTAATTTTTTGCCGCATGTTTAGCAAACATCCTGTATAATATATGTTATATAATATTGTTAGTTCCACTTTTAATTCTCTGACTGACTGAATAAATATTACTCATCTTAAAACGAAACATTGTTAGCAAAAGAAATAGAACAGGGAAAAGTAAGAAAAAATACGAAACAAGAAAATTAACGAAACCAATCCCAAAAAGCCTTCCGACAGACGTTTATACTCTAGAATTCCTTTTACCTAATACTAATTTAAGTAATTTTTACCTAGTAATCAAAGTTCATAATGAATGTGAAACATAAGGAGTATCCTTTACTATACCAATAACGCAAGGCCAAATAATTTAGAAAAAATGCGACGAATACCTCAGGCATGAACAGTGGCGGTCATAGGGGGGGCCACGGGGGCCATGCCCCCCCCCCCCTATGACCGCCACTGTCTCCATCGTTTCTTCATCAATTGGAATAAAGCAGTGATGTTTACGTGTGCCAGGAATGGTTTGAGATTTTTAGCTTAGCTCAACCTCAGTTGTTCAGATATTAAGAAGAATAACATTCTCGTGTAATTATTTTCATGTGTAATTAACATTTAAAAAACACTTTAAAATAAAATAAGTCGAAAATACTTTTCGCGATCTTATAGAGGAATTTTAAACTTTGGCTTTTATTATGAATAAAGTTATCAAAACTAGCTGCATATATATTTTTATTTGTGAAATGCTGGTACCTACTTCGTAACCAAACTACATATATATTTTTCCTCGTTTTTTTGCCTTAATGTCTCATTTTCAGTGTTTAGGTACTGCTTACTTTAAGCCCACTTTAAGTTAACGATTTGGTCCATGCCCCCCCCCCCCTTCTCAAAGTGTATATGACCGCCACTAGGCATGAATTTACATAAGCGTTTGAACTTTAAAGGCAACATACGTAATATGAAAATGATTTAAATGTACACTACCCTAATTTACTCACCAAAATTATAAATATAAGCCACTGAGAGTCTAGGAGCCATACGTCAGTAGTAAGAGGATCACAATAGCACTGAAAATTTAACCCAACCGATTGCGAGCTATTCTCGAATTTGACTAATTTACGCTGCTCACTCCGTGAGAAAAGAGAGAGTTTACGTAATGATTTACCTTGTTAACAAAACGATGATTTACTAATGGACATGATTCCTTTTTTTTTGATGATTGTCTCCGACATTTCAGTGATATAAAATGCCCGAACAAAATGGGCACAATTTAACGCTCGTGCTACAATTTGTGTAAATTATTGGGTCTTTGTACCCATAGGTTTTTCTTTGGATTTATGTATTTTCCATAAAACAAACTCATTCATTCTAAAAATCCAAAACTATAAATTTATTTATTCGATAATTATTTGGAAAAATACATATACTTAAAATAAATACAATAATAAAATGATGCAACGTTTCCCTATGTAAGTTGACATGCGTTTGGACTATTGTAATAATTTACTAGAATATTGTATAAAAATAGATTCAGATGAAAGCTTTAGTAACATTATTGATGAAGTTAATAAAATTACTTTATAATTAAACAAAGAAACATGTTTTCCTCTTCCCTATAACGTTACAAGATAAGTTGAAGATATTAAGTTTTCTGGATCAACGAATGGTTTGAAAATAGTGTCCAGAAGACTTAAAAGAAGAGTGTATGCTATCTATAGATTGATCACAATTTGCAAAACCATCTATTTGATGTAAGAGTTTCTAAAGTGGTTTACAATAGATCTGAAAGTTATTGAGTAACCACAGCAGGCCCAGAAAGTGTTTCCGAACTGATCTCCTGAATTCCTCTAAAAAAACTTCTCAACGCAAAAAAAAATCAACCACAGTTGCCTCAGAAAAAGAAAAACCATTATGAAAATCCAATCAACCTAGGTACATTATACAAATCACCCATTCAGTTTTCCAAGCAATTTTCTACAGTTCTCGTTTAAAAATAGTAGTTTCGTGCGTGAAAACGCGATTTTCGTAACGTTTGAAATGGAGAAAATTGATTATGACGGAAAATCTCTTTTCGTGTTGCGGGTAAAATTAGATGAGCTGCTGTTCCTTACACAAAGGATGGAATGAAAGGAGGATATTGGACATTTTTTGGGTACAAAGGCTAAACTCATCAACCTTAAAAATAATTTATACTTTTCAACAATGTTAAACTTACGGTTTATTTCTGGACCAGTAAAATTACTTTGTCATAAAGACTTCTAATTTATTTCAAAAATTAGGAAAAGATAGGTTCACTCAAATTAACAAAATTCAATTAACTGGTACTTTTAATTATTTTTTTATCTTTTTACCTTCGGCCGGTGCAACCACGTGTGTTACAATAAAAATAATTTAATAAAAACATATTACATTTCACGAACATATGCTTATCATGTGCCGTCAAAACAATTAAAAATGTCGAATAGATAACATAACTCTTCATTAGATAACAGAACTATTTATGGTTTCCAGTGGGTGGTATGTGGTTTAACACAGGATAATGGAATTAGTAAGAAATTGACTCATGCAAAAAAACTTAGAAATACTTCATTAATGGAAATATTCCAATATATACCAATACAATTCAATTGATTTCGTATATCCAAGTTAAAAAGTAGCTCCAAACATTAAACTATTAAAAATATTTCACCAAAGAGATTTCACCTTCACCAATTTTCATTTCCCATGTTTGGAAGAGTAATATTTTACACCATCTACCGTAGATGCTCTGGCATACTTAGCAAGAAGTGTATTAACATCTAATTTCTCAGTAGCAAGTCGCCTGAAAACAAAGAAAACACGAATTAACACCAGCAGTTCAACCTACTCTCAAGATACCCTTACCGGATGTATGGTGCAATTTCTGGAACACTCCACTTCTCTTTGGCATTAAATAATACCTGAAACCTTTGTATGATATTTTCAGGCAAGTTTTTCTCATCAAACTCCCAAATAACATTAGGTTTACTCTGCTTGTCTATGATAGAAATACCTTGAAGCATATCTTCACTGGTATGCATTCCCTCAGGTACCGATTCCCTCCAAGCCTGCATGAACTCGTTGAGCTTAAATTTACCAGCACCATGTAGAAGTACTTTGGCAAAGAATTTGCATACTAGTGTTTCATTGTATCTGTACAAAGGTAAACAGTCGATGACTTTTGATTCTTCGGCATACCTGTCGAATATACCGCATACGACTTCCCTTGGGACAAGATCATTTAAAGCTTCGACTGTTCCCATGAAGTCCACTTGATCTAACGGCCAGGAGTTCTCATCAATAAGTTTTAACATGTAGGAGAAGGCTCTAAAATGATACTCATAGTGTAACAGTCTGATTTTGTCGTCTATTGTAACAACATCTAAAGTAGTGAGAGCTTCGTCCAGTTCAGCATCGGATGCTTGGATTTTAGCTTTTAACTCTTCCAACGTTAGCAGTTTACTTTTATCTATTTCGTACTCAAATTCTGGTCCTCTGTACATAGTCTCTTCAAGTAAAGTTTCCAGTTTTTTTAATTTAGGTCTGCTGATGGTTGCTTCGAGGTATTTGTATGACATATGTTTCACTTCAAGTTTTTGTACTGAGAAGTCTTCATCGCATTTTATATCATCGTTGAACTGCAAGTTATTAACCAGAAGTAGACAGTTGGAAGTTTCTGCTTCGATTACATGAAAGGTTTTAGTTTGTGTACATATGACCACCTCTTCTGTATCATCCCCTTTGATGAACAAAGTACTGCCTTGAGTAATTTCGTTTTCTAAGACGGGATCTAATTGTAATAATCTGTAGTTGTTGTCGTCAAGGTTTTCAGAAGTAAAATATACGCACTGAGCTAAAGGCTTCAACTCCGCTTTGTCCAGTTTGGCTCGGGCTAAGTCCTCAGTGATTTGCTTGAAAGCCCTGAAATTGAAACAGTGTTAGGCGATGTCTATGTTTGGTACTGTTTATTTTACCTCTCTTCGGTCATTTTGCACTGATTTCACAATACACGTCCTAATACTTTGTATAGTTTTTACTGTAACCTCTTAATTTCACAAATGTACAGAACTTACGAACCTACCCACACGGTTTTGCCGCCAAGATCGTAGGATCACAATTTTTAGAAGACCACAGGTGTTAATAAGGAAAGTTTCACGAAACATAAAATTTGTAAAACTTACCTGAAAGTACAAGTGAGTTCTCATTAAATTAGATAAGAAGACGGAGAATATTTAAGACTTTTATAAGTTCGGTCAGTAAAATAAGCATTAAGACTAGGTCTGTCAGGGAAACTTGGGTTGGTTCGATGAGTGCAGTTGTCAACCGTCAAAATTGAGGAAAGCCATGGTCACGCTGTCGAATGTCAGAACATAAACAAAATGTCAAAAGTGTAAACAAATCGGTTGCCCTGCAAGTTCTTGGCTATTTACACCCTTTACCCGTCGCCCCCTTTTTAGCTAATTAGGGGTGATTCGACACGTACTTACGGACACCTTTCGCGTGAATTAATCGATACTATCATGGAAACGAAAGTGGCTTTCTGGTGGTTGAAATCCACTCCAACCCTTCCACAGGAGAACGGGAACGCCAATCTGGTAGTACCACATCTCGATCTACACTCCGGGTCTTTAATAGAATTGGTGAGGGTCTTATAGATTTTTGCAAATTTAGATAATACATGTACAGAGGGAGGTTTTGGGAGTATCCCATTCCGGCCTGAGGGTGTGTCTGAAATATGTTATGAAGGAGCAGTCCAAAACACTGTTAGCAGTGTTTGATGCGAAAGCAGCAGCGAAAAATGGAAAATAGGGCAGCAGCTTTTCTCTATATTAAAGCCTTAATAAAATCATAACTACCCACAGTGTTGAAATTTTGGACTGTTTATCATTAACACATGTATTTCAAAAAAAAAATCATTACAAGATTTGGTCATGTGGAAATCAAACATTAATCAACGCATTAATATCACAATCTCATCCATTCCTACTATTTCAATACTTACATATGTTTTATTTACAGGATCAGGACAATAATGCTGATACAGACATCGACGTGGGCAGCATAATTGAAGAGATCAACAGAGTAGCGGCCCAGAGCCCCCTGGGTCCCTATGAGAAGGTAGGAGAAGAGCGTGACGTCGAGGACTTGATGAGGGAAGCTGAAAAGATCTACCTAGAGAGCTCAAAGAGTTTTGAGCAGTTAAGCCAAAGAAGTAGAACCTCCCTGAACATAACTGATCTATTATCAAACCTTTCAAAAGACTCCACTCCTACCCCCAAAAGCGTCAGCCCCTTGCCAATGGACCCTAATCCAGATGCCAATAGTGGCAGTGATGAGTATACAGAGGATTTTTCGGAAGAGAGTAAAATTGACTCGCCCTCGCCGATTCAACAGGATGTACCACTAATTCCGCCTGTAACTGAGCAAATTAAAGTATCAGCTTCTGAGGACAATCTCAGAGTTGCTGATAGAAGTATCAGTATGAGCTCAAATACGATATCAAAATCGAAATCTTTTGGGTCATTTAGGGAGTCCCTAAGTTACAAAAGTTTTAATGAAAAACTTGCTGAGAAAGAGGAGATGGGTAAAAAGGAAGAGATTGTGAGTGAGAAACTGGAACCACATAGGGAGATTGATGAAGATTATGAGAAGAAATTGAAAAATCTCAACGATCTGATTGATATAAAGAATAACTCCATACAGACACTGCAGGAGGATAATAAATTCTTGAAGCTCGATATTGAAAATATTAAGGTAAGATTTTTCAATTTAACTATCCTTCAATGTGGTGTTTAACAACGATTCTGAAGTTATATGGTATAAATTGAATATAGATAACAAAGAATATTACTGAAATCTTGCAGATTTTTAAATTTAATTTAAATTATACTAATGTCCTAAAATGGCTGACCTTACTTAATCTATGCTATAAGCATGCAGTACTCAACCAAAATTTTCAACACATAATCTCTGGCAGTACCAATTTTTAAACTACCAGATTTGAATTATATCATTTTAAACAGTCACCAAAGAAAGTTTTATTACAATGTTTAAAAGTACTTTATTCATATAAACTTATTACCAAACTGAAAAACACAACATACTTTTTTAAATAGGAAATTGAGAACACACTGGATTATTACTATTATGTTTTATTTATCATTATTTAAAAAATTTTGCAGATGGAAGCACATGCATAACTTTGGTAAAAAAATTCAGTCAAGTTTCATGTGTTAGTCATTCTAAATTAACATAAAATGCATTTCAAGCTTTGGACCTAATGTAGGATAAATAAATAAACATCCTAAGCTTCAGATGTAGCCTCAGCTATAACACGAACAGCAGCAAGGGCTTCTTTGGCTGTCGCTAGAATATATGTCGCTGGCAGCACAAAACCATGCCTAAAAGTTTTCATCAGTAATCATTCACATATGGCAACAATAAAAACATGAACTTTTATGTTTTTAAAATTCTTGTGGGATTTACCTTCCTCTGTCTCTCAGTTCGATCGTGTATGAGTACTTCATCTTTATTGTACCCTTGGCCCAGTCATCAGAACCTCCAGACGCAGGATACAAAGTAGATCCAGCAGGTCCTGTCGTATATCTGTGACCCCCTACTTTGTACATAGCATTCGCTGCTCTGTTAGCTACTTCTTCGAGGTCTTTATAATCTGGTGGGACAACTTTAGCGTATCCCCAAGGATACAAGATGTATTGCCCATAGGAGTGGAAGGATATGGAAGATTTCCAATTTGCAGAAGTGCCTAAAAGTAAAGGAATTTAGAAACACTTTTGCCAATTTGATTTGGAGGATAAATTTATAGCAAAGTTTAACCAATTGGTTTCAAACATTACCCGTGATAAATCTATGAATGGCAGCAGTTTCAGGTTCCGAAAATGCTCCAGAACCTCCATAGATCTCACTGCAGGGGTTTTTGGATGCGCCTTGGCCGCCCCATCGGTATCTAATTTAAAACAGTGCATTACAATATCTTCAAATTAAAAACATGTTTTCAACTACTTTAACCGTCTCCAATATTTTTAAAATAATGAATTTCTTTGTGCTTACCCGAAGTTTCTGTTCAAATCAACTCCAGAACACGCCCCACTCCTTCTGTTCTTCCTCCACAATCTGTCCACTGTATGGGTGTATTCGTACCCATCTGGGTTCATCATGGGTGCGAAGTACCAGTCAATATTTTGCACATATTCTGGTTCATTTTCGAAATTAGACACCAAATGATTGATTATATAAGTGACAGTCGCAGGACTAATCCATTCCCTGGCGTGAATCCCTCCATCTATCCACATCGCCTTGTTGCCAGCTTTGCCATTCGAAATTTTCAATACCTGGAAATGCATGATTATGGTTAATTTTAAATTTGGTAAGAAAATTCCAAATGCCCGCTAAAACGGGGTCATATTTCTTTACCTTGAGTGGACGTCCCTGTATGGAATGTCCTATGATCTGGACTGTGCAAAGTTCTGGGTAGGTCTGGGCTAAGAAATCGAGGTAGCCGTGATGGTCGTCCATTCTGTGATAGGCTTGCCATGTAAGACGGTGGCCTTAAATTAAATTGTGTTCATTATTGTATAGTATTGATGTATATAAATATAAATGAGCGATTGCATATCCATGTATATATTGAACATATTCGAAATCAGCAATCTCGGAAACTCCTGTGTGCATAACTTTAGCCGAAAATAACGAGTTCATACAATTTTTGGGTCGCCATATTGAGTTTCCAATTCTAATGCTAGATTTATAATGAATGATCCTGAAAACTCATTGACCTGTCATTTTTATTGCTGGCTTCTAATAACACCAAAAATAACATTTTAGGGCATTTAAATTAGTTTTGTGGGGTTCGGAGATACATGCAATTTGGTCAAACTATTCTACCCTTTAATTACAGTTCAGGGTATCAAAATATAGTCGAAGCATTTTTAGAATGGATACGATATTTTAGAACATTTAGCAGCAATGCTGATTCATGCAATTCTGGGCTACTTTTGAGGTTAGTTCGAAATCAAGGGGTAGTCAGCTAACTTCGACTTCAGATTCAAAACTCAGCAGGTCAAAATATATTACGTCTCTGATGTTGCAGCTTACATACCTAAGAATCTATAGCTTACTGTTAGGTCTTAAGTTACTAAGACATGTCTCGTAGTAACCTAAAACCTAACAGAAATCAGTCAGCTTGATTAAGTTCAGGACAGAGAAAAGGGTAAACATAACACACTATCAAAAATGTTGGAGTTATGAGCATAAACACCTTAGTGCCCATGTCGAGATAACCTTTGCCATGACTGCAATGAACCAGATCGTGGTGCTAAGAATTGTGGCAACTCAGTGGCCTGCCTAATAGTATATCTAGACTAAATATACCCTTGTCTTACTGTGACCAGTCAATTACTTTCTTTTATGTACCTGTGCCGTTAGAAAATTATATTCATTGAATTAATTTTAAAATTAAAATTACCAAAATGTATTATTCAATCATTAAACATTTACATTTATTAATATGGTTGCTTAATTATGAATAAAGAACAGTAAAACACGCAGGTAGAGCCAGCACAGGGTCCGTGCCTGAACAAAGCGCATTTACAGTCACATTTTGCGTGTGGATGGTTCAGCGATCAGATTTTGATGGATTTGGTAAATTTGGACTTCACCTGTTATCCAAAACATAATTCGCGTGTTATTTAAAAAATAATTCGCCTGTTATCAAAAAAAAATGGAAAAATTTAAACGTTTTGATTTTATACTCAAATTATTTTTTGTTTTTTTTTTTTTGTGCAGCGGAATATAAAAGATGTGCAAATAATAACATTAGATTACCAATTACCCAATTATCTAACCCAATCAAGTTTGATTAAGGCAATTGTTAAATATAAGTAAAATGAAATGTTACATTTTTCAAAATGGCCAAAAAGGCGTTGTTTCGGTGAGTGCGAAAATGGAAGATTTTACTTTCAAACAGCCCCATACCCATTGATGAAATGAAGTTTGTAGGTGTATAAATTTATGGGGTCAATTTCTGTATTTACCCGTTATCAGATAAAAACAAGCTATTACTACTGTCATTTTTTTGAACAATTAGTTACGCTTTTTCACAATCAGCCTAAGAAGCTATAAAAATGACGACTATATACATCATCACAATATGCGTTTGTCTATTTGTCAATATTCTTTGCGGTCAAACCGCATCTGACAAGGAGTTTATTCCAGCAGAACAAGCCATCTCAGTCTCTCGTTGCTCTTCAAAGGGATTCCCTGTGTTAGTTAAAGCACAACAATCATTTTGTATATCTTAGATTGACTCTGGAAACAGTATACATTGAAAACTAAGCAATGATGTGATATAAATCTAATTGGTCATGTTTCGAACACCTTATACCTTGCATCACATGGTATAATTAAATTGGATGAAAAATTAACATTGTACAACGCACATGAATCCGAAACAATGTGAGATAGGATTTAGTTAGTGTTGAATTATCTTAAATAAAATATTAAGCTATAATTATATATCACGTCTCTAGATATAGAATCCACCTCACGTAGTTTGTTTCGGAATGAAATTACTAGAATAACACATGAAGCTTCACAAGTAAGGTTCACTTGATTCAAGTCACGTTTGTTTCTTTTTTTTGAAAACAATGAGTTATTTCGTGTAAATGAAGGTTGTGAAACGAATATGAATTGTTGATTTCATTTCAGTTTATACATACAGGAATATTACAATAAAATTTCTGTACAAGTATTTGGCTTTACTCTAGGAACCAAATGTAATAAATGTAAATAATGAATGCTGAATAATTAGTAACTTTTATTAGATAAAGCATTACATGTTACATCAAGACATAAATTCGAACAGAATTTGCAATAGAGGAAAAGCCAAATAGGAATAAGACCGTCAATTATTTTTGGCGTAGAAGCATATGTGCCTCTATCCCCTTTCTATTTGGCGTTTCTTTTAGTACACGTATTCATTGTTTATTAGAAATTAAATGTTGAAGCGATTTTCAAATTTTAGTATTTTTAGATTTAGTACAGATAAACACACTGGTAAATATGTTATGGTGCCCAAATTGTGTAATAAGTTTACATACCTTTCCTGTAGTCGAAGTCTTCTCCGAGAGGCGGATTTTCCTCGTCGATAGCTTTCTGTAAGTCCTCAATGACGACTTGGTACTTGATCTGTTCCTTGTCCAAAACTGTCTTTACTTTTTCCAAAGAACCAGGTTTTACCAGAATATCTACTGAGGTTAGGTTACCTCCCCACATTTTAATATCTGCGAGCAATAAAGGAAATTTTATTGACGTTACATGTACGAAGTTAAAGCAGTACCTTCATCGTCCCTCAGTTTTGACAATACGTACAGCTTGTCTTCTTCATCGACGTCAATTTTCCATAACTGATTTCCGGTGTAGGAAATCCTTGCTAATGGCGACGTGGATTCATTGGATATTGTTGTTCTTTGCTGGATTTCAGGCGGTAATACAATTGGCGGTTCGTCAATTATATCTTCAATTACGTATTCGTCTTTGGAAGCTTAAAATTATGTGTAGGTTAAAGAGACATTCTCGAATACTGTATGATAGCATAGGATACAAGGTAGAAGGAAAGTAATAGATGCTTTTAGAGTATGTTTCGCTTTAACGTAAAGTTTTTGATCAATGAAACTGATAAGGTTAAAGTACAGAGTGTTTCCGAATATGTAATACAGGCTTCTGGATTTTGTATTGATAGAAACATTGCGTATGTAGTGCAAGTTATGTTTAAAAAATATTTTACTGCTAATGATATTCTTTAATTTTTATTATGTACTCGAAATTTATGTTAGGAATTATTGTTTTCTTTCTATTAATTTTTTTACAAGTTACTACCAAAGGTAGTAAGTGTGTTATTATGGAAACTGAATTTTCCTATATTAGTTCTTTATTATAAACGAGCTGCCACCACTAATTAGTCTCTTAAAAAAACAAGTTCTTCCCCTGTGAGTTGCCGCATTATTTACAACAAAAACCTGCAAAATTCCAAACAATTTAAAAATGCTCTTTTTACCACTCTATTTTTTTGGGTGAATTGGACAAAAATAAATAGTTCTTAATTTTTTTTTCGAAAATGCGCCCCTTCCGAGTTATAAGCAATTAAAGTGCAAAAACTGGCCATTTTCAAAAATTCATTGCCATTTTTTCGCTAAAAATATTCGTTGTGCCTTGTACTTTATGCCAATATTTCTTTTATGTAGGCTTCTTGTTCTTTTACCTTTGAAAGTTGCACTTGCATTTTTATAAAACATTCAGATTTTAGTTGTGGGGGTCTCACTTTTTTAGATACGTCGCTCTCATCTGGTCTCATAATCATCTCTCAAATCTCGTCATTTTTACATTTTGGTTAACAAGTTCAGAGTTCACATCTATATCGTCGAGAAGCCAAGAACAAATTTCTTCGCTACTACATGTTACTGCTGTATGAGAAATAAATTTTTGCTGAAGCAGAAATCAACACATCATTATTATTATCGTGCAACATCTACCCATATGTACTAGTATTAGAATATTTTATTTTTTCTGATCTTGGTTGCGACCATCCAATCAAAATACGATGTAAGGTCAATGAATTCCTTAATAATGCTAATTGAAACAAGTTTCGAATACACTAGGGTTCATCATCAGTCACCATCAATGCTCTATGTACAGTGCGTAGTAAATATGTAAGTAACGTCATTAAAATGACGGTACAATTAAATACTTAAAACAGACGTGACACTAATAGCATCTAAAGCAAAGAAATAAGTAAGAGATAAGCACTTATTTGGTTCCAATTCTTCATACAGAGTTAATGGTTGTGCTACGAGGTTTTAATGACTGTTATTTGGAAGTTTTTTGACTGGGTGAAGAAAAACGACAAGGTTTTCGATATTTTTGTCAGTAATCTTGAGTATAAAATTTGAAACAAATTCTGAAAATCAATTTACAGTCACATGTACAACAATGGTAGTGCAAATTTCAAGATTAAAATAACAATATGCCGAACATGAGAAATATTAGCTCAAAGTACAAAACTCAATGAATATTTTCCGCAAAAAATGTCTAGGTAGCTTGGATAGAAGCTAACATATGAATTTTAGAAATTGTCCTTTTTTTGGGCGCCCTTTAGTTGCTTATAATTCGGAATAGGTGCGTTTGCCGAATAGTCCAAGAAGAAAAAATGTTCAATGTACCCAAAAATAAAATTTGCAGTTTTTGTAAATTTTTTTCAATCTTGCAAGTGTTTTGGTAATAACGAATTACCTCCTACTCGGGTAAAAAACTGTTATGTTTTTGTTATCAGTAATTCGAGAAATCGATTTCAAAACGTTTTATCCAGTTAACCTCCCATGAGGAGGTAATTTGCCTTTTAAGCATCTAGTTAGGGATGAGCCGCTCGTGCCACTTGTGGTTTGTTTGCAAACTTAAGAAGCCTGTTATTTGGAAATACCACATTAAGAAATTTATGTTTTTCGATGAAAATGAGGAAAAAATGAGCCAAAATTAAACTATATAGGCAAAAATGGATGTTTTAAACATTTTCAAAATTACATAAATTAATTTGTTCTTGATCAAAATAAGATGAAAAAAATGAGCCAAAATTGAACTATATGGGCAAAAATGGATGTTTTAAACATTTTCAAAATTACATAAATTAATTTGTTCTTGATCAAAATGAGATGAAAAACAGTAGAATTTAATAATAAGAAAATCGACGCTAAGTAGAGTTTGTTGGTTTATTAAAAAGGAAGCTCCCATTAAAAAAAAATAATAAAACCCTTAAACGTTTCACATTCAAAGCTACTCCCCACCCCTCTTATCTCAACTTTTAATTAAAAAACTTTTCCTTTATTTAATAACTTTAGGTAAAAGATAATGTCTCCCACAAAGTTAACAGCTATTAGACATGCCTTGTTTAAGAAACTTCCATAACTAAATAATAAAAAAAACCTGTTATCAAAAAAATTAAACTAAAACTATTGATATTATACTTTTAACTGGACCGGAGGCTCGTCCATAAACCAGACCCGCCGCGGCCGACAGGAGCAGCACCAGCACCAACTTCTTCGCCATCGCGAGACTCCGGACCGGTTCCGGGGGCCGCTTCTTATACTCCGGTCACGGGCGGGGGGGCTTGACCCCCGCGATAACGGTCAGCCAAGCCTGAAAGAAATGCGATATAAAATATATAAGAGGCGTGGAAAGGTAACGGACCTCCTGTACCAAAAGGTCGGTGGAGGTCAGCAGCCGATGATAAGTGCAGGAGGAAACGGTTTACACTTGACAAAATTCAAATTTTTCCATTTTACAATTGCACAAAATTTTGACCACAATCCCCTTTCTCCTTTTCTCCCTTAAATCTTAGAATGATTTGCGTCTCCAGGACAAATATTGACATAGGTAGTGTCTCTTATCTAATAGACTATTAACAAGCACAATTCTTTATCTAATAACAGTCTAATAGCAATATTTACTTTTCTGGAGAAACGTCGCAAAATACCTATTCCTCTCTTAATGACACGTAAATATGCTCGTATTGTTCATTGAACATACCTAACGGTTAATCTCCTGTAAAATATTTAACGTCACGATTTTATGTAAATAAGAGTAGATTTTCTGACGTTATAAAATCCTTTGGTTCGTTTATTTTTATGAAAATTGCGTAAGTGGACGTAATGTTAAAGAGTACTTTTTATGTTTGCTGTTACACTTGCGTTCTGATAAAGTTGGATGTGTTTTAGATTTAAAAGCGCTTTATACCTCCCTAAAGTGCGTTCCAAAAGATCTCGCTTATAATCCATTTGCTTGTGAGAAACTGTTAGTAAAATATATTTCATTTTTACTCTATATATAGCATTATTTATTAAAACAAAAATAACAAAATAAACTTTTGATCCAATTGTTATTTTAAGGGTAAATTGGTGAGTCGAAAAGGAGGCGGAGGACTTTGGCGCTCGGCGGTCAGACAAGACCAAATGTTACATTAATCCTACAGGACGATACCACCACAGGCTACTCATGCCCATAGGGCGTTAAATATTTTACATTAATAGAATAGAAAGGAACGTGCAGATGCTGTCACGGGCACACGGCGGGTTATTTCCAGAGGCATTTCATTTTGAGGCAATGTATCTGTGTTTGTACTATATTTGCTGTGCATGGATTTGAGGCAATAATCTTAAAGATTCAAGACGATTCCTCCGGATATTCACAATAATTAACAAACTAACACCGGAGGAAGACTCGGACAGAGGTTAATCACCATTGGTAAATCGCTGCTCTACACGTTTGAGTCATGGTTAACGAAACGTACCGATGCCGCCCGCCGATAATCCTTTGTCGTCGCTCTCTCACTATTCATCAGCCCAGTGTGTCAAAACTGTAATTCAAATAAGCTGTTTCTTCCTCTCATATTACATCTTTCTTACATCTTTCCCATTTTTTTCTCATGTCGCTGTATGCAATAAGCCGTTCAGTCATTGGCCATCCCTTTAAGGAAGTTATTATCATATAATCATCAAACCTTCCTGTACGGGGTTCGACATCATAACTTCCGTTTTTGAAATGCGTCACATTCAGGCTGTAGAGGTCGTAGTAGGCGGACAATGACCTTATTCGACAGGCATACTTGTAAAGTTTTGTTCCGCACCCTGTCAGTTGCCATGGTGCGTTGGAAATCGGTTCAATGTAGCCCCGGTAGGCCCTGTCCTAGATCGGACATAGATTGTTACACAGGTGGCTTCGTTCAGACAAACCGGGAGTGTGACAAGACGAAGAACTGGAGTCCATCGGTCCTTTAGAACACCAGAGAACATTGGTGCTGTGAGAGCCTCAATATTGTGATCACTATGGTGTTTTGCGCGCAAACATGCGTCTGCCCTTAGACTTTCCGACTGTTCGTGAGACGAATTCTTCACGATAGTCTTCATTACCATCCTTACAAGTTGGCGATTGTTCAATAACACTGTGAGCGTGACTTAAATTCTCGGAGGAATGCCTGTGAGGCACTTCTCGAAAACGTTCCTGAGGACGCGATTGGTTTTTACAGTGATGAGGCCCATTTCCACTTGAGTGGATACGTCAATAAACCAATGCGTTAATGAGCTAACACCAACCCCCGTGAATTGCATCAGAGGCCTCTGCATTCACGTAAAGTAACAGTGTGGTGTGCAGGCTCCTCAGCTGGGTTTTTTGAAGAAAATGATGTAACAGTGATAATGAATTCTGACTAGTATGTGAAAATATTGGAAGAATTTTTCCCCTCGACTTGAAGAATTGGATCTAGAGGACGTTTGGTTTCAACAAGGTGCAACGGCTCACACTTCCAGTGCATCGATGACTGTTTTGAGGAAACACTTCCCGGGGCGCCTGATCTCAATAAGGGTCTCTTTGAAGTGGCTCTCCCGATTTGGCCCCTTGCGATTTTTTTTTGTGGGGTCTTTGAAATCCCGCGCGTATGTCAACCGTCCAAGGACGCTTGAAGATCTCAAGGAAATTACCAACACACCTGCTGCCATGCTGGAAAGGGTTGTGGCACACACCAGAAATCGTCACCTACCTGCCATAATTTTTAAAGCTGTGTAAAAAAAACCTTTACATATGTATCTATATTATAAAAAAATTTTAATTCAGAAAATGAATTTCATTGCGTTTTGAAAAAAGAAAGTTATGATGTCGCACCCTGTAGACACCATGTGTCGCAAAATATTCTACACTCGAACGTCTTCTTCGGGTTATTACCGCAAGTATACACAGCCGCACACACATGCAATAAATAATTTTACCACTTTTGCATCTCGCCACAAGTATGGCAGATATATTAACAGCCTAACGGTATCGTGAACTTTCCTCAATTGGAGTGCCATATTGTGACATTTCCTTTCGAAATTTATTTTCGTTACATTGTAGCGCAAGTACGGCAATATTCAGCACCTTGGTGACACTATGGAATAATTTTTGTTTAGGTACAATCGTATTGTACTAAATTAAGTACAGTAATGTCATACTGTACTATATAATTTTGAGCACTGTTTAATCGTATCTTAAAAAGCTTTCTTATACGAAGTATGGCAACACTTTTTCACCTCACCGCAAGTATAGGAGAGTACCAAGTACCATACTGTACGGCGATCACGTAAATATCGTCGGATTACGAGGCTCGTTTGAAAAGTCCGTGGAAAAATGAAAATGCAAAATTTTTTGGAAGACCCTTTTTTATTTTCCAACAAAGTCTTCTTTTAGACATAAACACTTTATCCATCGCTGCTCTAGTTTTACTGATCCCTTCCGAATAATACGATTTGTCCAAGTCTGTAAAATAGCCATTCGTTTCTGCAATCACCTCCTTGTTTGGACAATTTTTCCCGCCAATCATTTCTTCATATTGAGAAATATGTAAATAATAGTCCGATGGAGCCAGGTCTGGAGAATAGGGACGGTGTGAAACGAATTGGAATGGATATTTCCATTAATTTTGCGGCCACAACTGCATAGGCGTAAGCTGGTGCGTTGTCGTGATTAAAAAGGACTTTTGTGGGTCATTCATGGATATTTTTCTTGCAGCTCGGTTTTCAAGTGGTCCAATAACTATTAATAATATTCACCTGTAATAGTTTTACCTTTTTCCAGATAGTCGATGAAGATTATTTCTTTGCAAATCCCGTTAGGTTAGGTTAGGGTAGGGTAGGGTAGGGTAGGTTAGGTTAGATTAGGGTAGGATAGGGTAGGATAGGTTAGGTTAGGGTAGGATAGGTTAGATTAGGCTTGGTTAGGCCTTCGCCTCTCACACGTACATGAGCGACCGTCTCCGTCACCGGTCACCATCAGAGGGAAAGAAACTGGTGTTGGGAGGTGGGCAAGCATGCGCGATTAGAGAGAAAGAGGTAGACCACTGTTCGCTGATTCCGCATTACAATATTCTGGCCACTTGCATATTTGACCGATATATTCGATAAATTAAATGCTTTGAATTTGTTTTAAATGGACCGTACGGTCGATTAAACGCCTCGGTCTGGCATAGAGCGCTTAATAAAAGGAGACATAATGGAGAGGCATGAGAACGTCACGTCGAAAAAACGATTGCAAGAAATATTAAACTTGCATCTGCAAATCGCACGTAATAGCTTTATTTTTAATGGGTTATTCTATTTTATTGATTAGAAAAAAGTACATAAAAAGTGTAATGAAAACTTAACAATCTTCGATAATAACAATATGGAATTCAGAAAAACCTTACCTACCATTTCTTTTAGCAATGCTCTTTATACTGTGCATTGTATTATTACTATAACTTTCAGCAATAACAATCCTTAGGCGTATAAAATTTTTATTCAAATATTGTAATTACCATTTCGTTCATTTTTAACTGTTTTTCACAATGGGATACATAGGCAGAAAATAATATATATATATATATATATATATATATATATATATATATATATATATTATATGGAGGATACTGTACACAGTATATGCAATAAATACGGCAGTTGTGCCTTCACCAGTTCTTATTTTTCAGCTGGAATTGCAGAAGACCAAACTCTTCTTAGAGCAAACGAAGGAAGCTGTAACCACGAAATCCATAACTTCCCCCGAGATAAACCTCGAGCTAGAGAAAGCACTCGAACAGCTGAAAGACTCAAAGGAAGTCAACACTGCTCTCCAGCTTCAGTTGGACACCGTGAACAAAAGCCATCAACTTCTGAGGAGCTCTTACGACGATCTAATCAACAACAACAAGAACCTAGAAAGAAAATTAGTTGAATTAGACTCGACCCTCGATAGATACAAAAGCGAGTTACTAAGCCTGCAAAAGACGAAAGATAAACTGTTGGAGAACGAGATCAACCTCAATAAACTGCTGGAGATAGAGAAGTTGCAGGGAAAAAGCCTCAAGCTGCAGAACGAGAAAGACGCGAAATGCATTCAGGACTTGAACCGACAGATCAAAGAGATGGAAAGGATAATCGCGAGGAAACACCCGGATTCGGTATCCGCGCTCATCGTCGCCGCCAAGGAGAACGCCACCGAGACGAACCTGACCGCCAGGAAAGTCCTGGAGGACAGAATAAAAACGTTGGAGCAAGAGCAGATCGCCAGGGAAACCCAGTCGTCCAAAGTGTTCCTCGAAATCCAAGAGAAGTTCAACCAGATGAAAGCGAAGTACGAGAACCACATAGAAGACCTGGAGTTGCACGTGAGCGACTTGAAGAACCAACTCAAACGGAAAACCGACACTTACGACGTCTACACTCAAACAACTCCTTCCGAAGGCCACGCACCACAAAAGGAGACATTCACCGTGTTCACCCAAACCGACTTCATTTTGAACAAACAGAAGGTGATACCCAGGAGACCACTCAGCGAAAACTTCAAAGAGGACGCACACTTGATCGCCACGATTAAAGGCCTCCAGGCCGACCTGGCGAACAAGGAAAGGACGATAATAAAACTCCAGAAGGAGATCGACGAGTCGAAGAAGACGAATAAAAGGTTACAGAAGGAGAGGGAGGGAAGTTTGAAAAATCTGAACGAAAAAAAGGAGTTCCGGAGTTATCCGGAGAAGCTGTCTAATCTGTCGAGCAGCAGGAGCAGTTCGGAGAACCTGCGCAGGGACGAGGAGCTGCAGCAGGTCAAAGCGGAACGAGACAGGTTGAAGCAACAGCTGCGTAGGTTAGAGGAGGATTACCACGCGTTGAAGACAAAAAGGATACAGGATGTGAGTATAGTTCACCGATTGGTAGGTAGGTTTGCCTTTATAAGTAGCTTTCAGGGGGTTGACAGTCGCCTCCCTTAAATCCCCTCAAGGGGTAGAGTAGTAAAATAGTACAGGGTTTGATCCCCGCGTCGAAACGTGGACCCCTGTAAGCAAAACACTTAACAAATCGGAAGCATTTAAAATGTGGTTTTTAGACGAATATTAAAAATATCATGGACTTTACATATAACCTGCACATAAGTCTTATGATGTATGGACAGGCATGCTGAGCTCATATACATTATAAAACGCAGGAAAAGTGGCTATCTCGTCCGTATCTTCTGCAATATAAAATACAAATTTCTGAAGTTAATAATGCAGGGAAAGATAGGAGGAAAAACGTGGCATCGATAGAAAAAGATACCCATGGTTCATTAACTTGTTCATGGTGGCGTAACATGTTCATAGTGGTGAATACAAATAAATGTATGAAAAATTCGTATTTTTTTTTAACCACGTGAAGCTATAAATAGTGAGAGTAACCAAATTTGTAAATCATTTACAATGGTAAATTAATTTTGATATTCACAGTTCAGGAACAACAAGAAGCTTTTTCTGTACATCGTCTTCTAACCACGTAACCCGTAATATATACACTTTAAATTCTGTGAATAACGCTTGATACTTCTCTTTGATTTTACCCTTGAATTCTTAGCTGACAGCCTTGCAAGAAGCTCACGAACGAGAAGTATCGAACTACATGGCCAGCATAACGCCTCTGAAAGAACAACTGGAGATACAACAGGTTTCTATTACCAACCTCCAATCTCAATTGACGACTGCCAGAGAAGAATTAGCCATCCTCACTGTAGAAAGAGATCATTTGAGTAACAGACTCATGAATGTTCCACATGGTGCTTCCGACGGGGATGGTAAAGAAGACGTGGAATGTTTACTAAAAAAGGTATTAAAGTTATCATCGTAAGATGACTAGAAATTAATCGTTTTGTTCCAGATTGCGTTTTTGGAGAAACGGTACGAGGAACGCGAATACAGGCTGAAAGCGATCGTACAAAGTCTCGCACAAAAGAGTGTAATGAACAAAAGTTGTGAGCAATGCGCTGAAAGGCAACAGCAGCTGATCGCTTATAAAGTAGAGCTGGATCAGCTTCTTGCTACAGTTAGGGCGTTACATTAGTACTGCGTTACATTGTATTTATTTCTGATCTCATTTTATTCAGGTATTAAATAGGTTTACAGAAATTCCATATTTATAAAACAGTGAAGAATAATGACCGAAATTGTTTGTGTTACTTCTGTTACAATTTTATTTTAGATGTGTTTATTAGGGACTTATTTATTTACTGAGTAAAAATGCAGTTCTTTTGTTGAACTCTTTTCATTAGCAGATAATGACAGTTTTGTAAGTCACACAATCTCCGCTAGATCAACATACGATTTTTCTCAAAGTGGAGTTTTTGAACTTGCAATTTTAAGTACATAAATAATTCGCGCACTGTTTTGTATTTTTGAAACGAGATCTTGACATTGCGTAATTTTTAGTTTTAGGTGCAACATATACTTCCAAAGATATACCCGCCAAATATTTTTACACATTTTCTAGTGATACAAGTCCATCCGCATTAGAGAATGTAAAAATAATTATAAATAAATTGTTGAGAGTACAGTTGCATGCTTTATCTTCAACTCATCACTAAATAAAAAAATAGAAAAGTTTCGAAAATCATTCCTCCAAAGACCTTTACTAATCCCTTTAACCTTCCTGTCGTGATTTTTATTCTTGTATTTTCTCCAATTGCATTAAATCATTGTTTACTTTTCTTTAATCTATCAATATTTGTTTACAAATCCTCTTGCTGTTATCTGTACCTTTTAAATGATTGTTCTTCAACAAATCTCATCTATTGTTCTCATCCCATTGTATAGCATTTTATAATTTACCTCTCGAACCCAAATTCATCCATACCAATCCTAGAAGGCATGTTCATTTATCCCTAAACCGATCGGGTTATCGTAACTATGGATCAGGGTGAGCAGATTAAACGGGATCGAAATCCCAGGGAGAAGGCGAATTTATTGTCACTCGTTACTTTCTAGTAAGTAGAGAAAATTAGTGAACTAAGTAAAAAATATTTATAATACTTTGAATGTAATTCGTAACATTGCTCAAAAACGATCTCCTTTATTAATAATACCTTCTCCGTCATTTAATTTTTTTTAGTTATACCAAGTCACTATTCACTCAAGGTTTGAAGAAAGACCTAGAAGACGACGACCTGTACGAGGTGGTCAAACAGATCCAGTCAAAGAAATGCGGAGATAAGTTAGAACATGCCTACAAAGCGGAAGAGAAACGGACCAACCCTTCCGTTTTCAGGATCGTTTGGGGTGTGTTTGGGTTGAGGTACATCGGGCTAGGTTTGCTGCATCTGACATGGAAGTTGGTTAACAGGTATAAACAAGTCTAGAAATTCATTAAATGATTAGAGTTGGAATTAATGAAGTATTCTTAATCTGCTTGAGCATGCAAGATGAAATAACGATGTAATTTGAAAATTAATATACTTGCGATTGGCATTTTTTACGTAAATCGATCTTTTGCAGTGTTTTAGAGCCAGAGGCTATCTCCAAGCTGGTCGCGTATTTTAGACCAGGCCAGACTCACATGACGTTGTACGATGCGAGTTATTACGCTGGTATCATGATAGGATTGAAACTTTTGCATTGTTTCTACTTCCAAAACTACATCGTATACCTCAATGAACTAGCCATACAAATCCGTACCTCTTTTTGTTCAATAATCTACAGAAAGGCTTTAAGGTTGAGTCCCAAGGCATTGGCCAGGATTAGTTTAGGTAAGAATTTTTTTAATAACCCCACCTCAGTTTACAGTTTCAATGTTACTGATTTAACCATGCAATTGTTTAGGAAATATCATTACCATCATCACAAAGGACGTCTTGCAATTCGAACGTGCGATCTGGCTCTTCAACGACTTATGGATAGCAATAGTTCAAACCATCGTAACTTGTTATTTGATCTATAGCAAAATCGGTTTTTCTTCTACAATTGGGGTGGCAGTTTTGCTATCCTACATGCCAGTACAAAGTAACTATTACATATGTTTAATTGTATTGATTTGGAATGTAGCTGTCGTATTGTGTTTCAGTTTTTGTCAGCCGGCTGATTAAAAATATGAGACTGAAGATCAACAGAAGAACCGATAATAGATTGCAGCTAACGCAGGAGGTATTGTCGACGATTAAAGTTATCAAAATGTACACTTGGGAGCTGTTGTTCGCCAATAGAATCGCAGAAGCAAGAAGGTAAGTGTGTTATTGTCTCAGGGTTTATTTGATGGCAATTAAATGCCAATAAAAACCAGTAAATATTTAACATGACTGATGTAGAAGCATTTACATGATTTACGCAGTCGGCAAACGATTACTTACAAGTCAATTTTAAAATAAGGTTTAAAATGATGATGGTGAAAGTGTTAACAAAGAAAAGTGCATAATCCATAACTGCAAAGACTTGAAATATACTACTGATGTAGAAACAGACACTACAATTAAAAAGATTGACTCAATAGGTTTGATCAAAATCAGTGATGGACTTGACTGACTATAATTTAGATGCTCCAAAAATTAACATTTGACATTGATTTACAGTGCCTATCTATTATAGTCATTACGTTTTTAAATACATCACAACTATTTAGCGTTTATGAGTTTAGTTAACTTACTGTTGATGATGCTAGTGCTATTATTTTAGCATTATATTCCTTTTTACATTTATATTCATTAACATCGTATGATCCGTACAGCCTTCCTCGGAGACTTCATATCATGCAAAATAAATTGCTTAAGACTAAAACTATAAAATAAGAGTAAATAATAATAAAGGACTACTTAAATGTAGTTCCAAACTACAAAATTAGTACATTGTATTTAATAGTATCCAGGCAACCAAAAGCAACCTTATGCATGTAGATTTGTGGCAATTCATTCAATTCTAAAGTTCCAAAAGCTTAAAATAAAGTACTAAGAAAATACAAATCTCTGTAATGTAAATTTATACAACTTCAAAGTTGATATCACGCTCATTGGATTCTAAAGCATCAAAGGCGCCACAATGCTGTAAGTTTCTAGAATATATATCTAGAGGGCTTCAAACCTTTCAAAGATACCAGTCACATTTAGCCTTAAAGCTTCAAAAGCTTGAATCAGTCAATAAGCTTCAAATTTGTGTAATATAGATCCAAACTCCTCTATACGTTTTAAAGATACCAAGAAGCTACAAGTTTCTAGAATCAAGGCCTATGGTGCTCAAAAAGTTTCATGAATAGTATGCTCATTCGATCTTAAAGCTCCAAAAGCTTCGAAATTACCAAGATACCAATAAGATAACATCAATTTTAGTTGGTTGACTGAAATACTGCCTATTCATTCATTACCTAGACGTATCTATATCTAGACATATATCTATCTCCTCTATCCGCCTCTCTGATGTAGATAATTTTTCATAGTTGTAAGATAACATCCCTAATTCCATCTGATGATTTTTACTGTATGGAAAGCTTTACTTAAATCTATGAAAGTGTATTAAGAAGTATATGAAAGAGGACATCGATAATACTTCTACTTTTAAGAAAACCATATTTACTGCTTTTGATTCATTTTGTATTCAATTAAAAATTTATAGGACCTATTATGAATAATTTTCTCAAATATTTTGCCAATGTTAGATATTAAAGATTTTGGTCTGTTCTGATCTTCACAGGGATTTTTAACTTATTAATTTCATGAATTTTTAATCACTACTCAAAAATTTGTCATATTTTTTGTATATTTTCTGTGTTTAATGCAATTATTATTATTGTTACATAAATTATATAGAAATTATTTTTGATGGATTGATTCCAAAATGGCAGATGATGGTACCCAAGGCTTTCTCCGCATAACATTTTTTAAATTTACTGTTCATGACATCTATAAATAGAAGTAATTAATATTTCATAATTTTCTCCTAGGTTTACAAAGCAGTTAATAAATTTGAATGTATTTTCATAGAATAAAGAATGATTATCGTTGATTAATCATTACAATTTCCATTTTTTTATATAGGAAGGAGATGACAGTCATGATGAAAACAGCTTACGCCAAGATATCCCTGATGGCCTCCAGCGTCTTAGTAGCAAAAGTTGGCTTCTACGCCTTGGTTATGGCGTACATTTATTTCAATGTCGACGTCAGCGCTGAGAACATGTTCTACATCATGCGTTGCTTCGGTACATTGCGTCACACGGTCGCAATGTCTTTCTCCATGGGATTTTCCAGGATAGCGGAACTCACCGCCTCTCTCAGTAGGATCGACACCGTTCTGCAAGAGGAAGAGCTTACAGAGCACTTCGATAAGCCCGATGATGAACCTCAAATAGAATTCAGGGACGTATCTGTCACCATGAACAATAAATCTATTCTGACTAATATCAACTTGAAATTGCAAGCCGGATTGACTGTCGTGACTGGGCAGCTCGGTTCCGGGAAGAGCTCGTTAATCAAGGTCGCCCTGAGGGATTATCCCATAGACGAGGGCGAGGTTAGGATCAGAGGTAGGCAAAGTTATGCCTCGCAGGATCCCTGGCTGTTCCCCGCCAGTATCAAGCAGAATATTCTGTTTGGGGAGGCGTATCACTACGACAGATATCAGAAGGTAAATACATTAATTTTTTGCCAGATGTTACAGGTCTTTTCTCTCGCAATCGTTGCTGCGTAATAAAATTACAAGGAAAAAAATGTAATGTAGATGTATTCTTCATAATTTTATACAAACAGAATAAACCACAAATGTGTTTGTGTAAAAGGAAATCTCATAAAATCTAACACTCGCTTTCCAGCCACAATTGGAAGATACCGCCACGGCAGGCTATGCCTATCCAAAAGCAAAACAATTGTAAAATTTTATTGGCCATAATGTTCCCATTGTAACACTCGATGTATATTTCTTGTACTCTACCTGGCCAACTGGTTCAGTTATATGAAGATTTATTGCACGATAAATATACTGTATCACAAGAAAATTCATAAGGAAGAAGGTGTTTAGGACTGCGACAGGAATTCAAAACCGAAACTCTTGAAATATATATATATATATATATATATATATTTCGAATTCCTTTTTCCTCACGAATTTTCTTGTGATATTACATTCCTTGCTTAAAGGCGAGAACTGTAAATATGAATCATTCCATATAATCCAAAACCTTTAGTGGTACTAGCCATAGGAGTAGTGTTTCTGGTTGATTCATATTTATATTTTCAATAAATATACTGTGTTTTGGTATAGAGCACCAAGCCACTTTTTAAGTGGGCTTATATGTGAAATTTCCGTATGCCTGCCAATTCAGATTGTGAAGACAATAACGTCTATGTTAATGCCATATGGCCACTTGTTTTTTTTTGACCCCTTATCTGTGATTACCTCAATAGGCGTTTGGAGAATCTATCAAATAAACAATACTTTTCCATTTACATCATAGGTGATCGACGTGTGTGCTCTGCAGTATGACTTCAGCATCCTAGAAAAGGGCGATGAAACAATCGTAGCCGACCGAGGGCTGAACCTGAGCAAAGGTCAACAAGCGAGGGTGAATTTAGCTAGGGCGGTCTACAGGGACGCCGACATCTACCTGATAGATGACGCTCTGACGGCGTTAGACTCGCGCGTCCAGGAGCAGATCTTTAATAACTGCATCAAAGGTTTCCTTAGGGATAAACTCGTGGTGCTCGTCACCCATAACGCTCAGCACATTGAACAGGCGGATAAAGTTATCATACTGGAAAATGGTGCGGTGAAGTTCGAAGGGAAGCAACAGGAGTTATCCAAGGAGATCATAGAGGCGATCGAGGAAGAACTCGCCGAAAAAAATACCGTTAAAGAAAAGACCGATATTGATGATGAAGAAAAAGACGAAAAGTCGAAACTGATAGTTGCCAAACCGAGAAGGAGAGCCGTTTATCACGAAAATAAGAAAGAGGGAGGTGTCGATGCATCAATATACAAAGGTTACTTAAAAGCAGGTGGTGGTACCTTTATGCTCATAATTATAGCGATTGCTTATTTCTCTACAACATTCACCGAGAGTAGTTCTCAGAAGATTCTTACGAATTGGTGAGGACAAAAATTGAATAAGCTACTGACATATAACTTAACATTAACCTGTTCTTCCAGGATCAATCATCAACAATCGCTAACAACCTTAAGAGCAGCAATTAAGTCAAACTCGACCCTGCCATTAGATGTGCTTCTTAATGTTGGTGCTAGTCATGGCAGGCATGGATGGAAACCAGTTCCGCAACTTTCAACTCTAGCTCCTTCTCTACTTCCTTTTCAAATGAATGATTCATTACAAACAAACGATACACAATCACATCAAGTGAACTTAACATTGGAATATGAAAGACTTGAAATTAAAGCATCAAAGACTCTCAATTTATATTCTATACTTATGATTGTCTCTACTGCATTAGAACTTATAAAGTTCTATATTATCTTCAAATTTGCCTTGAAGGCGTCAATTAATGTCCATAAGAAAATGATACATGGTGTATTGTACTCTGTTATGAGATTCTTTGATACCTTCTTCATTGGAAATATTTTGAATAGATTTTCACAAGATTTGAATGTGATAGATGAGCATCTTCCATTCGTGTTGACCCATCTACTTAACGTAAGCGATTTCTATAATGGACGTTGTTCTTTATATCAGCAAAGTGTAAAAATGTAGTAATAACAATTTTAATTTTTCAGACCCTGTTTGCAGTAGGAGGTATCGTCGGCCTGATAAGTACTGTTGACTGGAAATTCTTGATTCCGGCAGTTATCGTAATTGCAGTTTTAACTCTGTTAAGATTCCTTTACATTCCTACGGCAAGAAGTTTGAAGAGACTTGAAGCGGCAAGTAAGTAATAATATTTGTTTTGTTATGTATACAGTATAGTTATTTGCAAGATATAGTGGATGGGAAGTCCAAATACTGAGACTCTTAAGAATTAAAGTACTCTTCCCTTGGTCTGTCAATTGAGTATTACATTCACGACTGAAGTATTGTTCCATAGGATACAATGCTGTTTGTATCGGGGGCGCATTTAGTCCTTTGGGCTAAATTAGGTACCTTACCAAATTATTTTATATGAACTGCACTGTGAAAAGAAATCGTTTCAAATTGCCTTTAACAGAAATTAATTAAGTACTGTTAACGCAAGCATCGATTTTGAGTCGTCATTTGGGGAGAGTTAAGGTATGAGACCATTAGAAAAGTAATCACATCTTTGAAACTCTTTCACAAAAGGAGTTCGTTAACGATGATTTCGTGAAAAAAGTACTGAATAATCTTACCGAATTTTATCAGAATGAAATTTTTCATACTTTTGCAGTAGTCATTAAGGCGATTGAAGTGGTCACTTGGAGATGATGTCAGATCGTTAGAAAATTGGTCGCAATTTCCAAACTCCTTTGCAAAAAAATCTTGAAACTTTCCTTAGGCACTTTATTGAATTTCATGAACATTGAAGTGTCATAGTGAACAATAATTTTTGATACATCACGTGAATAATTACTTGATTCGAATGCTAGTAGGTGGAAATTTTTTGAAGTTGAAATTAGATGAGGTTTAAATGTACTTTAACAAATAATGAAGTTTTAGCAATTTTTGAAGGTATCAGTTTATTATAAATATTGTAAATTCCAATAATAGACAATGTTAACAATAGACAACGTTACGTTATGGAGTTTTCACTAAATTGAAGTTCAAATATGTTTTTATTGATTTCAAGAATTACGCAGTAATATAATTACTCTCCACTCCGAAACTCCGTAAGTAATATTTTATTCTAAATTTGCCACTTTCCCTTCATGGACATTGGCGACTTCGCAAATTCTCGGAAATCCGGGATTTTTAATATCTACAACTTTCATTTTCATGTTTACTTTTTCTCCCACGGGACTCAGGACGATTTGAATATTCCTCTTAACATTATTAAAAATTTTCATTGCACCCACTAAGGTTAGTCGACGGTTGTCTAAATTTTCCATTGCAGTGCGTAAATAGGCAAATTTATCGTAATAAAGGTTAACCCATTTCTGACCTTTACCATACGTCTACGAATGCTTCTTGAGATTTTGCAATAACTTGGAAGACGATCGATCAAAGGAATTAATCACCTTAAAAAAGGGTTTAGTATTTGGTACATTTCACTTATTTAAAAAGAAGACCTCTTTAATTTCGTCCTAGTGGGTTGCATAAAAAATGCATGCTGATATCCTGCTGGTATGCATGAAAAGAAGTCATCAGTAAACAAAGCAAGATTGTACAAATCACAAACTTCAAATTTATCTAGTTTAGAACACCATCTATTGTATTTTTAGCCCGAAGTCCATTGGTTGGCCATCTTAACTCAACCATAGAAGGGATGACGACCATAAGGGCGTACAAAGCTCAAGATATATTAAAGAATGAATTTGATAAACACCAAGATCTCTACAGTTCTGCATATTACACATCCTTATTGCTGAAGAGGGCATTTGCGTTTTACATGGACTTCATCTCAGTACTTTTCACCACTTACATCGTAGGCAAATTCTTGTACACTGATTCCAGTAAGTATTATATTTCTGATTCGTTTGAGTTAATTCATATATTTGAAATAGTAGCATTTTGTAACTAAACATGTTTATGTGATCAATTGAGACAAAGAAATGATGAACAAATTCAGGGTCATTCATAGCAATGCAACATTTTTAGGTACCACCGCTGGCGACGTAGGACTTACAATTACCCAAGTAGCAGGCATGGCGATGATAGTACAACACGCGTTAATGCAATGGGCTGAAGTAGAAAGTCAAATGACTTCTGTAGAAAGAGTGTCTGAATACATGTCACTCGAACCAGAGAAAACCGAAGGTAACATAGAAGAGAACTGGCCCACTAAAGGTCATCTGAGCTATGTTAACGTCTCATTGGCATACACTAACTCTAGCGATAAAGTCCTGAAAGACATTAGCTTCTCTGTAAACCCTAGAGAGAAAATCGGCATCGTAGGAAGAACAGGTGCCGGTAAATCTTCCATTATCTCAACCTTATTCAGGCTGTACGACTATGATGGACAGATCCTCATTGATGGCGTCGAGATCAAGACTCTAGCGTTGAAGTTCCTCAGAGAACACATCTCAATCATACCCCAGGATCCGATTATGTTCTCTGGGACGATCAGGAACAATATTGATCCCTTGAACATTTACACGGACGAAGAGATCTGGAAAACACTCCATAAAATACACTTCGATACTTTCATATCGAGTCTCGACACGCCAATGGAGGAGATCAATTTGAGTACTGGACAGAGGCAGCTAGTCTGCGTCGCGAGGGCAATCATAAAGAAAAACAAGATTATTGTGTTAGACGAGGCGACGGCGAACATGGATCCTGAGACCGAAGACATGATTCAGAAGATCATAAATGATAATTTCTCGCAATACACCGTAATCATAATCGCCCACAGGCTATTGTCCATACTGGAATGTAACAAAGTACTGGTACTGGACAGAGGACAAATAGTAGAATATGACAATCCGATGGTTTTGATGGAAAAGAAAGACAGCTTGTTTTCGAACATGTTGAAAAACGCCGGTATAGATGAATCTAGCACGGAAGGAGATAAAACTAAATAATACCGGTTTAACACGTGGAAATTTGTTTTAAAGCCTTTAATATCACAATTTGAATTAGCTTAAGTAAATACTACTGAAAAGCTATTCGGAATATTTTGGTATAACAATTCAAATATTTAATACAGAACAATACTTAGTATTAACATTGTACATATTATATGTTTGCTTTGTTAGGAATAAAGATAGACTTGAATGCATTTCTATCTGACATAAATCTTTAGGCAACTAAATAGATCGAGTAACTTTCCGATGTAAATTGTAAAACAAACCTGTAAATAATGTGCTTATTTTGTGCTAATATGAAATGTAATTTATGTGTGTAAAGTCTTGAATAAATGTATTTGATATAATTCATCTGTAATCAGATTTGCTTTGGACTAAAAATAAACTACACACTTGTAGACACACTTCTACCATACCTTAACGTTTTGGCTCTATTATTTTTTAATAAATGCAGAGAGACGGTCTATTGAACAATCTTTTTACACAACTGAAAGAAAAAAGTGGTCTTATGAACCTACATGAAAACAGCATTCGATTACATTGAAAATGAAATTGTGGAAATATTTTTTAACAATTTTTTCCTTGTCTCACTAACATAGATATATACTCGACACTAAAAAATTTAAAATCAATGGAATAAGTGCGTTTAACCATTTATAGCCTAGTTAAATGCAATCGGATTTTAATTTTAATATCTTGCTTTCAACGTTTTATTCATTAGTAATAATTTTTAATGTATTAAGGGTTTCTAACTTTACCGCCATTTGTTTCATGAATTCACAGAATTTTATTTTGGATTTTTGTGATGGTAAGTTACCCGATAACCATAAAATAGTCAAATTGTGAGGTTATAAATCGTTTCAAAAAGTGTCTACATCTGTAATTTGTAAAATAATATTTAAATGTGCTCTTCCGGTGTTGAAGTTGTGCTGGAAAACTCCAAAAATAATCCTCGTTGCCCCCATGGACCGACATTATTATTTCAGCGAGGAATCAAACCTCACGAGGAAAAGTTTTTCGCATGTTCTGCCAGCAGGGACAGAAAAGTTTGCCCCTTTTACCTCCTGGAGTCCGAAAGGTCCAAGCATAAAGTAGATTTATGGAAAAGGAAGGAAAATGATTACGTAAAAGGAATCCATCACAGAAAGAAGTTTCTGCTGTTAAACGAGGTGGAGCGTAAAGTACCAATGGAAAGGATTTATTGTTTAAATTGTACCTATTTTGTATTGAAAAGCGCATTTCATATAGGACATAATTTATTAAAGGGAATTACTGATCAACAACTAAGGTGTCCATCTGAAATTTTACCACCGTTGGAGAATTCCAAAGTTGAGGCACAATATTTATTTTCGAAGACCTCAGTGAATGTAATTGTGGACATTTTTGAATCCTTAAATTATCGGTTAGTAAAACCGTAACATTTTTTTATAACACTACACCTTTTCCTTTCAGGAATGTTATTTGTATCGGAGCTCCTAGGATTCATGAATATATTCGAAACCTATGTCCAAAGATGTCAAGTATATTATTAGATATCGACAAAAGGTTCCATGATTTTTTTGGTCCATTAGAATTCTGTTGGTATAATTTATTTAACAATCATTTCTTCTTTAAGGGAGCCAAAAAGGTCTTTGAAAGTTTTTTAACTACAGATAAGTATGCTGAAACATGAATAATTCATGATGTTGTATTACTGTAACTTACTTTTTTTGTAGTGGGAAAGGCACTGTTTTAATTATTGATCCACCTTTCGGAGGTCGAACTGAGCCAATTGTTCATACTTTAAAACTCATTAGTGGTTTATATCGAACATTGAATGGTGTAACAGAGGATCTACCTACATTTTGGATTTTTCCCTACTTCATGGAATCATATATCTTAAATGGGTTGCCAGACTTTAAAATGTTACATTACAAAGTTGAATATGATAATCATCCTTTGTTTCAAAATAGTATTAAAGGCCGTAAACAAGGGTCACCAGTTAGGATATTTACAAATGTTAACAGGTTCATTAATAAACTACATTGTTAGTTGCCAGAAATAAGCATTTTTGTTTTAGGTTGATAAAGCTTCCAGAAGATAACTATAAGTTTTGTAAAAAATGTAATTTATGGGTATCACTAGAGAATAAGCACTGTGTTGCTTGTAAATATTGCACTACCAAAGATGGGGCAACTTATACACACTGTACTGTTTGTAAAAAATGTGTAAAGCCAACTTGGAAACACTGCAGTAATTGCAATAAATGTGCCCTCCCTGAACATAAATGTGAAATATTACCATTTACAAAGGTATAATTTTAGATTTACTCATCAAATTATCTTAGTTTTGTCAATTTTTAGGAATGTTTTCATTGCAAAGAAACAGGACATAAAAAGTGCGACTGCCCTTTGCTAAAAACAAATGAAAAGAAGAGATTAAAGGAACAGATGATGCCAAATCGGAAAAGAAGGAAAACTAGTTGATACAGTGTGAAACGACTAGGAACACATGATTTTCTTTTGTTATAGTTGTTTGTGTTAAGCCTATAAAGATTTAAAATATACCAAATAGATTTTTGAATACCTATTTTAATATATGCAGAATACTGTTCAATTCATAATAAAATAGTTTCAATTGTTTCTTATCCCTAGTAAAACTAAAAGCAATAAAATTATGGAAGAAAAAATGTAAGTGCAGATTGTTAGTTTTAGTATTATTTTTCTTTGTTATATAGATATCTTATATCTTTTCTTTTGTTTATATGGGAAAATAATACATGTTTGGTTTTTGTTTGAGAAACAGAAATTTTATAGTGTAGAAGAATTTTAGATTAATATTTTGTTGTATTTCTGTTTAAATCGGTATAAATGTTGCATGAATTTAAATTAATTATCAAACTTTTCCAATATAAGCTATAGTGCTTTTCTCCCTTATTTTTAATCAATAATTCAATGCTAGAATAGTTCCAGTGAACCATAGAATTGGGTGTGCGAAGCGTACATCCTTCACGGCTTGTTTAATTGAAAATAGAAGGTTAACCAACAAAATTTATTGTGATTTCTTTGATTTCGTTCGAATACATATCTTTTTAAAGATATAATCCAGTCAGATCTATCCAGATTTTAACTATTTACAAAGATGTGCCACTAGGTCGATTAAGTTATAAGTATATACCAACCATAAATAAGAATCACAATAACGCTGTGCGACTGTGTCTTGCCTCATAAATAATCTCGTTTCTCTTTGGGTATGTTTTCAATTTTGTAAATAGATAAATACTACAAACTGTTAATTAAGTCGCAGTAATGTTGAACCAAATCCGAAAAGGTACGAGTAATTTGCAATTTGGCGATTTCTTATAGTAAAACAATTCGACGAAATCAGCAGATTACGCACCATATAAATAAGATGCAGTGCATCAATGTTACATCACTTGTCGCCACTTAACTCGACGGCCTTGCCTTCTTCCATAGTTCTCTGGATCACGTAAGAAATGCCTTGTGGCATTCGTAAAGAATGCTATTTGTTTGAGTCTTTTTGAATTATTCCTCAAATTATCTAATTTTATTTGTATTTTGTATTACCCTGTAGCGCACTTTTTTCTTTCCTATTTTCCAGCTTGACTCCTCCGAGCGTAATCAAAGGGAATTACAACACCCAGGGCTTGACAACATGTAAATATACAGTCTATGTTCCCATTGAAATTTTATTTCAATAAGTGTCTAAAATTCGTTCTGCATATTTTCCATAAATTTGACTCCACCTTAAATATTCCTTTGGGTTCACCCTTAACGTCAGGTTGACACCGATATCTAAATAAATAAATTCGTCTGGTCGAACTGTAGGCCAAACAACGTCTTGGAAAATATGAAGTTGCTCAAATGTGGGATTCCTAAAAATAAAAGTGACAATAGATGATAACATTTAAATAAACTTTATAGGGAGTACGAATTCGTACTTACAGATATGTAGCGAATGAAACCCAGAGAGTTAAAAGTCGTTGTTGCGTTATCAGATCAGATTCGGAAAATTCAGACAAGTCTTCATTGCTTTCGTTTTCGAATAAATATTGAAGTTCTACCTGGTGACCCACGCCTTCGGCTCCTGCAATTATACAATATTGTTAAAGAAATTAAAATATGGGCATGCATTGTTTTACCTGCTACTGTTTGGTTCGTAAGTCTGCTTCCCATCTCTCCAATGTACGAAAATTCATAAAAAAATACATCGGAGTAGTGGGATTGTAAATACCCACTTCTTGATACCGGCGTTGTAAAGAAGCAGTCACTACTAAACTATAATAGTTCGTTATTTTTAATCAACATTAATTAAATTTAAACAGGAGAAAGAAGTAATTAATGAAGGATGGGTTTCTAGTGGGTGAGAAAGTATTACTTTTGGGGTCGATTTTCAGAATTTGGGATATTGGCTTTTTTGGAAGTTTTGAAGTCCCATGAGCCCGAAAAATATGTTTTTAAAAAAATGTCTGTGTATGTATCTAAAAAAACTAATACATGTTATTTTGGTTCAAATTGTATAAGGGCAAAGGGCACTTTACTCATGTCATTTTTGTGTTATCAGGAAAACTAGTCCCCCGTCTTTTTGCTGTGCCTTGATATTTAATCTACTGTTTAATCCATATTAACTACCACAACTGTTGTCTTGACTGATATTCTATGTAGGGCCTTTTGCCATTGTAAATTTTTTTTTTTCGTTTTTTCCCAAAACGGCTTTACATCTGAACTACTGCGTTACATGCCATTTAAATTTTTTTCAAGAATATTTTCCAAAACGCTTCTTAAAGGTAGCCTTACACTAGAAAATTTTAAGTCTTTCTTAATTTTCTTGAAAACGCTCTAAATAATTTATTGCAGACTTCACAGTTACACTTACTTATTTAATATTTACAACTACCGTTTCGAAAACATTTCCTGAAAGCCCCCTAAAGGGCATTTCGCTCTTACAAACTTCTCAGTTTTCTCCAAAGTGGCCTCACGTATTCTTACTTAGCCTTACATTTGAACTAGTATCGACGTATCTGTCTAATACATACAACATTTATTCGAAATATTTTTTCTTAAACCGCCATAAAGGTACTTTACCATGGGTGATTTATTCCAACCTATTCAACTTGTTTTATCAGTGCAATACCTATGACTTTCACTTGAATTTTTTTTCTAAAATAGTAAAGGTCCTTTACTCTTGAGAATTCCCTAAGGTCTTCTAAACTTAGGGAGAGCAAGTACTTCATATGAGAAAGTTGTGCGATGGACAGATCGCCAAGTTTTTTCATAACTACTCATGTTATAGAAGCCACATGAGAAGCTTCAGTATTAATATTTTCTAAATTTTAATATTTTACAAGGCAAGGTGTAATATTTTCAAAAAATACAAGAACAGAGTATCTGTATCCAGTAAAGGCGATAAACAAAAGAAACTGAGATAAAACCTGAAGGGAGTATAACAGCCGGAGCTGCTTAAATTGGATTGAAGTTGAAAACGGTCTATGGAGAGAAAAATGTAGATTATGCAGTACAGTAAGTTACTGTGGGATAGCTTGTACTGAATACCAAAGAAAATCTTTGGGGGAGGAGAGGAAAACAACTAATTCTGGTATTATTGAGATACATAAAGTGGAAATCAGCCAGATGGTCTGAACAGAAAGGCTACATATATAGAAATATTAGAAAAAAAGACCGATCAATAGATCGCTTATTAAGGAAGGGAAATGAAAAGAGGAGGACCACGTTGAAATTTAATATTCATAAGTAAAGAGGACTTGAGCAAGCTGGGAATTAAAATTGTCTAGAAATTTCCACGAAAATAAATAAATGAACCAATTGAAAGTCCTTAGTGCTATCATATTATAGATCAATTGCAATCTGTTAACCTAAGCGATAATAATCGTTCGGTTCTTGATTCTTACCTTCACCTCGCCTGCAAGATTATCATCAAATGTCTGATTCGTTGTATAAATATCCATGATTTCTATACCCGCTGGTTCCTTATTTTCCTCGATCATATTTAAGTTATTGTTGATGGCATATGCAGGACTCACATCAGTAAACTTTCTTAAGTAAGACAGCATGCTTAAGTCTAAAACAATGTTATACATTTGTAGGAAGTTATTATGTTACAAATTCACATTACCAAAGAGTAATACTTCTTGGGAGTTTATTCCGGTCAAAACGGGAACATTAATAAATTCTCCTTTCAGCAGTTTCTCGTGTGATGGCCCCGTGACTAACGCGTTCGGATAATCTTCGTTTTCAATCGTAGGTGTCCAAACTAAGTAGAAGAATTCGTAGCAATTCTTTTCACCTTCTGGTACCTGAAACGATCACAAAAGCCATGCTTTCTGATTCTTGAAATTCACTAAATTTTCCACTTACGGATATCCCCGATTTATTTTTCATATCTTCGACAGAAACGCTCCGTAAGAGATTTAAAAGATCCTTTGAAGTCGCAGTCGACGCATCGAAATTCGAATCCAAAGCTTGTCCGAATGTGAACGCCGCATTTCTGGCGAACTTGTTTAAGCCCCAGCACGTTAACGAGGAACTACTGTGCATAATTGCGGCCCTGAACAAACCTATGAATGACACAAAATTGTAGGTAATAAAGTGTTACTATATAGGCAGCAAACCTAATTACAAACTGTTTTAAGAAGTATTAAAATCATTCAGAACGCGAAAACGTATACAGTAAATCAAGGGAAAGAAGAGGGGAGGGAAGAAACATTTCGTGATCTATTTAATTTAGAAGCAGGAAGAGTATAGTCGTTTATAAGATGACATGGACTAATCATCATCAATTCACCTTGATATTCTGTACTTCACAATACATTAGTTACCTTGACGCAATTATAATCAGAATTCGTTTCGACTTATGTAACTAAATAATACCTACATATGGGAATCATTTGATTTCGTTAATTCATTCACTTTTGCATGGTTTTGCATGCAGGGTCTAGGAAAACTTTAAGTAGTTAATTATTTTAAAATAGCAGAAGTATACCTGGTGTTATTTGCCGCCTTCACCTCTATAAGTTGGAAAATTTAAATTTTCCAAACTTCTAGTGACGTTAACAAGTCCTAACGTTAAATTGACACAAAACGATAAAATATGATAAAATAACGAAAAAGATAAGAAAAAGTTAAGAAATATTTAAGTACCATTTCTAAATACCACCCTTAGAATCAAATACAAGTAATGCTCAGATTAACTCACAATTTAAATACAAATATTAATAGACTGAGGGACAAATGCTCGTATTTATTGAAGATTCAAGTTTCACTCAAATTTTCAAAAAGCATCCCAAAAATTTTGACAAACAAAAGTTGAAGAATCACTTCTTACTGAGTGTATTTATACTTTTGTGTAGTACAGATTAGTACCATTACTAAATTAATTTAATAACAAAAATGTGTGTTACCTTCGCCATTGTCAAAAAACCTATGAGCCCGTACAGAGTTTTGTGGCATTTCATGCACTAATTCGAGGATTTGAGGGGCTCAATATCTGAAATTTTGCTTAGGGCGCATTTACACGGTGCACCTTGAATGATTCATCACAAATCGCATCGTACATTTTGGTTCTAATTTATTTATCCATCATCTTGGTTGATCACTTTCGATGATTACATGTAACACGATATATTTCCTTTTCGCTTTAGATGAATCATCGCGAATGATCATCAAAGGTTTACCGTGTAAATGTGCCTTTATTTACAAATCAACTGAAGTGAAAATAAGCTTCATCTTCCAACTATACCTTGTGAATCACTGGTCGTCAATACTCAATTTTACACAAAATCACATTGGACAAATTCTAGACTATCTAAAAAATTTTCTGATTGAGCTTAGAATGAAACTTAATCATGCACTATTTTAGCTTCAGCTGCTTGCAACAACCTTTGTATATATATACCTTCAGACTTGCTGCTCAAGAGGTGATAAGCGACCGCACTTCCCCCAGCGCTCTGGCCCATTATGGTGACTTTTCTCGGATCACCCCCGAAGTTTGCAATGTTCTCTTGCACCCATTTGAAAGCGAGATGTTGGTCCTTAAGGGCGTTGTTACCAGGAATCACTTCATCGGATGTCGTGAGGAAACCTTAAAAACTCAACGAAGTTGCCATTAATCACACCAGTAATTGTGAGTAAATTACCCAAAGGCCCGAGTCTGTAGTTGATCGTGACCATGATGATTTGTTTCTCCATAAAAAATTGCGGTCCCCAATCTTCGTAAGTGCCCGAGCCGGATAGGAAAGATCCGCCATGTATCCAGACGATTACAGGCAAAGTGTTGACTGGCGATAAATTCCTTGGATCCTGCAAAATGTCATCCTTAATGAATTAAGGTATAGAAAAGAGGGAACGATGTTACATAACTACTCAACTAAACGAAAAGTTGTTCTTTAAAACTGAAAAAGGAAAGTAGTAAAGGTGATATGTTCCAAGTTGACTCAATCTGATTGTCATAAGTAAAAGTTATTATAATTTGTGACACGTGCCTTGATAGATAGATTAAAGTATTTCATGCGTTTATCTGTTATATCTTACGTGCTAATTATCCAATATGGTTATTTTTTGGTATTCGTGGTGATATCTCCATTTAATGATAATACACTATTGAATTAGTTGGGTATTTATTTTTAATAATTTTAAAGAGGGTAATTTGGATAACGTTAATAAATTACGATAAGACTACTTACAAATTACATTTTTAGCAAACTTAGCATTGACAACTATTGAACATAATTTCCACTTATTTTACGAATTTTACAAATTCGCCATTAATTAGAGAAAAAATTCCCTCTAGGAAGGCTCTCCATAGGCCAAACAAAACTTATACTTTTCTACTCCCTTTCGGTGTTTAAGAACCTGCATGGTGACTCCTTATATCGTAGGTCAAAATCTATAATAAACCATGAAATTTTAAAGCAAAATTTGGCATAAGACTAGTATGACTATATTGTAATTGAGAAATTACTTCCCTAAAATTGCCAAGATTCTTATGGGTATGTTCCTATGTATTATTATGTGTCATGCAAGCAAGTTTACTGCCCCTATTACTTTTGCTATATGTGATGTTCATTTTTAGTTATTGAATTATGAACTGATTTAACAGTTTTACCAAGTATAAAATTTTCATTCACATTCTCCCACATGTGGAAATTGTTATTATTAGGATTTTGGGTTATTTGTTCCCTGTTGATATATTTTTACTTTTCATTTAATTTTCGTTTCTGTCCAAAGTAAATATATTGTTATATGCTTTAGTAAACTTGACCAAACAATATTTGGTTTTACGACCAGAACAACAGCGACAGGGGGCGTGATTACCAGATTTGTTTCGAGGGGCAACCTAACTAGTAAATTTAATATTAAACAATTACTTTATTTAATTATTTAATAAAATTAATCAACAATAATAAATTTAAACGACAATACTACAGGGCGTGACAGGGGCTGTGATTACCAGATATGTTTCGAAGAGCGACCTAACTAATAAATTTAATCTTAAATAACTGATTTACTTAATTAATGAAATTAATTACAAATAATAAATTTAAACAACAATACTAATTACTAGACACTACTTTCTTGAAGTTATTTATGAACAGAACTATTTTAAGAACTGCGTTAAATTTATATCATAATCGATGGAACACAACCCTGTACCTACATCCCTCGTGGATATGTTTCAAGGCATCTTGTGGTGTTAATAATCGACCGCGTTCTGGTCGTAATAACCAAATATTGTTTGGATAAGTATGCGTACATTTATATCTAGTTGTAATTGGCTTACGTTACTTGTCGACTTGTCTGATATTAATTTTTCTGATCTTAAGAGAATCATAAGTAATTTGAAACTTTATTTAATTACGATATTGTAGACCGACGAAAACTTACATTAGGAGTGTAAATATTTAGATAGAGACAATCCTCGTTTTGCCTGTTGTCGGTCACTTCCTCGAATTGAACGCAAATTTTGGTATTTTTCGTAGTGTTTAGCACACCTTCCCATTTTTCCGGTGGTTGAGGTTCCTGCAGAGAAGGAAAATTAGAAACCAAAAATAAAGCTTTTTGTGGGCGCGTATCGTCCTATGGTCTACCACAGGCTGTCTAGAGGAGAGAAAATAGGATTTCCAATAGACGTACTTTTGATCATAGATGGACGTCCATCGCACGCCTATTGGACGTACGTGTGTTACTAGGATACGTGTCAAAAATAAAGCTTTTGTAAATCGAATAAAAAAAATTAACAATGTGTCCGTCGTATAATTTTCTCATATGAAGCACGTGCTCTATGTTATTTCTTAGGAAATTCTCAAGGGTAAAAGTACCTTTTAGGGTAATTTTAGAAAATAAAATTTACAGGTATTAAGTGTATATCAGTCGTATCAAGTTGTGAAGGTAAAATAAATCGCTAGAGCCATTAAGAAAAATAAAAAAAAATTCTAGTGTAAAGTAACCTTTATGGAAGGTGTAGGAAAAAACAATATTTCAAATAAAAGTTATGGGCATTAAATAGCTTAGTTAGGTGAAAGAAATTATCTAAAAAAAATTACCACCGCAATTTTTGATTAAATAAAGAAAAACTGAAAATACTCATAAATACTCATGAATGAAGTGCCCTTTACAGTACGTTTAGACAAAATTGTTTTAAATCAAAATTGGAGGCATTTATTATAATAATATAGATGTAGACAACAGTAAAAATATGTGTAACAATTTTGGACAAAATTGAGAAAACCTGAAAATCCTCCAGGGAAGGTCAATAAAGATAACGATTCCCGTGTCAATATGGATTAAACAGTAAATTAAATAAGTGAAGTTTAAAGAAAACTTTGACCCAAATTTCGAGATAACACAAAAATGACGAGTAAAATGCTCTTTGCCCTTACCGATTTTGAATAAAATCGTACGTATTTGAGTTTTTAGAGGACAAACTCCAAACGCAAAGTATCAGCTTTTCACTATTTACACTTTCTCAGTAAACTTAATACAGTCAACCACATACATACACACAAATATTTTTTGAAACCATGTTATTTGGACTCAGCGTACATGAAAACTTCCAGAAAAGTAAAATCTCAAATTCCAAAAATCGACCCAAAACCAGTACTTTCTCATTTTATGATTATCTTATATGAGTACGTAAAAAATATTAAGAGAGTTTTAGATGTGTTTTTATACCTTCATATTGCTTTACAAGATTAACACATGTTTCAAGGTTTCAGTAAACTGGTAAAGTTTCAAGAAGTGCATTTTTAAAAATTTCTTGAAAATATTGTTCCACAATTTTCAATATTGTGGTCAGTAGCTGTCCAATTGATCTTGTTATGTTTAAAAGTTCTAAGGAAAGTTACATGCACATTTTCACCATATGAAGCTGATCATCACTTCACCGGTTTCACCCTATCTTAAAAAAGTACCAAACTGCATTTAAAAAATTAAAAGGAAATTTTCGACATCTCGCTTAAGCTACATATTACTTTAAAGTTTACTAAATGTCCTCGGTAACTGCCAAATTATTACACCTCGTGCTACTGTGTTTATAATGTGTAATACGAGCTTCAGCATACCATTTTCCCGTTTAAAGCTACATAATACTGCATAGGTTTCATAAGTATAAAAAAGTCTTCAGGAGCTGTCAAAGCTGTAGATTTTTTCTTGGATATTTCGAGGTTTCCATAAAATATGAAAGCTTCGAGAAGTGCCTCAAACATGTTTATATTGTTCCACAGCTTTCAAAAGTGTGTTCATTAGCCGTCAAATCAATTATTTTTGTACTGATATATTTGAACGTACCAAGAGGAGTGTCGTAGAAGTTCGTATCCAGAAGTTTGGCAATGAGTCCATCATATAAGGTACTACGTGCTCTATATAATTTTACAAATTCGTAGGAAATTCTCTAGAGTAAAGTGCCCTTAAGGACGATTTTAGATTATAGGTACGTTATTTAGTAGTTCAGTTGTAAAATTTAGTAAGAATATGCAAAGCCGGTTTGGAAAAAGTTGTGAAAATCTGAGAGCGGCACGCATCCACGCACCCACCCTCTTAACTTTCTCTCAACCTCTAAAACTCTATCTCAGCTTCTGAAAATCAACCCTAAAACCTTTTCAGTACTATGGGTACTGAGAAGTAAATAAGTATATGAGGAAGTAAAAATAATAACATTAAGTAAGTAAATACCGTACGCAAGTTTTGATCTACGTGCCAAAAACAAAGGTTTTGTAACTTAAATTCACCAAAATAATAGCAAATACTAGTGCTAGTCTTTATACCTAAAATTAAATTATTTTGACTTGACTTACTTGGAATCGTAATAGTCCAATCGGCGGTTTCGCGTAAGGGATTTCTTGGAATGCGTAAAAGGTGCTGTAATTTGATATTACATACCTTCCTGCTATTTTTCCATAACTTGTATCGATGACAATCGGACCTTCACCCTAATAAAAAAAAGTAAAGTAGACATACTTCGTTCCTTAAATTATGAAAAGCTTTACGTTTTCAGGTCGCGTACGGAGCGAAGCAGTAATGAGTATAATAAGGATCGGTGTAATAATTAACAAAATTGAATACATTGTTCAGATTTAAAATCTTAGCCAAGGAAGATACCATCAAATAGTTAGCATGAGATTCGTAATGTGCAATGAAATATCACAAACGAAAATAATGTAAGGAATTATACTCTGCTCACTCAAAAACGGAATGAGTTTAAACACGTGAAGTACATGAATTTAAATTACCATTTCGTTCCTCATTTTCCATCACTACTTGTGTCTAAAAAAACATACTTACTATTTCAGCACAGGTAGCGGAAATAACCGCCACGTAAAGTGCAATTCCCCCAAAAACGTGGCCTATCATATTCACACTAATTCGATTTAAAATTAGTACCTATGGTATAGTTTCCAAGTGAACCGATAAATATGCAAAGCATGAGATAATTAATGAGTGGCCCAACTGCAAGTTTATTAACTAGTGTTGTTTTTATACTAGAGGGACAAGTCGAGTTCAGTATTGTTTTGCAAGATGTACTTAGATAATTACTGGGTTCATTAAAAAAATAAAAAATTATTGCAAGGTTGTAAAACAAAGATAAGAGTACTTAAAATAATACCTTTAGTTGTAAGTACACAAATAAAAACATTTCAGCTGGGACACTGAACTTTGAAGTTATATATGTATTGCTTTTTTTTCAAATTTTATTAGTAAAAGTACCATATAACAATAACATAGATTACCAATTTATTTCAAAAGTAATAAATATAACTTACCTAGTCATGTACTAGTTAAACTTAGATTAGACACAAATTTATCGTAAATAATTGCAGGATTAAGTAACTACAAGTATATATGTACCCATTTAACTTTTGCTCACTACAGAGTCGTTAAAATTGAATGCATTTATCCTTACCCAATGCTGAAGGTTGCCTAAAAGCAACTTCTTTATTGTTAATTAAAAACATTAGAAGAATTGCTCGAATTTACATAGCCGAAATTTAGATACTAGTTCAGGGAAATAAAAATTTAACAGGAAGTTCGGTTATGTTTTTTTATTTATTAACAATTAAGTGCGAAAAATCCAAATTTTCGCTAATATCACCCACCATTGCAAAAGTTTGTATCCAATAAAATGGATTCTCTAGGATCCCTAGGATCACTCTAGGATTAAACACCTTTACTGGGAAGAAACTTCAAGAATACTTCGACAATTTAAGGAGATGCGGAAGGAGAAATCCCAACTATTGTGCTCGCTAACCTTCCTACTTCATTGCAGGGATCTGCAGATCGTACCCAAGTTCCTAAAAATGAAAAGGATGTTTCACACAATACAGGCGATCCAGATTTAAACGCGTTTGAAGGGAGTTCTACTTCGAGAACGAATCCATGATACAAGAAAGAATCTGGCTGCAACTGACAAGTTGTACCCCAGTAAAACCGACTGGGACATAATATATGGAATTACACATAGGATCATGGACACATTGAAGGATACAACCACGAGAACACATAGAGCCAAAGTAGAAAAACTAAAACCAGATAAAACGTTACAAGAAAGAGCCCCAAGGACGCATCAACCCATCAGATCATATATTGACAAATTAGGAAACTTCTCTACTAGAAAATGAGGAAATTTTGCCATAATTGCCAGGGATATACCAACAGAAGAAATAGGGGCAAATATAGAAGCAATCAGGACGTTACCACAGTAGGAAGCCGAGGGAATAAGAACGGAGAGTGCCGGAAGACTTGGACCTCGAGTACATCACCTCTGAGGAAGTAGTTGTGGACGAAACGTCAGCACTAAAGCTAGGCAGGCAAAAAAATTCAGTGGTCCAGCAGGGCTCCATTGGAGCGGTATTGTTCAGCTCATTTCTTCGACTTAGCTTGTTTTAAATTTAACAGGCTGGTAATGCCATTTTAAATTTTCCACACGTACTGAAAAGGAATCGTTAAAATTATAATTCAACACACACTTATTTATGTATTTAGGGCTGATGTTTTCTAGGAGCGTTCTAGATTTAAAAAATGCAACAATTTTCATGATTAAACGTCATAAACCTTCTATAGTTAAATCTAACAACCCTATTAATGGATTAGAAATATAATTGTCCATACACGTGTCCATCTACGTATGTAAACTCATGAATATAAATGATTTATAGACCACAAGGATCGTTATTCACGTGCGAATAAACATGGGGTTAATTCGGCATACGCCTATAATTTTTCCCTGATTAAATAGCTATGTGTTTTCGACAAAACGTGCGATGTAGGTGTATAATGGACATAGTAGATTAAAGTTTCATGAAAAAAATTATTAGTCCATTCAATTCCCGTGGTACTGGGTGTGAAACTTAAGCTTCTGTGTAAACATGCATGTTAAAATGAAAATATTAAGGTCGGCCTACCCGACCCATAAAAATTGTCCACATCAGCGAAAAATACCATTCTTCTCTTGCTTGCCACTGATAACGAATACGCTTCGACAAGGTGATAAAACATTTTAATTCGATCCTCGTTTCATATAATGTTCTTGTGTCGTAACCAAATTATGGAATTCCAATAATTTTACAGCACGATGAACGACGCCGAGCCCCAGGAAAAGGAAACGACGCCCATCCCCTCGGATAAGAAACTGTTCAAATCAAAAGACGATGTGTGCAAGCCTAAGAGGAAGTATCCCGGCTTTCGTAAGAACCTCTACGATTACTTCCAGGAATTTTGCGACTATACAGGGATACATGGTTTCAAATACATGGGAGAGCTCAACAGGTCCTGGTTCGAGAGGTAAGGCACATAGTGTGTGAATTTAAAATGCCTAAATATGAATGATGGTATATTATATAAGTCACTGCTGTAAAAGTTTAATTTATGCCAGTTTTGGATCATAAAGAGATAAAAACATGAAGTATTACGATACAATTTTATTTTTAAATTCAATTACAAAAACAATTATTTTGTCCACCCAGATGAAATTTGTTAAATTATTAAAGTGATACATTTTTATAGAGATAAGACGAAAACCTCACATTCCTAGGAGAAGTTTTGTGATTTTTTTTTGCAGAGCTACGTTCATTAGATAAACATGATTAGCATGCTGATCAAGAGATTGCCGGGCGGCAACCTGCTGTAAAGTTTAAACAAAATTATTTAAACAAATTACAAAAAGTTAATTTTTTCGTACCGGACATAGTTTTTTATGACCTTTAGATCATACTGAACAAAAAAGGTCCATTGTAACTTTTCTTTAAACTTGATAGTTTTCGAGTTATAAGCGATTTAAAGCCTGAAAATTCTCAAAAATGACCATTTTCTAATGCTCAAAACTCCGTTAAAAATTATTATGTTTAATGTTGCTTGGTGTCTAAATTAATGTCCAAACTTTCCTCTATAAGATCGTGAAAAGTAATTTGGAAATATTTTATGTTAAAGCCATGGTTTTTAATTGTTAACAACACTCTACCAGCATACGGAAGCTGCGTGGTGCAAGGCTCTAACTCAAGCATACAATAGAGAGACTAATTGCGCATTAGTAACAACTAAAAAACAATACTTTATCATGAATTCTTTCCAAATTACTCTCGAGAATGTTGTAGAGGGAGGTTTGAGCTTTAACCCAGGCACTCGTCAACTTCAAAAGCAATAATTTTTAGCTGAAGTTTTGACTATAGAAAATGGTAGTTTTTGAGGTTTTTTTAGACTTTAAATCACTTGTAACTCGAAAATGATCAATTTTGAAGAAAAGTTACTAGAAACCTTTATTGTTCAGTATGATTCAAAAAATCTAAATTAGATTTGACTGGAACGAAAAAATTAATTTTTCATAATGTGTTGAATATAAATAATTTACACAAATTTGCAAAAGATTGCCGCCTGGTAACCTCTTAATGTTAAATGGCATCTAACGAACGCAATTCTGCAAACAAATATGAAGACTTTCGCCTAGTCTAAGAAGTATTCTAAATTTACTGAACTTTCTGCGTTATATTTTTGCATAATATATTGTTAGAAACAAATCATTGATTATGATCCATAAGTAGAAAAACTACCTAAAGCACATACTTAGATTAGACTTAACTTGACTATTAGACAGTTTAAACATTATTGGATGGTAAAATATTTGCAAGTCAAGTATCCAGTTCATGTGTGCAAATTTAACTGCAAAAATATTTAAAAATACTATTTTTTTTAAAAAACCTTGGCATATTTCATAAATAATGTTAAAAGATTCAATTGCTTTTACCTAAAAGATATTTCGTAAAATATTATTTTCAAAATATTTGAAAGTGAGTTTTAAAGTATTATCGGAATATTTTGAAAGCACTTTTATATAACTGTATTTTATTTTTATTTAAAAGTATATGTTATGTAGCATTTTTCACTGTTCCTCTAATAATTCACTCATAGCCACACTTTTTCCTGTGTTGTCCATTTCAATAATTTCAGACGTAGTGGTGTTTGGGTATCGCCTAATTTACAACCAGTAAGATATTTACGTTGGTAAAGTGTGGTGAGGATAGGTTAGTTACTTTACAATAGGTTTAGTTTACTATAGTAGTTTATATTACTACTAGTACTACTAGTACTACTAGTACTATAGTTTATAGGTTAGGTTTACTATAGGTTAGTTACATTACTATAAATTATATATTACGTAAGGTAATTATTAGATGACATTTTTCCTGAGCGGTTAATCGGAAGAAGAGGACACATTAAGTGGCTTAACATTTAAACAGAAAAATCTATACAACACCGTCTGAATCATTAGTAAATGAATGCAACCAAATTGTAGTGCTACAAAATGTCACAGGACATTTTAAGCAACATGCCTACTGTTGCTTGAAGGTTAATGGTGGACATTTTCAACATGTTGAGGAAAATTTTCAGTAGTAGTTGAGCTGTTTTTAAATTTTTGGCGTTACTCCTCTTAAAGTTTTGATCCTAATTTTAAAAAGCATGTATCGTTTGAAAAGAGAGCTGAACGCACTTTAAAATGATGTATTCCTCAACATCCCTTACCATTTAAAATTTCAGAGTTAAATGATAACCCTGGTTAAAGGTTGTATATAAAAGGTTGAAAATATCCGAAAAATGTGCCCCCTAAACAAATAAAAGCGTCCAGGTCCAACGGGTCCAAGCGTTTTTCACTTTATTATTCGAAAAAGAAAAAAAAACGTGGTGGTCAGTTTTCGGTGGGCCACCCGATATAACTCTCAATTTTAAAAATTTACAAACAATTTATGGAACCCCCAGTTTTTACAAAACTTCTCACAGTTAATTGGTACGATATGGTACAAAATTTGAAAGGTTATTATTTGATTCCAAGGACTCCAACTATACCAGTATTTGTTATTGACGCTCTCCAATTCCGAATTACCAGGAGCCTTTTTCCAGGATCTGGTGGCTGGTCCTCTTCTGCATCTCCCTGTACTTCTGTATAGACCTGATAATACAGACTTACCTCAAGTGGGACGCTTCTCCGGTATTAGTGAGCTTCGCTAGAAGCCCCACGCCCGTTTGGCAGGTACCCTTCCCGGCCATCACCATTTGCTCCGAAACCAAAAGCCGTCAAACTAAATTCAACTTCACCAAATACTTCAACGATTATCGATTTCAAAACAACATGACGGACGATGAGTAAGTCGAAGGAAAGTTTAAACGTTTCGATACACGTTTAAGGTTGTTTCGTTCAATTCCGCAGGATAAAATTGTTTCAAGACACCTCTTTGGTCTGCGATAATCATTTGGTGACCGACGGAGAGAAGACGACGAACTTTTCCAGTATCGAGCGACTTATGAGCGTAAGCATAGTTCTAACCAAAGTAGATATTCAGCTTGGTTATTGGAACACTTCGTAGTTGACACTTTTGAAGTGAAACTTTTTAACCCCCATCTTAGATTGGTAGTAAATGCGTAAAAAGAGCGAAGGTATTGTCTTCATCAAATCCTCGGTTGCCTTCGGCGACGGTCGGATAACCAGGCGATCGGAGCGCCACCGGTCCGAAAGTGGGATTACTAAGAAAGGCGTTGACGCGCAAAACGAACAAGAAGTCTTCGTGAAGTCCTTCTACGATTATTAAATAAACGGCGATCTGAGCGCTACCGAACCATGGACTTCATGACTTTTGTTATGATTATTATATATGAAATTAAACTTGCCTAGGTGTACTTTAGATGAGCGGTAATTTTTTTGAGGTTAGGTATTTTGTTTAAAGCGAGGGCAAAACAGAATCGGTAATATTTACTTAAATCACTTTTCCATTATTTCACTTTTGTCAGAAGGAACAATAATGATTTTTTGATGAAAAATAATCTCGGAAGAGGTTGTTTAGTAAGATAAGAGTGGGAAAAGTGTGTCATGGTTATAGTTATGGAATGTTGTTCGTAAGGGCAAGGACAAACGACCACTGCCTAAATATTCAGTTGCACTCGAAGTGAGGTGAAATTTTGTCCCTCAAAACAAAGAGAGGATTGAAAAAACTAAGATTTTTACGCTACTGAATCAACAGCAAGTGTATCTTAAGGGCTATCTGTAGTGATAGCTTTTGTGTGAAAATAATAACAAATATGTCGGGAATATGTCAGGCCGAGTTTTTTAAAACTGTACTGAGTATAAAATTCTAAATAAAACAATGATTGGTTATAAGAAAAGGTAATTGTTCTTGTTTGCAACTGTAAATGAAAACAGAGATAAAGATAGATAGATTTCAAGGGTTAATTTGTCGCCAATTTATCTGTGGCAAGCTTTTCTGTTCACAATTGTACTAAGCGGGCAGCAAGTGAAATTGTAAAAAGTAACCGAGGATTTCGTGAATTTTAGCAGTGCTTTACTGTACGCAATTCTGGTTTTAAAGTTTCACTTCTGGTAGCCGTCCGAAAACTGAATTTATTTCTATGAGCTCTGTTTCAAATGTTTTTCAGAATACGTTTTTCTTTTTCAGTTAGCACCTCAATTCAACGATACCTTCTTCACATGTAAGTGGACTTTACACAACGAAAGCTGCGAAAATCTCTTCACTCCTATGTTAACCGAAGAAGGGTTATGTTTCACATTTAACATGTTGGATAGATCGGAACTTTTGAGAAATAACGTGTAAGATTTAATATACCAAACAAATGACATAACAGGATTCGTATTTTTGAACAACCGAAATTAATCCATGACGTGCCTTCCTTAATCCTTAATCACTTTTAGATTTCTACACGGGGACTATATGACTCATGGCAGAAAAGCAGAAGGTTGGACCCTAGAAAACGGTTACCCGAAAAATGCAGGGATCGACACTTTCCCGAGAAGGGCATTGTCAGCAGGTTTCTCCGCAGGTTTCAATTTGGTCCTAATGGCTAAGAAGGATGACCTGGACTACATATGTCGCGGACCAGTCCAAGGATTTAAGGTAGAAGAACGTACCAGACCCGATCATTTTCTCTAGTATCTGTCAACTTTTCCATGTCCATCAGATTCTTCTTCACCACCCAGCAGAGATCCCAAGAGTAGGTATGCAGTACTTCCGGGCTCCTCTCAATCAAGAAATTGTCGCCTCAGTGAAACCTGACATGATGACAACTTCGCCAGGCCTCAGGAGTTACGACCCGCACCGAAGGCAATGTTACTTTCCCACAGAGCGCTACTTGGGCTTCTTTCAGAGCTACACTCAGCAAAATTGTCAAGTGGAGTGCCTCAGGAATTACACCCTGGCGAAATGTGGATGCGTGGCCTACCACATGCCACGTAACGTTTTTCAAAAACGGTAGATTGTAAACATATCTGACATGTCGTTTTCAGACGAGGAGTCTACTACGATCTGTGGCGCAGGAAATCAAGTCTGCATGTTCGAAGCCCAAAGTAAGTATCTGTGTCGCGTGTGTTACACACCATAGTAAGCTTTTGTCTTTCAGCTGAACTACTGGAAAAGGAAGTGGTATCCGGCATTTCGATGTTCGAATCGGACGAAGCGGTTAATACTTCGGCCAACTGCGACTGTTTACCGGCTTGTACATCTTTAACTTATAACGCAGAGTTCTCACAGGCGGACTACAACTGGCCCAAAATGTTCGAAGCGTACCTGTACAACAGTACCGCGGAATTTCCAGGGTAAGCAATGTGTTCAATGAATGCAAGATGGGATAACAGCAAGACAGTTACAATGATTTCAAAGTACTTGCAGAAATATTGAAATATTGTTGTAGAGCACCCTCTAATACCTGCGCCTTACAATCGTTTTTTTAAACATTTTCTAAAGCCCTTACGTGAAAAATATGAAATTTTACTTAGATACTCATTTTAAATTTACAATCTGTTCTGTATACTGGATGGAGTACTTCTTGTCGAACCTATTAATAGGTACGCATCCGTCCATTATCGCTAGAATGAGGATTTGGCTCATCGTACGCTGCAAGATTCCAGCGTATTCCAGTGCATTTTTTCCCCAACCTTTCTTCCCCAGTCCTGCAACCTGAAGATGGCATTTCCCGCCTCGCTCTGTACTACTACATGCAGGGGTGGTAGGTTTAATATCACCTACAAAGCCGCTGAAGGAGTTGTTCCCATTTCCCCTGTTATTCACTTTCGTGCTTCCGACACGCAACTGACCACATAAAAGTGATTAAAAGTCAGATTACTGATAGCGTAAGATTGCTATTGTCAACCCTCTAAAGAGCCAAAGCTTACCCGTCTCCGCGGTGACGGTGTTTAACGAATGGGAGGCCGCCGTTCTAGTTTCGCATTCAGTAGCCCCAGGTTAAAAAATCGAACCTAAAGTGAGCAATAGAAATAATGTCCCACAAGCGGCCCCCCTCTTCTATCATCTCCATCTATCTTCTATCAAAACCATCAGAAACGTTAACTAAAACCACTATTCAATTTCATATGTGGTGGATATGGTTCCTAGCAATCAATTAAAGGTTGGTACGAAAGCCCAACTAAAGCGCTTAATTTCAAAATGGGCCTTATTGTAGTCAAGTCTCACCAGTAAAATCACGCGGCTTTATGCTAAAAACGAGCAACTGAGTAAAACTCTCACTCAACCTGCTTCTCCAATTCCTTAAGTAGGATATGCAGAAACTGCAAAGAACACATGCAAAAGAGGGAATGCTGACCCCACAAATAAATCGGAAATAATGACTCACCCAGCCACAGAGCCGTATATAGGGGGCGTTAGCGGCGCTGCACCCCCAGGATTACGGAGTCACGCACCTTTACTTGGCCCCCCTCCTTTGTTCGGGCTTGGGCCTTTTGGGGCTTCCCTTCCCAAGGCGGAGGAAATGAAATTGGTCCGCGACAGGTGTTTTAGGTGTTGCCAGTTACGGTTTTACACTCACCGCCAGAAACTTTTACAGAACCTGTAAGCTGTTTATAAATTATTTCAGATGATAGTAAAATAGTTTGCTCCTTTATTCTGTCCGTGGTCTTCCTTTAATGTACCATGGAATTGAATAAATTGCACTGCACCGGTGAGTACAACCGAACTAATTACATGTACAAATGTTAAGAAATTGAGAGAAATGAAAACGTTGCATCAGAAACGTTTCAAAACATCCTGATATTATATTTCTTTGAAGCATTTCCGAACCTCCTTGGAGAACATTCTCGCTTGGATTTCTCACAAAGGCTCCTCGCTTCTTGTTTCAGGATTCAACTGACACGCATAACGCTATTTTTCAAGGAGCAACAGTTCATAACATCGGAAAGGAACGAATTGTACGGCCAGACCGACTTCCTCGCCAACTGCGGCGGTATCTTGGGTCTATTCACAGGATTCTCGTTCCTGTCCATCGTCGAGATAGCGTACTTCTTATCCCTAAGGATGATGTGCAACGTCAGAAGGTACGGTAGGAGGTACTGGTCTGGCTCGGAGAGACTGGTGACCAACGACGCCTACCTGCATTAGTGGAAGAATTAAAAGGACTCGCAGAGTCTACTGGTGATCGTGAGAGGAGTTGATGTAGTTTTATTAGATGGCACCGTTACTTCACAAATTAACCTCAACACTTCGTTGAAATAAAGTCCGAAAGTAGGCTTTTAGATTTAGATGACTTTAATTGTACACTTAATTTTGAAAACATGTATCAAGCATATGGTGCATCTAATTTCAAAATACGTTTTGGCTTTTATCACAATACACATTTCTTTAATTTCACCTAACTTACATTATAAAATTAACTTTAAAAGGTACTATTCAATAACACTGATACAATAACCGATGTCACAGAAGAACACATTGATTTCCGTTTAATTTTTTAAACTTGTCTTTTGTTTATAAGCCTCCTTGAGTATTCTTTGAGTGATGGACTATAAATTTGCCCTAAGTAACTTACTGACCTATTGACCTTCCAACTGGCTTACTAATTATTTTACAGAGACTGATTCAAGAATCTTGCTGATTTTATATTCTAATTTCAAATGTTTGTTGGATAAGGCAAAGGATTTTAAATTCAAGTAACCAAAGTTATGGCCAATAATTAACCAATTTACTAATTTATCGACTACCTGGTTTACTAACTGATCGATTTTTTCAATTGTTCGTAATTAATAAGAATTGTGTTTAGACATTCTTTCATCCATCCTGAGACATTATTCTTGATACCAACTCAATTATTGATCCCCACTAAGGGACTCTATAAATCTCCTTCGTTGTCATAAGCATCTAACCCTATAACAAGTCCTCATATACCCTTCTCCCTTTATTTGTACCGTCTCCTTGACAGTCGCGTTATACCATTTTCTGTGCACGACGTCGGTGTAATTAAACTGGCTTTTTCTGGACTTCTTCATCGGGCATATCGTGACGGCTGAAAAAGATCAAGAAATAATACAAGAACTAGAATCCCATGACATCGAAATATGTGCCCCAAGCGAAACAAAAAAAGAAAGGAAAAGGAAGCATTATTACAGGTAAATTTATGCTATTCTATACCGGGGCAGATAAGGATAAAAGAGCTCAAAATGGAGTGGGCCTGCTGATACACAAAAAATACAAAGATAACACCTCAAACACAAAACATATCGACGAGCATATGACGCTAATAACCTCAAAAATGAGAAACACATATTAAATGTTATATCTTTATATGCACCAGACACCACAAACAGCAAAGAAGAAAAAATAACCTTTTATAAAAATCTACAGGACCTTCTCGACAACAATAGCTACAACTAATAGACCAACAGAAAGCTACCTATTAAACAGTCTTAGAATTAATAACATCTACTTTGATCAACCAATACAGCACAAAATCACATGGTCAGATACAAGAGGTCATTACTCGATGATCGATTATATCATCACAAATAGAGAAATCCATTTAAGACATGCAATTCATATATTTCATCTATCTTCAGCATCCATAGGATCAGGTCACGGATCACGGATAGTTACCGACTACTTATTCCAATAATAACTGACTCACCGAAGCACTAACCAACCAGCTGATCAAGCAACTGACTAATTTTATATACTAACTGACTCACTGATGAAGTGACTGACTAATTTTATATAGTAACTGCCTGATAACTTAAAAACTATTAGCTAACTGATTGACTTACCAACTGACTTTACAGGATTTTAACTTCAAGTTGCCAAAATTATGCTCACTATTTAACCAACTACTTACTAGACTTAAGTACTTACTAGAGAAGCTATAATTGGGTAATAAGTATTGACCAGCTAAATAATTATCTATGTGTCTGACTCATAACCCAATCAAAAACTTTTTGATTGACTGTCTTATCACTGGCACACTGACTAATACTAATTCCACTTTCCGGTTGTTTTTAACTATAGAATAGTTATATTTTATAAATGATTTTTGACATCAAGTTTCAGATCAAGATCATGTATTGGTTTATTGGTAATACCGTTACCTATGCCATTGCTTCCTGTAGCACAAACTCACTAACTAACTACACCAAATGACTAATTATTTACTAACTAACAAATACGAAAATTGATCTTGAATTTCTTCGTTCTCTGAATAAGGTACAGAACTCCATATTCATGTAGAGAATGTAATGTTGCTGATGCAACCAACTTTGTTTATGATTATCTGTCTGACCGATAACTCACTCACCAATTTACTGATTGGCTTACTACTTATTTTTTAACTTGACTCACTAACTGATTCTCTAACTAATTGACTAATCAAATAACTGACTAACTTCAACATTAACTACCTGCTGATTTAGAAGCATTAAATAACTAGCTGACTTATTAACTTGCTAATTAGCTTATTAATTATTTAACAAACTTACTGATTTAAGGATTTTATACATTTAATAATCATAATATAAAATTTGGAATAGGTTTTATGATTCAAAATTATACCGGCTAATTAACCAACTAACTAATATTTGACTAATTAATCCTCTAACCATAGGAACATTAACATTATACATTCACATTTCAATCGAAATTAGTTCATATAGTTAATTCTATTAGATTTTTTGTTGGCTGTATTCTAATTATTCCTGTAGAAACGCAGTAGAAGTTAGTAAGCGTTGTAGATTTCGATGAATTTTTAATTGTGCACTTATGTTGCATGTAGTGACCAACACTATTGTTTCACCGCAATATATCTTTAATTTCAACTGACTAACATTACAAAATAAACTATAAAAAGCACTATTCAATAACAATGATACAATAACCCATGCCATGATAGACCCTTTTAAATAATTTCCGTTTAATTTTTCTCAGCAATCACATCCAAAAATAAACTATTTTATCCATAAAGCATCCAATTATGAAGCCGTTTTCACTGCCCATTCCACCTGCGATATAAATTTAAATTGCAGCATATCCGAAGTGTGAGGAAATAAATTATTTCCAGTAAGGAGAGCAAGGAAAATCCGGTAAAAAGGCCGAGCAAGCCTCCGAAATTTCCTATTAAATCAGTCGTTCCGTAAAGTTCATTTCTTTCTGAGGTCAGGAAGGATTCCGATTTGAAGAATATGGAGACTCTCGTCATTTTGTATCTGAAAAAAGGTATCTTGATTGAAAAAGTTAGATTTCCAAAAATTGTGATGACTTAAGCACCACTTCTCATTCTTCTAGGATATCAGATACGCTGAGAATATGAAATCAATTTGACTCGTCTAGACTGACGAGCAGAGATGGATCAGAAATACACACAAAGTGATTTAAATAGCAAACAGATATCTTCTAGAGTGCAGGCCCTCACCACAGGAGCCATCAGTGAATAGAGGGTGTTCCGGGCTGTTGGAAAGTGGTCGATGTATAATTTTCCTTCCTGATTTACATCTGTGGCGAGCATCTTCAGAGGCCATGTGAACTGAGTTCACGTCGTTGAAGATCTAGAACCCAGAATCGCCTCTGAAGATGCTTACCGCATATATAAATGAAACGTCAAGCAGAAAAATCTTATATCCACCACGACCCAACAGCCCGGAAAACCCTGTACTTACTGATACTGATACTGATATATACTTATGAAAAGCAAGATTTGTTTTTTAAAAGGCAACTGTTTACTAAGTTGTTTTACTGCTTACTGGTTTTTTATGTAGTTTGGGTATCTAGAACAACTAACGAGAAAGTGTTAAGAGGAATAAAAACAGAGAGACACACCTGTTACAAACAGTTAAGAAAAGAAAAACCACATGTGGGACACGTACTCAGAGGATGAAAGTAGTGTCTTCTACAGCAAACAATGGAAGGGAGAAAAGAAAGAAAAAGAGGTGTTTGAAGACTGAAAATATCTTGGTACAGTGTTTAACAGCAGTAAACAATAGACCGGTTTAATTTTGGTACACTTAAAGCATATAGTGAGTGATCGTGAACGGTTTAGGCAGGTGACTGCTAACCTCTGATATCAGAGGTATCAGAGGTATCAGAGATGGTAGCACCGAAAGAAGAATTTCTCTAAAAGGACATTTGCTTCTGGGGATATAGACTTCTGAAAAGACGTATGTTGTAATTTTGATTAAAGGCGACATTTGGAAATCTGTTGGCTTTAGCGAATGAAAAATTTGCAAATAAACTATAAAGCGTCCATTTATGACTTCGTAATGAAATTTGAAATTTCACTTTTGACCCCAAAAAAAAGTTGTGACTTTCTCACAAAATGGCCCGAATTTAGATTTTCGAAATTTCGGCCGGAAAACAAAGGAAAATGATTCCATAAAGTGAATGGTGCAAGAATTTCACTAAAAGAAGCTTTAACTGTTCGAAACTGTTCGATTGATCTTAAAACTGTGCCTTTGTTGGAGTTGGTAAATTTAATTTTACCACAAATACGAATTTTGACCTTTAAAACTTCGGTGGCATACGAAGAATTTATTAATTCAATACAAAAATACATCATTCACTGACGCCAACGGAGCAAAAATCTTTTGAAACGGTCTCTTCTTTCTCTACGTTTCGCGACGAAATTGGAAAGTTCACTTTTTTCCCAAAAAGAAAGTGGGTGACCTCGGGTTTTTTTCAAAAAAAAAATGGACCAAAGTATAATTTTTAAGGTTTCTATCGTAAACAGAAGATCGCAAATAATTTCCAGTAAATGGTGTAAGAATTTCCCTAAGACGTTTTCTTCGGAATATATGAATTACTGACAAAAATGGGTATTTTGTCATTGTAAACATTGTAAGCGAACTTATTTCGATGAAATTTTTGTAAAAGTAACTATACAATGCAGTTTTAGACATTTCAGTTATTGTAATCGTTATGTATTCATTAATACTGAGGCAACAAACAAAAATTTCCCTGCACTACTGCCCGAAGGAATATATTTGGAAAAACTGGAAAACTTTCTTAACTTTTAATTACTGATATTTCATATTATCAGTGAGATCTAACTATGAACTATGAGATTTGACTGTATAGGGCACCTTATATATTATACTGACTGTATGACAGCGCATAACTTTGCCATATTTTGTTAGATTAAGATAAAAGACTAAATATGTCAATTTATTATAAAATGCTGACTGGATTTTGTCTGCTTTTTGCTCATGGATTTCTTATAAAACCTTATCTTTATAAAAAGTATTCTCGAGCTACGGCACTTACTCTTCTAAAAACTTTGTATAAGGTTTATCCTTAAAAACCTCGTTCTGCTTGACATAATCCCAACTTGCGGATGACGATTCGATGCTGTAACTTAATTCGGTGCAAAGTGGTTTACAGTCACAGAAAAAATCATTATTTTCCTCCACCTTCTCTAGGATTTCATTCATTTTCAATTTCCCTGAAAAAAAATTTTATCAAACTTCATTTAGTGAACCGCTTATATTAAACTTACGACTGGCGGCTTGTATACATTCCAGTTTCGCGTTCCCGCATAAACTGGTGGTATAATTCCCTGGAAAATATGAAAAGTTTCTTTTTGGCTGTCGTAAAATAGGAATGTCAAATTTAGCAAGATGTGTAGCGGTTTCATTTGGTGAACGAGACTAAAATGTGTAATTTGCTCAAAGGTTATTCTTACTTGGCATATAAAAATGTACACATCCGCACTCTTTCAATATGTGGTTAGTCAAACACTCCAACCTGCAATTGTCTGGACTGTAAATTCTGAAATATTTCAGGTGGATTTCGTCGGAAAAGTAACACTCCCTTTGGTGAGGTTTGTACTTTTTGACAGCTTTCGAGGTGGTTATCATATTGGGTTTGACTGCCAAGTAAACAGCCTCGTCCAGAGGTACTTGAATGAACTGCTTCTTGAGAAGTGGTATCTCGTACGGGGGATGAATCAATATCTAAAAAAATAGTGAATCGGGAGAAATTATCCTCACGTCTCACATCAACTGAATATTGTTAGAAGCATCTTAACTTCCCTAAATAGCTTTCTTATACTTATATATACTTATTAATATTATACTATTTATAACACTTCAATGATCGCAAATAATGCATTTCCTAAATACCATTACTACACTCGAGAGTTAACAAAACAAACATCACTAATGATTGCATTTATTTATCGTAATTTTGTCTACTTACGCTAAATCCGAGTGAATCATCTAGGCACAAGTAATCCAGATCGTTCTTGGCTTGAATCAAAGTAAGATCCAAACCGTTATCTGATCCAGACAGAAACGCCCGGAAGGGATAAGCGTCTACTCCGGAAGAATATCCGTTATCAACGTTCCAAGTAGAATTGTGATGATCCTGAGGAAAATCGCGGTACCAGTTTCTGGAAACAACATACAAAACAAAGGTATTTAATTTGTATATCACAGGCGAGCTGACGTTGCTACTGTTTATTAATCCAAGGAGGGTGTTATTACTCACACGTTCTCCCTGTAAATGCTGTTCATGTTGTACATGTTGATAGTGTAACATATGCTCTCATCAGTTACGACTGGGACAAAATCTGAACAGCCGACAGGATTGCCTAGTAAATAACAATCAAAGAATATCTCTTCCATCGGGAGCCTGAGCTAGAAAACCAAATACCAAAATATAATATTGTGATTGTCTTGTTTGTTCGGTAAATATTTTAAACTGACATTTGAAATTTCAGATTTCTTAGGTAAGTGTAACTTTTACAAAACAGAACTTTACGGTGTTAAACTGGTACTTAGTTTATTAAATGATTGAACAGTAATGAATAGAATATTGATACATATAGAAATTTATGGAATATAAATTATCTGCAGCAACACAAAACAGAGAGAAGTGAATGGTGACACAAATGCCTAGTATCGATAGATATTCCTCAAACAAAGGCTGAAGTGATAAAATAAGGCGATGTAATTTTAGGAAGGAATTTCATGTTTTGCTGAATTTTGATACTTACTTGGTTTAACTTCTCAAAAAAATCATCGGTGAAAGTGTCGTTCTGCGGGAATAATTCAGTGTGTTGTTCACATACCATCGACATGTATTGTCCATTTAATTCGCTAAAATAACAATTATTATTACTCCTAAGTAAAATTGTCTGGTCTACATGAAGATAATGCAAATGGTAACAACAACATAGAAGAAGTAAAGTGGTGAACGGAACAAATATTCCTAAAATGCATATTTAAGCTTTATCGTTACTTTACTTATATACTATGTGTCCCAGAATATATGGGCAATCTCTCATGGGGGACGTGAAATACCATTACGTTTTCATATAAATTTCTCCCGTTTCCCTAATGAGAAATTCTAATTATTGACTTAATATGAATTATTTCACGATCAGGCTGACTGGTACTAACTGACTGACTAACTAAATAATTGCTTAGACATTTTTCTTAACCAACAACGCGTCAGAAAGAGAAAAAATAATTTTGCCTTACGGCGATCAGCAGTTTATGTGAAAAATGTAGGAAATTTCGCCAAATTTCCTACAAAAATTTCCGCCAAAAATGGCTATAAGGATTTTCGATAAATGGACTACACCGTAACATTAAATTTTCATGGGGAAATTTATGAATAATTGACTACTGACTAGACATTTAACTGACTGATTCATTAACACATTGACTTATTCAGTAAACTAGATATCGATTTCACAATTACTAACTGACTAACTACTTGGCTTACTATTAACTAACTCACTATTCCACTGGCTGGTCATATAATTGAATAACTAAAACACTGACTGCTTAATAAGTTAATAATCATTAACTAAGTGAGTGACTTTCTAACTGACTAATCTAACTAGATGAATGGTTTGCTAATTATTTGCCTAACTGACTAAATCAATAACTCAACTAAGTTGATAGTCTGAATTTCAACGTTTATTGGACAAGTCACAGTTAAAATCGCCAAAATATGTCCATTAATTAGATGACTTATTTTTTGAATTATTTGACTAACTAAATCACTAACTGGCTGACTGATTATTTAATCATATTGACTAAGTAAATTATCAGACTGTCCTGTTGATAACTAATTAGTTAACTGAAGGATTGACTTACTTCCAACTGACTATTACTTATTATTCATCAATTGTTCATAGAAAACAGTATTTTTAGTGCCTGCTATTGTCCACTGCATGTAATACATAGTAACTACACCAACTCACTAATCATTCACTGGCTTATTGATTAATTATTTGACTAAATGATTAACTAATTCACTAACTAACCGATTGACTAAGTTAATCAGACTGACTAACTAAATTAACTACATGTCGTCCGTCGACTCATTAACTAATTAATTAACCGGTTACTGTCTTAAACCTCCAACTGCCTGTCTCTTAACTTATTCACCAATTAACTGCACGACTTATTGACTATTTTCTTACTAATCAACAAATTCATTAACCTAAATTTTTTTTGGTACCGCATAAGGAACAGGAGAGTGAACAGGAACAGTGAACTAAGTTCACTTAGAGAAAGTTCTGCCACTAATTAACCGATTGATTAGTTATCTGACTGACTGATTCACCAAGGTTTATGGCTTATTCGATGACTGACTAAATTTGTGATTGGTTGTCAGACTTATGACTCTCCCCTTAATTATCCCCCTACTGAATTACTCATTGGCTTAATTGTATATAACTGACTGATCAAATAACTGATTAACTTTATAGACTGACTTCCTGATGATCTATGATCATTAACTAACTGACTGAATTACCTAGTCGGTAGGCTAGTGCCTAGTCTATTAGTCTAGTTTTTAACATTTGTTGGTTATTGTAGAGAATTTCAAATTCAGGTACCCAAAGTTATGCCAGCTAATTGACTGAGTAACTGATTCTCTAACTGACCGAACCTTTCATCTAGAGCACTGACTATTTCTTATTTTATTTCTCGGCTGTTCGTAATTAAAGAACATTGTGTTTCGTACTTTTTTCTCACATCCTTAGATATCCATGTTACCAACTCAACTATCGATCCCCGCCGAGGTACACCATCAATGTCCCCCATCGTTATAAGTATCTAACGACAATAAATCCTCATATTTCCTTTCGCCCTTTACTTACTCTCTCTCGCCGACGGTCGCGTTATCCCACTTTCTGTGCACGACGTCGGTGTAATTAAATTCGCTCCTTCGGGCCTTCGCCATTGGGCAAACCGTGACGGCCGGGAATGGGATGGTGTATATCGGGGACTCCTTCGTAGCGAAAGTCACCAACACGGGGCTCTGGGTGTACTTGTTGTAGATGCGATGGATGAAGTAGATGCAAGTCCCCACAGACGTGCAAATCAGGCAAGCCCATAGTAACCTGAGGTGAAAAGAAACAATAACGACGACAACGGGAACGCATTAAGGGGGTGAAAGGGAGAGAGATAATTCGATGAAAAGCGTTGGTTAATTTTCTGGAAGAGAAAAATTTGTGATGCACGTGGTTGGGGTTATGGTTGTTGATGATGAAGATGATGTTGATTTAATATTTTGATATAACCATAAATAATTTATAAAATTGGAACTTACAACTTAGGAGAAACAATATTTCAATAAATATAATATAAAATAGAAAATATTAGTGGCTCAGTTCCGTTTCTGAATAATTGACTTAATTGAATAGCACTTTCTTAAATGAAAAGTAACTGGTTTTGTGAAGAAATGTTTTGTGAGGATCATATACGCAGCATACTGAATACAACGACCCCTTATGGATCAGATTTTTGAATAACAGTACTTCTGTAGAGTTGACAAGATTTCATAAGACTTCTTGGAAAACTCAAGAAATTAGTTAATGCAGAATCAATCACTTAGTTAAAATGTTATTTTCCGGAGAATTGACAACAATGTGTGATTTTTGTCACAAATTTAATTTAAAACTATTTCTGAATAATCGATTAGAGTGCATTATATTTTTGAAGAATCTGTCGAAATTGGTTCGAGAGATAGGTTCATAAATTAGGTTTTTGATTAAAATTTAGCTGATTATTCAAAATCTTAGTCTCTGAAATTGAGTAAAACATTAGTTTCTGGGATAAACGCAATGTAAATGTTTTTGGATAACTGACCAAAGTTTACTAGATTTTGGGGAAAAATACTGATAGTGGATTAAATCCAGATTAATACTTCAGTTTTCTGGTTAAAAGGTCTGTTTCGGGAAAACTGGCTGGAAGGTTAGTTAATTGAACAAAACCGATATACTGTTTTAAAAGAATTATTAGAATAAATCGGTTTTTCATCAAACTACAGGATTACGTGTACATACAGTTCGAATCTGTAACTGGAAAAAAATCACTAAATCAAAACAGTTTTTTGTTGGAAATATGCTGGGACGGGTCGATTAGTATTTTGAAGTGCGCTTTTTTTGATGTAAGAAAATATTATACAGCATGTACCAAATTTGAGATATGACGCCATCGACTATTTTCTTTTAAATGGACAATACTAATTTTTTATGACTATTTTTAAAGGATATGCGTCACATGCGTACCAAATATCAAATTTTCATTCCTTGCAGTTTAAAAGATATTAAAAGAAAATGAAGAAATCTGATCGACTGATCTAATATCAACTCAACTAATATGTGTGCTAGCAAATGTGTTGAAATAGGTTAATAAGATAGATTTATGGATCGTTTGAGTGCAGCTTCTGGACAACTAACACCACCTCATCAGATATTCGGGAAAATCACTGAAATTAAATTATATCCAGACTAATAGTTCATTTGCATTTAAACCTCGGTTTCTGTACAATTGAATACAAGATTAGTTCGTAGGAAAAAGTCGTAGGAAACTGCTTACTTGTCCAAACATTAGTTTGTTTATACAACCCAAGCGGCAGCGACAACGGTCGTGATGAAAGGTCATAAACGACCCAAATGTGGTATGTTTCGAAAAGCCATCTAAATGCTACTGTAAAAGCTATACATCCTAAATTTTAACGACAGTACAGTCTTGTTAATCATAAATGTATATAGAACGGTTTTAAGAAGATACATAAAATGTATTATTTTATTTATTTTTATTTGTCATTAAATGTTCATCATAGTGTTGTCAATGTACAATACATGATACTAATTGGTATCAATATTTAATGGAATCCAACCTTGTACATTTACGATCAATTGATATGCCACAGCTCACCACCCCACCCGGGGCCGCCGCTCGGTCGCAGACGCCATAAATTGTTTGGACAAGTTTACAAAACAATTCTACTTAAGTAACCATTTTCAATATTTCAGCATCCCCACACAAAAGCGCCACCAGCAACTACAAAATTTACTTTAAGGAGAGACTGGAGAGGCAGATTTTACATTTTTTGGAACAAGGTATTCTCAAATTATTAGAGTCTCCTACCTAAAACACAGCTTTTAAAACGGGAAAAATTATTGACATCTTTTCAGTCTAGTCTATAAATGTCCTATGACAAATCTTCACTAAGATTCAGCTCAATAGGCACAAACATAACCTAAATAATCCAAGGTAAATTAGTTACTATTAATGAGATCTCAACTACTTGAACTCGCAAAAAGTTTTCTCTTCGTTAGAAACGTTTTTATTGCATACTATGTGTTTTTTCACAATGATTGCAGAGAGTTTCAAATTTTGTCAACGCATCAAACGTATGAAATTCGATCTTTTGAAAATGACGAAGAGTGAAGATATTAATATATTTTCTTCTTGTTAAATTATTATTTCAAATTTTCCTACCTTTCCGGTTTCTGATCACGCATTTTCCAACCCCACCATACTCACGGGAGTATAATTAATTGATGATTAACTGATCAATTAATGATTAATTGAATGTCTCCCGAAAATCTCTGAATTTTCCGTCCTTTGCGATTTCAGATCAAGCATTTTCCGACCGCGCTAAACTCGTGAGGATGTAATTAAATGGTTCCGAGTGTCTCTGGAAAATTCTCGAATTTTCCGACCGTCACGACCTCAAATCGTACACTTTTCCACGGCACCGACTTATGGGAGTATAATTAATTGAATTCCTGTGTCTCCGGAAAATTCGAAGATTTTCCGGCCTTCGCGATTTTCGAATCCGCATTTTCCCACCGTTTCATACTTGTAGGGAGATAATTAATTTGTTCCGAGTGTCTTCGGAAAATCGTCACAATTCCTGTCCTTCGCCATTTTCGATCAGGCATTTTCTGACTGCACCGAGGGTGCCTATAGAATTGCTACGGGAAAACCACGAAATTTCCTACTTTCGTTGTTTCAGAAAAAGTATTTCCAATTTCAAGTTAAATATAGGGTCAAAATATAATGTCATCATTTAAGCATTTTATTCGCTTATTACCCATGTTAAAATACCCACACAATTAAGAAAAATTTAATTTTGGCACTATTCCCAGCCAAAATATTGAACTGCATAAACAAAATGCCTTCTATGTGCTCTAAGCAAACCTAACAGTATTCAAGTATCAGTTAACAATTAATTTTCATTTTGTAAATTCAAACTCAATTAATTTAGAAAGTAAATTGAATTTAAATTCGTTTATTAATGATCGTAATTGAGCACATCAAGGCGTTTCTCCCAGAGGTGGTTAAATAATAGGTTAATTGCTTTTGTAAACCGTTTAAATTAATTAATAGTTGTATGTATATGTATTCATGAGTTAAAAAATTAATTAAACGTGTCCTCTCACGAACACATCTTGAAATATTCTAACGAAATAATAACGAAATTCACAACAAATATTTAATTATACCAGGCTATTCATATCTCTCATTAGTCATGGGCATGTTAAAACCGTTAAATGAAAATCAAATCAAGACGCTAACAACAAACGACACAATACTTCAACGATTGGCAATTTACCAAGGCATCTGTTCCTGGTAGCTGTACAGGAAAAAGCGATAAATTTAATAAACGTCAAAGGATTGGTAACAAATGGCTCATTTAGTATACCAAGAGTTCGAAAAATAAATTAAATCGAATGTAGGAGCTGTCCAATCGTTCCTAGCAAAATCCAGGAGGGCGAGTAATTTTATTATCCCATCATTAATACAAATTCAAACACATACCTCGACTACATGGTGATAAATTAAGAAGCCCGTCACTTTAATGTATATCAAAAAGTGAAATTTTGAAGAGTTACAACTGGTAAGTGAATTATAAATAAACGACATTTCTGGAGCATATTAATGTGAATACTGAATGTACTTAAGTAATTATTGGTGAGTTCGTAAGTGTTATGAAACTTTTTTCTTTTTAATTATTAATTGATTAAATTTCCAAGTTGGTAATGACAGTTCTGTCATGTGTAGGAGAAATGAATATCGAGAAAAAAAGTTATGCATATTTATAAGTTGATTGCTTTTTCCAGGCCATTAATAATCATGTACCCGTCAAGCAATCTGGGGTACGTTTTAAGATTAAAATTTAACATCCCGATATGAACGTGGTGGTAGTTGCTTGTTGATTAAGTGTATAAGAAGATTAAAGCGCATCATCATTTGTTGGTCATTGTAAGAAATTATCCTAAAAAAAACTATTACACGAATTATATTGCAGTGTTACTCAAGAATTGTAATTAAATATAAAGCAACAATTTGTTTTATTCTTGTGTTAACAATTTTCGAAAAAGCGATAGAGATGCTTCCTTACCGTTCAAAAAGGGATCTTTCCTCCGCGAGGTACTTACAGCCGTGTATACTCGTATTGGTGCAGTACTCTACAAAATAATCATGAGCCGTCTTCGTTCTCCTCTTGCTACATTTTGTATCTCCTCTCTCCAGGTCGATTAGCTCCTGTTTTTTCTCATCCTCTCCCCTTTCGTCGGCCATGCTTTCGCCACCCACGACTTCTCGCGCCTTAATTCGAAAATCGCAATCTATTATCGAACATCGTCCACACCGGAGGGATAGCGATGGACGAATGGTAATTGGAGTGCAAATGGCGCAATTTCTATGCCATGTGCATGGGAGCGACTGACGTTGATGAATGGAGAGGAGAGGAAAAAAGCTGGAGTTGCTAAACTTCTGGCGTCGGGCGTTTTAACTTTCTTTCGTGTGTATGTGTGCGTGTGTGCTTGGTGCGACTGTTAAAATTGGCTTCTGGCATAGAATTCCCAAACAAACACTGGTAGTGATATTTTCAAAGGATTTATGGTGGCATGATATCAGTTAATTTTTTATATGAATAATCCTGGTGATAACTCTAGAGAAGCAGTTTAAAGCGTGACTCAGATGTGATGGTCGAGCAGTATATTCGTGCTTACCATGAGCTCAGAAAATAGTACAACCGCACTATTCATGCTTAACACAATTATAAGTTTCCCCAGGAAAATTTGATATTTTCAAAGAGAAGAAGGAGTTTGTAAGAATGTTCTGACGAAAGTAATTAATTGATAGTTTTAAAAACGTTCTAAATATCTAAAAGGCAACAGAAAATTTATAATTACCAGTCGAGTTAAAAATTTCTCAGTAACCTATAACAACTGCAGTTATCGTCATCTTTAAGGAAGCTACCCAAAATCTAAGTTTCAAAAGAAGTTAAGGAGTTTCCAAGGAAATGATAAAGACTGTAATAAATAACTTAAATTCATTAAATTGACTTAAACTGACATGAAGTTTGAAATGAAAATTATAAAGTATATAATAGTAGTTATGGTGTTAAATAAAGTTAAGACGTTTATGGGAAAATTATGTTTTAAATCTTCGAAGACATTTAAAAAAGGTATATTTAAAATGCAAGATAAAGTGTCTCTAAATAGGTTCTGATACAATTAAAGAAATTGTGGATTTTCGGAGAAGTTTGTAAAGAACTGATAACATTTTCAAAGCAGTTAGTAAAACAGCGACGTCTCAGTTAAGACGCTCTGAGGCTCTAAAGGAAGTTGACGATTTTCTGAGCTACTTGTTGCAATTGTAATGGTCCTATAACAATTTTAAAGGAGCTGCAAGTATCTAAAGAAAATATGACATTTAAAATGCAACTTGTAAAGTAATTTTAATGGAGTTGTAAAGGGTTTTAATTTTTAATTACTAGAAATGCAAACACAAAAGTAGGATTCATTTATATATTTGCTATATACAATAGATTGATAGTTTTTGCTAATTAATAAAAATTGTATTGGTTTTCTCCATTATATTTTCAATTAAAATTAGAAGAGTTACCACCATTTAACTGATTTTACCAATGAAACCAGCCGCGTAAAAGAGTTTATTAAGAATTAAAGCCCTTATGACTTGGAGGTCATAAAACTATTGTATTTGGTGGATTTTTACGTAGCGATGCGGATGTTTAAATTTAGTACAGGACTGTTTTATTGTTAACGGTATTTTCAAAGCACCTATGTAGTTAGGGTTTTTTCTCCTATAATTTATACAAAAAACTTTTGGATTACTTTTGATTAACATAAAATTTGGCAAGCTTTTTGAATTGATTTTTAAACTAATAACTTCATATAATTTTGAAACAATTTTAAGCTTGTTATAACTTGACACAGCTTACGAAATATAACATCAACACTACGATTGACTGTATTCTAAATCTGTATATCAATATTTCATTCAAATTGCTTGCACGAGGATCAAATGCATTTCTAAAAATATTAAAGAAATGTAAACACTAATTGAGACATGAATCGGTTTTGATGATGCTTCAAGAGTGCATATCTTGAATAGCAATACAAATTTTTATCTGCAATTTTTGGATGAAATTTTGATGGAGCTATTTTAATCACAGAGAAAATTTCATCGACCTTGTACCCGTTTATAAATTCGGTGCTATCGATAATATAGTTTATTATATTAATAGAAAGTGTGGATTATTCGACAGCTGTGTATTGCTCCATTAAATGACAGTCGGGGTCTAGGAATATCACAAGGGTAATCATAATAAACGAAGTAATGCATCTAAACATACGAATTCTTCAAATATCTGCCTCCTAATATCAGATATTTTGAGAACATGAGAGTGTAAATATTTATTTTAGTAATTAATTTAATGGAAACAAACTGTCGCATTTGTATTTATATTTTTTTTTAATATGATACAGGAAAATGCAATATTATTTAAAAATTTTAAAAAAAAGTTGCAAAGGGAGGATGTATAAAGACAGTGGCGTGCATAATGGCTATACGGACTTTATCCACTGCTGCATCGAATAAGCCCACAGTTAATGTATTAATTCAAACTCGGAGATTTTCAGTCATGAGATTCTTCTTCTCCCCACACTCCTTTTGCCTTATATTTTTCTCTGGAGTATAAGCTGCAAAAGCCGATATCTTTCAGGATTGTTCATGATGTGGCTCAAGTACCCAAGTTTACGTTTCTTTACTCAATACAGGGTTCTTTTTCTTTTTTCATTCTACGAAATACCTCATCATTGGTAATATGATCCACCCATGGAGTTTTCAGGATGCGACGGTAGAGCTACAACTCAAATGCTTCCAATTTTTTGCAGGATCACTCAGATATCGTCCACGACTCAACACCGTACTAGAGAACTGAAAACACTTAGCATCTTAGTAATCGTACTTTGATGGTTAAAGACAGGTCTTTACTTTTAAACCATTTTGCCGTTTTAAAGAATGTGCCGCGGAGTTTTTCAATTCGCCATCTTATTTCAATCGAGTGGTCACAATTTTCGTTAATATTTACTCCTAAATAGACATATTTAGCAAACTTTCGCAATTTGCCATTTACTCCAACTACTTCATTTCCTTTTACGATGAAAACTAACTTGAGTTAACAGTAAAGATAAAGTAAAGACAATAAGAGAAACATCAAGAGAAATGGAATTGAGGTGCATTGTGAGTAAATTGTAATGGTAAATGGTAATGGATCACCTCATTATGTATACTTATGTTATGATATTAACAAAAACATTCGTGGCTCCAGGATTACGGGGCAAATTTATAGTCCATCACTTAAGGAATACTCCAGAAGGCCTTGGTTGAGGAAATCTTGGTGGAACCTCAGATTAGCTGTTCGATAGCTACAAAATCTACTTGCCTACGCCAAGGCGCACTTAAGAAGGTAAAAGTTCTGACAACAGCGCAAATCGTGAATAAGGAACCGGTCTATGGCTTATTATTTCTATTTCTATGGTTCTACGATCGTGTCAAAGTGAGTTTATAAACTACAACAAATTAAAACTTATAATTAAACTACGAAAAAGTAAATTTAAATCCTCAACCCTCTTTTTTAAACACCTAAGTCGTTCTTTCCAGATTCCCAAACATCTTTCGATGATACTTCTGGTGCTTCTATGAGCCCTATTATAATTTTGCCCTGCATGTGTATTAGGTTGTAAAACTGGTGTTAGCAGATATTTTTTACATGCATAGCTATTATCACCCATTTTACCTGTAACAACACATAATTTATTACAGATTTATATTGAAAATTTGATGTTAAACTAATAATTATAGGCTGATCTGGCACTTTATTATTTTCATATTTGACACGAACCCCACTTCTATGAAATATTGTGTTATCATAAGTGGACCCTGGATACCTAGTGACAATATCTAACATTTGCATTCTTGGGCCACATGCCACCTGTAAATAACACTTTTAAAACAATTTCATCGATCATTATTGAGATAATATAAGTATCTGTAAATTGATGGAGAAAACCTCCTTCTATTTCTGTATATTTCACCTACAGCCCCTCCAGGATTTTTTATTGGGATGTGGGTACCATCTATACGAGATGTTACACCAGGAAAGTTGGCACTTTGATTAAATTCATTCATAAAAACTTGATAATGAAAAGGGTCTTCTGGAAATTTTACGACATTCCTCATTTTTTCTGCCAATGACGCTGAAATCTTTTTTATTTTTAGACACACTGTAGATTGTGAAATTCTCCTAAGATCACCAGCAACAGTCTACAATAAATATGAAACAGTAGAATATATAAATAAAGTTCAAAAACTTGAACAAAGCATAAGTAATCATTCTTTTTCTAGATATAAATACATATATGAAAATGCAACTTGCCTGGAAATTTCCTGTACCATAGTATCGTAAACTGATTAATAATTGGATCAGTGGAACCACTAGCAAACCTCTATTATTGGGTTTATGAAGAGCATCATTAATCAGAGACAAATTAATATGAACATTTGTATTTTTAGAAAAGCGGTACCTCTTTATAAACTCACGTTCACTATATAAACTTAACGGATTTTGCCAGTCTCTCATATACCGTTTAGGTTATCGATTTATATTATTAATAATTCAATTGTCGTACTCATAATAATGGTCATTCATCTTGGAATCCACGTCTTGAAGGCGAACTTAACTTTTAATATTTTCTGAGGGACACTCAAGGTAAGATCAAACCGACACCTCATCCTTAAGGTGCACTTGGTTGACTTTAAAATACAGATGGTACAGTAAGTACGCCTTAAGGTTTGAGGAATCCTCAAGGCGCGATTATAAATTTGCCCGTAAATAAAACCCCCCTCGTCGTAAACAATCCTTAGGATTTATTAACTCTGTACAACTTTCCCAAAAAAATGTCTTTTCTTCATATCAGTCTTGGCGTGGATCGCGTACCGCGAGACCGATACTCGAGCCTAATGCTTCCTCCTCTTCCGGTTGTGGTACTCCTCCGGGTGCCTGTAGGAGACGTGCTTCCTTAGAGCGTCCCTGCTGCGGGACACGTGCGGGCATGATTCGCACGCGTGGTACGTCTCCTGGTGCGTCTCCATGTGCACCCTCAGGTTGTATTGATTGCTCAGGTACTTTCCGCAGAGGAAACACTTGCAGACCCCCGACTGGACGTCCTTCGGGGTGGGGGTACTCGGTGCGACGGACGACGGCTCCTGAGCTGCCAAAATAGAGACGAAAGGGGTCAGGATGGACATGAACTAGATTTTTTGGTAAATCTTGACTATAAACGATAGCTAGAGTTAAGTCGCGATAGCATTTATTTTTATATTTATCAACTCAGGAAATACTAACTAAATAAAAGCTAAGGAAATAAAGATATCAAATAAACATAATGAATATTTTTTTAAATTTATATTAAAAATGTAAGTAGTTCCTTTAGTTTATTTTCGATATGTTACAGTTTAAATAGAAGTTTTCTGGAAGTTTCAATTTGTTATTATTCTCAGAGGACCATGGATCAATTTTGGTTCTCTTTAATGGTCCTTGACTACGTCCAGTGAGATCTCCCTTAGCACGGAGGGGAACGTTCAAGGAAGATCGTCCACGACAAATAAACTTCGTCTCATCCGTTAGCAGTTCCGATGACGGCCGACTTCGTGAGTCAGACAGGCTTTACCCCGAAAATAACGTGTTGAGTGTATACTGCAAAACACCGAAACAAAGGTATTTATTGCATCTTAAGTTAGATCGTTTACCTTTTAAACTGACCCTTATGAGGGCAACTGCATAACCTGTGCAATTCTTTTTAGGAATTTCGACAAAAACATTACGTAAAACTGTCTTGTTACAGCCCTTATTAATATTATTTTTCGGAAGTTACCCTTGCTTAAAAGGGAGCTCAATATAAGACTGTCTCACGAGTAACCTAATTTCTTACGTTCCGAGCTGGAAGATTCGAGTAATTGCTTGTACTATAGTCACTATAGACACGCAAACAGGCGAAAATATGATAATCTAGATAACATATTGATACAATGGAAAATCGAAGGTAAGAGACCTAGGGGACGATCTCCGAAGCGGTGGATGGACCTAATGAAGCATTTCACGAGAAATTCGTTACAAGAAAACATGAGGTGTATTCCAGACAGAGATATCATGAATACCGTAACATAAATCATAAGATCACGACGCTACAATCAATGAAGTAAACGACTAGAGAGAAAGAGAGGTAAAACAATGTAATACTGTAAGAACCTACAGAATTACTAATACTTATTATTGCACTATTATTGCTTTTTTATTTAACTACTGTAGTTACCCAGTAACAGTTATAAATTTTTATTACATATTAGGAATTCCTGAATGAATAAAATTTTGTTACACATTTTATTGTTATATGCAGAACGTAGTTGTACGTTATACGTATACAGTTTATAGTGCGTAGTTAGTTTATAGTTATACGTGTAGAGGGTCATGTGGTAGTCTCGCCTATTAGAAAGAGGGGCAAACGCTGTTTACACCATCTCGCTCTCTCTCTCTTACTCGCATAGGGGGAAGGGAGAATGTTGCGGACAAGCAATCTACAATGATAACTCAATAAAATTTTACCCTCTTATTCATAAACACATTTTAACGTTAAAATGGATTTTAGCTTAAAATGCGTTTAGAATATGTTTCACCGAGGTAACTATAGTTACCTCCATGTTAAGAATACAGGGGACAGAACTGTAGTTACATTTTTGAAACACATTCTAAAGGTATTTTAAGCTAATATCCATTTTAGCGTTAATATGCGTTTATGAATAAGATCGTTAGATATTTCCCTAAAGATATTCTGTACCCAGATTGTTAGAAAAACATGCATCACTTAACAACAATTTAAGAAATTGGAAGCCATGAATATGTAGAAAGGAAGTGTTTTTGGTTTTAAACAACTTTTTTAATTCATATACTAAGTGATTAACTTTCGAAGAAGTACCTTTTTTCAGAACATTTTACAATCGTTTTTGACTGAAATGCGCAAAGCATTTGCTACTTACCAGCAATCGATCGATCTGAGGCCTTGGTATCCTGAGGATTTTCGTAATTGAAACCGTACATCAGTATTGGATCATCGTTTCGGAGTTTCGCGTCTTTGTCTTCCATTGAGTTCGTCCTGTTTCTGCTGTAATCACGAGGATTCTGATTTTCGGAATTAAAGATATCTTCTTCTTTTTTAGTTAACGTCTCACATCGAGTTTGCTTGATGGGAATCTTAAAACATAACAAGAAAGAAATTTGAAAGTCGAGAAGTTAAAAGTTACTTAAATCTGCGATAATTGTAAATATGTTTTAAAGTATGCTTGAAAATGTTTACGTACTTTCATATCACAAAGTCCCTGAATTTTGAGCAATTTCGCCACGGATAGTACGCTGGGGAGCTGTTCCTCTGATACTATACATTGTCCCTTGTACATGAAAGACAAGATAGCTTTCACCTCATCATACGTAACGCTGTGGAGGAACACGACAGGGTGAGTGGTCTGCATCTCCTGAAAAAAAAAAATTGTTATAATAATAAATAGGTAGACTGGTACTTTGCATTTCAAGTGGCAAATCGGTGGATACCAGAACGAACTGATTTGGGAAAAATTTCCCAAACAAATCTAAAAATTTTCTTCTCTAACTTAGAAGTTTAAATTCCTAAAATTGCAAAACCGCATTACGTGTTTGAAATGAAGTAGTCCCACTTTACACAATTTCACGTTTATGAGCAGCGCCCGTAAGTTCATAAATAATTCAACCCCAATTTTCCCGGAACTCATTCAAGAAAACATAAAATACAGTATCACCTCATGAAAATAGATATTGGCAAATGGTAAATCTATAAAACCTGTCAAACGCGAAAAATGATATTAGCGTTTGTGTGTCTAGGCAATGAATCCAATGAGAATATTGACTTTTCATCTTATTGTTGAGGGAATATATTGGATTGATTGTGATGTGATAAGCAAATATTTAGACAGTGATAATTTGCTGTCTTAAATGGAATGCTCTTATATTAAGAGGCTGCAGTGTAATATTTATTCTCAAAAACCTTGTAAGGAAAGGTTCCAGTCCTCCACGAAATTTTTTCCTGAATAGCTATTTCCATTCGATCAGTTCCCTCGTTATTTAGACATTGACGAACAAATGACAAGTTTTATTTCACTGTCTGAAAATGACCATCTTGTAATCGTGGTGATTCTAACAAACCTGAAGTTACCTTAATTATGTCATCTCACACTTAAGAATATGAAGTATTCCTAAATGGTGAACCAGGCGCTCACTCAGGTGGAGAAAAATGAAAAGGGCTAGGAAAAACACAATTATTCAAAAGAATACCGGGTGAGCATAAACTTTTCAAATGCGAAATTTGGAGCGCGTTTTCAGTGTGAAAATAGTCTTCTTGGAAACAGCTGGTTCCCCTCTATGGATTGATTGAATAAAAATTATAACAGAAAAATCGGACGCTCCTATTTAGCAGCTTGAATCTTAGGTGTTATAATTTTCTTTTCCCTAGGTGGACACCTTTCTACGTCTCGTCAAGCTAGAAATATTGTCACGACCACGAGATTTCCACAACTCTCGACAAGAAACGAGATCACGGGTGAGACCAAGATGGAGTTATATAGACATTTATAAACGCACTGACTATTAAGATGCGAAATGTTTTGATAAATGACACACCTTATACCAACAAGCGAGGAGAACACGAAACAAAATACGACTATAAATCGAAACAGGAAGGGCAAGAAGAGAACAGGATTGTCCAGAGAAAATATTCTGCAGACGACGAGACCCTAGAAAAACCAACCATCTCTAAGAGTGGAAATTCGAGGGCCCAGACAATTCGAGGGCCCTCTATTAGGTAAGTCGCCAACCTCGCCTCTCACGCTCCAGCCCTTAAGATTCACTGTGCCCGAAACTGTTTTTCTCTTTATTTCTTCATTTGTATTTTTTAGTGCCCAGGCTTACTGGTTCTCCGCCCCCAGGCAGGAATAAAACCTTTCCTCCTTTTTGTTTTTTGATCATTTGTTTTATTCACACCAAGCTCTACCCCCTGTGGCTACTAACCCCCCACCTCACGTAGCCACGACAATATATGTTTGTCTTCCCTCCTCACCACCACTTGAGCCACCCCGATTAAGTGCACATTTCGGACCCCTTCAAGTACGCAGGCTCTGATGATGGTCTTCCCCAATTCTCCGAATCAAAAACCAAGAGTTGTATGAAGGAGAATTGAGGAAAAATGAGTTTAGAAGGAAAACATATGTTAGAATTTTGGAAAGGAGAAAATACGGTCGACAATAAGGCAATGGAAAGTGAAACGGTTAGATAAGGAATGCAGCAAAAGAAGTTACACCAGTGGCAGCTGGTACATAAGATTCTGCAGTAACCGTAAAGACAATAATGAAATTTAAATTTTACACTATACTGCAGTTAATTTAGAAAAAACAATATTGATATAAATGTCATTTAAAATTAATCACGTAAATAATCTCTTCCATTTCAGTAAATTTATACAATGTGTGGTATCATAACGTCCTTTTTTGAAATGGGTGACATTCAGGCTGTAGAGGTCGTAATGAGCAGAGAGTGTTCTAATTCGACAGGCATAGTTCTAAAGTTATCTTTCCCACCCGGTCAGTTGCCATGATGGATTGGAACAGTGAATAGCGTGCTTTTGCCGTCGACGTACTTTTCGAATGGACATTCTCTGAGCGCAACCCAGCACGTCTTTCAAAATCAGGTGGCTTACAAGGTGGCGATTTTTCAAGAACTCTGTGAGCGTGACTTCAATTCTCGAAGGAACGCCTATGAGGCACTTCTCGAAAACATTCCTGAGGATCCAACGGTTTTTTACAGTGATTAGGCCCATTTTCACTTAAGTGGATACGTCAATAAACAAAACATGTGTTACTGAGCTAACACCAACCCCCGTGAATTGCATCAAAACCCTTTGGATTCACCTAAGGTTACAGTGTGGTCTCCTCAGCTGGAAATATTGGTTCCTGGATTCTTGAAGAAAATGAGGTAACAGCGAGAGTGGATTCTGACCGGTATGTAAACATGTTGGAAGAATTTTTTTCCCTCGACTTGAAGAATTGGTTTTAGGGGACGTTTGGCTTCAACAAGACGGTGCAACGGCTCACACTTCAAGGGCATCCATGGCTGTTTTGAGGGAAGACTTTTCGGGGCGCCTCATCTCAATAAGGGGCGATTTGGAGTGGCCAGCCCGCTCCCCCGATTTGGCCCCTTGCGATTTATTGCGGGGTTTTTGCAATCCCGCGTTTATGTCAACCGTCCAAGGACGCTTGAAGATCTCAAAGCCAATATTCGCGCCGAAATTGCCAACATACCCGCTGCCATGCTGGAATAGGTTATGGTAAACATCAGAAATCGGCTTATTCATTGTATGGACAATCGCCTACCTGACATGATTTCTAAAGCTGTGTAAAACAAAACTTTACATATACACCTATATTATAAAAAAATATCCTAAATCACAAAATGGTTTCATTGCTTTTTGAAAAAAAGAAATTATGATGCCACACCCACATCAGGGAAGGATTTAATATAGCTCATGATATTTAATAGTCAATAATTAACTGGTTGGTAAAAACTAGATAATTAGTCGTTGAAGATTTATCACTTGATTCCTGAGTTAGTTAGTTAGATTCCAACCATTTCTGTTTCTCTTCGTTTATATTTTTATATATTTTGTAGGCTAGCCAGCCTAGTCGGTTAGTCATGGTGCTGAGTAAATAAAACAGTTTGTCATGGACACAGGATTTTCAGCAATGGCAATTTAACTTAGTACAGTACTTAGACTAGAGTTAGTAGTTACCTAGTCTATTATTAATTGAGGCTTTTACATGCTCTTTATTTGCTTTTATAGGCATTTCTATGCTTTTGCATCCCATTGCGTTGATCCTATGAAATAGTTTATTAAGGACTGAGGTATTTAATCGGTTACAATTTATCTTAAGTGAAACGAAATTAATTGATTTTCAGACTGATTAGCAGTTCATTTAATTGTATTTCTTCATGCTCTCTACTTTAATAGTAGTTCGCATGTACACTCTCTTAGTTATTGCGCTGCAACAATAAAATAATTTATCAAGGACTGAAGTGTTAATTCAGTGGTAATGTAACTTGTGATATTAGGTAGGTTATTCAGTAATTTACTAGTGAATAAAAGCTACTCAGTAAGTAAGTGAAAATAAATTAGTTAATTTACAGGTTATTTAGCTACTAGTTATTCTGGTTTACACATTCCAACTGTCTATATTGTTTACTCTTGTAACAGCTAGTCAGCCTAGTATGTTAGTTAGTCATTGCGCTGAATAAGTGAAACGGCTTGTCAGGGATCAATAAGTTTAATCGAGTAGAATTTAACTTGTGACAATAGTTAGTACAGTCATTTTGGCGTAATTAACTGGCTGGAAACTACTTGATTCTTAGGTAAATTAGCTAGTCACTTTCATTTTCTGTGCTTTTTTTTGCTCACTACACTGAGTTAATAAAATAGTTTGTTAAGGACTAAGACATTCAATCATTTACAATTTAACTAGTGACATTAGTTAAATTGGTCAATAATTCATTGGTTGATAGAAACTAGTCATTTTTTTGTGGCGCGAAACTATTTAATTTCTGGGTTGGTCAGCTAGTCCTTCTAGTTAATACACCACATTTTTTTGCTATGGATTCGGTTTAGTAATAGCTAGCCAACCAAGTCTGATAGTCAATAAGATGCGTCAGTGAAATATTTCTCCAAGGACTCACATATTTAATCAGTAACAGTTCCACTTGTGACATTAGCTAGATTATCATAAAAATAAATAACTAATTAATAAAATATAGGCACTTAGTAAGTGAAGCTAAACTAGTGGATTTATTGATTGATCAGCCCAAGCGAATTTTATCCTTTAATGTTTTTCTCCAATACGTTGAGCCAATGAAGTAATTTGTTAAGGACTGAGATACCAGTTAGAATTTACCTTGGGATATAATTAAAATGGTCCTTAATTAACTAGCTGGTAAAAGTAAGTCAATTAGTAAATGCAGCAAAACTAGTCAATCTCCAGATTGGTTGGCTAATCATTCTAGTTAACGCAATGTATCATTTTCTATTGCTCTATGCTTTCGAGCTTTTATTATGCTAAGTCAGCCAAATAGTTCGATAGTGACTGAGGTATGTAATAAGTTATTTATCAATTTGTAACATTAGTTAGGTTAATCAAAACCTAACTGATTGGTAAAATCTAGTCAAATAATAAGATAGCTAAACTGGTTGGTTTCGAGGTTCGCTAGCTATTTCTATTTCTATTTTTCTGTAAAATCAGAATTCAAACAGATTGTTGGGTCATGTGGAATAAACCTATATTTACTTGACTCTATCTCTATATTCTTCTTAATTATTGAAATCAGTAATTATAACCTTAAATTATGTATAAGTTTCTGATCTTGTTATAATTAGAACTTTATCAGCAGAATAGGGATGGATGTGAGAAGTTATTGCGTTTATTTATTTAATAAGCGAAGCAATATTAATCAATATAATGTAAATCATTAATGTTTTATAAGAGCGTGTTATTAATAAACCCACTAATCTAATTGTAACATGATGCGCAGAGAAGCTCGGTCAAGGTGAATATAATTAGAACTGTAAACAAACTTAGGTTTTAATAACAGATCTAAAATGAAAGTAATTCGTGAAGGTGCGAAAAATTTGTGTATAAGAGGCGTTCGGATTAACTAAGTAAATTAGTGTACTTAGTATGCTTAGCTGGCGAAGGTGTTGTTCCTCTAATCCTTCCAACCAACTAATTCTTTCAATGCTTTGAGAGACTTTGCCTAACACCTCGCCTGTTATTGGCCTGTAAATCAGCGCCCTATGGATCTTCTCGACTGACGACTACAAGAACTAGTAACTTCCTCCAATGTTACCTCCGTAATAAAATATTCTAGAAATTTTCTTGAAGAGGGCCAGCCTCACTAGCGATATGTTAAGCACGAACTGTATCAGAAACTTGCCTAGCCCACTAGTGCTGGAAATAAATTGAACCAAATCTGTAGTTTCATTGGACGTCTTGTGTTATTAATGTAGTGAAGAGCCGGATATGTGTAATGTCAATATGAGAAAATACCTTCTATGTAGTATTTCCCGAAGAATAAAAGTTTAAGAAGAGATTGTTCCACGTTAAATAACACAACTATTTCAGTGTCTCTCTGCCAACGAAGTTGACGGCCCAATATTTTAATCTAAGTGCAGGTTTTACGTGTAGATGTAAGTTTAGATAACGTAGGTGTGATCATACAGTGGTCTGAATTCGTTGGCGAAGATAGGCCGGTCGAATTTCTTTGGAGACAAATCTCTTCAAGTGTCTGGATGGATTTTTGATGACTTTTACTAAGATCTATTCTCGAAGGGTCCATCAGTTGAATCTGAGAAGCAGTAGGTGCCCCGAATCAGCGTCGAGTTATTTCTGGTCGCCTTGACATTATCTCCCGATATCGGATCGATACCCGAGCAGGAAGTTTCGTAACACTCACCTGAAACAACTGGAGAAAGTAGACGCTGCACATAGCCAGGATGACTTTGTGCGCCCGCACGTGTCGCGTTCCCACCGAGAGCGTGACGTCGGTGAGCAGGTCGTTCTCGAGGAAGGCGGGCAGGTTCTGGTTGAGGGTCTGCCCGTGACAGTTCCATTTCAGGACGTACAATTGCTCGGACATTCCGCTCGATCGGGAATGGTGAGGAGACGCCACTCGAAATCAGGAGACGCTGCATTGTCCAGCCGGGGCCGGTCGGTTATTTTTAAAGGCTCTCTCTCTTTCCTGGAGAAAGGAACCGGTGCCAGAAAATGCGTGTCGCCAATGAATAATCGCGACGGTCGCGGTTATTCTCATTCTGATGTTGCTCTTCCGAAACGAGGGGACGCGATGGACGCGGGCGAAAGCGAAACGACGGGAAAATATCTCCCGGGGGACTTGTTGCTCGTGCGGGAACGCTCGGTAAACGACGGGTAATGGGGTTCGTCAAAAAAAAAAGCGAGACAATAATTTCGGCATGTGCTTGACAAATTGCCAAGGCGACGCTACCTCAGGCTTATATAAATATTTGTTGATGATACGGACTACGGAGCGCGTATTGATCGACGCAATTTCCTCCCAGCTGGATTTCAAAGTAGCACTTACTGTTTCCATTTGAGGCAAATCATTTCAAAACACGAGTAGCTATGGAAACGTTACCAAAATTACTCTCATTTAAATAGGTTTCCTCTCACTAACCAGCAGCATAGATTGTTGTTCAGCAAACCATGTATTTTGAGCTAACTTTGTTGGAATGTTGGAATGAAAACAATGTCGGAAGTTTGCAATAGCAATCAGTCTTTAAAAGCAAAAAGAGAAATAGGGTAAAAAGTAAACATATAGATTTTAAAAACAAGAGACCGCTTCTGTGCTCAATTAGTTAGTAAAACCAAGAAAGGTAGAAGAGAAAAGAATTACATAAAAAGCACCCTCAACTCTGAAGACATATTAACCATTAAAAGGATTTTAACCTCCAATTTCTGAAAGTGTTACGGTTTTGAGTTTTCCGTCGTCCAGAAGTTATAAAAACTTCACCACAGTCTAAACTTCCTGGGCTTGCGTATTACTAACTAATGAAAATCCTTAATAACTCTGGTTCAACTGATCTGATTCCAGTGAAATTTGTACAGCAAGCAGATACTAAATTAATAAATAATTCTGGAGAGTCTGACCTAGGAGAGATTAAAGGTTGAAGAGTAATCGTGATGAGGGATTTTTGGCAAAATAAAAGCAGTTGGTCGATTTAAGGCAAATAGTTTGAGGGGAAGTTAAGTAAAAATTTGAAACGGGAGTCCGTTATGGGCTGTAAAAGTCAAAAGCAAGAGAGGTAATGAGGTATCTTAAAACTGAAGGGAGACTTTTGTTGTAACTGTGCTGTATATACGTTGCCTGGGACTGATGAGTTACGCCCCGAAGAGCTGCTTTCGACGATGTCTACCCTGATGAGAACCACCAGTTACCTGGGAAAGGCGAACACCCTGTATGATACGTGACTTAGTGGGGTTTTCTTGAGGCCTTAAGGTACGTTTTTTAATGATCTCGTCGACAAAGATAAATAGTATTTAAGTGATATTAGTTTGATTATGTGGTGATTTGATTTTTGTTCTGCCTGATTTCGCTGATATTTAGTTAAGATGTTCAGTCGGTAGGTATTATTACTGTTAGCTCGTTTGTATTTTTTAAGATGCCTAACTAAATCAGTTCATTGTTGGTAATTACATTAAAATTATAAAATAAAGTAAATCATCACGCCGAAAAATCTATTTGTATACTTTCTTCTACCACGGCCAATTAGGGAAGAAGTTTTCATGCTCATTAGTCTAGCCGGGGCAAATTAATTCAGGGGTTTTAAGGCGTATCAGAATAACGAGCCAGCACTCTACAAATTAAACCATCTTACTCGGGATTATGAATTTTGTTGGGTTAAGGATGCATTTTCATTTAAACATTTCTGTGGTAAGTACTACATAAGTGTGATGAAGGAATTAGGGATGTAATTCAGTATCGGTAGAGATACCAGCACTCAAAGTAATACTATCACAACAGCCCTACGCCAAATCCTATCTAAAGCCCTAACCATAGCTAAAAATCTAACATAAACGGCTATAGCTGACATTTTTGTATTGATCGTTTTCCTTTTGAGGTAAATTAATTCAAAATACGAGAAGCTATGGAAACGTCACCAAAATTTCGTTCACTAAAATTAGTTTACCTTTCTGATTAATTCGCATTAGGGGGCGTTCAAGTACTACGTAATTCCCCTCCCCTCATATTTTTTATGGTGCTTTTTGATTATTATTCAAGAATATTAAATGTTCAAACTACCACTGATTTTTCAGTAAAATGCCTGTGTGTACTCTTTCCTAACCGTCCATTAAACTTGCGATGAAATATTTCATATTCCTATGCTCATTCTGCAAAACATGAATCGCCCTGAACGTTTAAATATGAATTTAAAGGACGTATCTTTCACGTGAAAAATTGACCTGTTCGAGAATTGTAATTTTATAAAATAACCCCAGAAGTAACACCATTCCATATCAAATCCTAAAACATTATCAACTACATGTAAATCAGTGGAAAACATGACCTTTCTAGTACCAGTAAAAGTATATTTTTACTTGTCCAATCGATGATGTAGAATTCCATTATTAGTTTCCATAAAACGACACACAGGTTTTCCCAAATACTGGGGGAACCCTCTCCGATATTGACGATGAAAATCGAAGCTGCTGTAAAATTCAGTACAACTTAAAAGAAATGAATCGATGTCAATGACAAACATTCGATGTTTATTTATTGGAGTTTTGATTTTGTTTCGCCATTAACAAATATTTATTTCTTTTTTTGGACTGATCTATATTTACAGAACACTGTTCGAAATTCGAGAAGTTAGTGGAAACGAAAAAAATTGCAAAGTTTACAGAAACGTGATACCTTACAGAAATGATACCTTAATGTCATTTGCGCTTGTATTGTTGCTTCTGGCTAGTACACTGATGTGACAACATTACAGAAGAAATACATGTAGATGCATATGTATCGTACATCTCCAGGGTGTGGGAGCGATGCTTCCTTGCAGGGCCTCATTCATTGGAGCCAACTATTGTAAGGCCTTATTTAAAACTACAAGAACTTCAGAAAACAAGAACATTATTATATAAAAAATATTAAAATAAATATAAAATTCATTCGTTAACACACCAAAAAAAGTGTAATATTATAATAAGTAAATAACTAGTTTATTATATGTAATAATTAAAGTCTCATAGAACAAAAAGAACCTCTGTTAATTTTCATGATAATACTACGGCTTTTTTCCTCTACATATTGTCACGAACATGAGACTTCGACGACCACAAATAAAAAACAAAGATTTAGGACACGGCCGGAGGCCACGGTCAGTTCGTGTGACGAACGAAAAAGAAACCGAGAGTGTTTAACAAAACAAAAGTATAAGCAAAACAAAAACCGAACATAAATAGAACGAGGAAGTTAGTGGAGAGGACCAGTGAGGTCCCGACGTACGAGCTTGGACAAGTGCTGTCCAAGGGACCGCCCGGAAGAGGGCCGTCCCTGAAGGGACCAGCCGGATGGCCGGTCGAAGAGAGTAGAAAGAGCCCCGAGCGAAGACTGTGGTGGATCGTCGAAGCCTCTAGAACCCCAGCCGGACGCCCGAAGAAGAACCTTCCAACTACCCTGTCAAGAGGCCCTCCGTTATGGAACCCCGAAAATCCGGACGACAGGCAACCCTGTAAGTTACCTTCCTTACCTCTCACGCTCCAGCCTTTTTGGGATTCGCTGTGCCCCCCATCTTTATTATTGTGATTTATTTTCGTTTTTTGTGCCAACCTGACCCATTTTTAGATTCCCCGTTTGTGGAGAATAAAGCCTTTTTCTCTGTTTTGTCCTAACCTGTCTTCGTTAATAGCAAGCTCTACCCCCGTAGCTACCGACCCCCTTACCCCACGCAGCCGTGACTCAGGACCTCAAGACGCCCCGGCTCGTGACAATATTACTTATTGTGCTACTGGCATTCCTATTCATTAGTCTTACTGTTTGTATTATTCGACATGGTATATAATAATGAGAGTCTGGCACCTTTATGAGTCTTACGAGACAAATTGGAATAAACACCTCCTTCGTTATATCGTCTGTATCTAACATTTCCAGCAATATCTCAAAGATATCGTTGTTTGAACAGTTTAGTTAGCCAAGACTTTCGATATTAACCAAATCGGCAACCAACAAGTCACACCAATATGAAATCTTTGTAAGGCCCTCCTCAGCTAGATTTTTAACACGCCAACGCCACATCGTCACTCTTATTCATTGGTTAGGTTGTTTCCTCCAGTACTCCCTTTTCTCCACCGCTACCATCTTCTATCGTTAAAGATAATGCACACCGATACAAGTATGAGAGGGGAAGGCGGGATTATCGCCCAACACCGAAAAAGAAGGAGCCTCGTAACAGATTTGTGGAATCACTCGCTCCACAAAAAACTGCTATGTTGAAACGGGTACGTACAAAGAATGCTAAGGATTCTGTGTCCAGAAAATGGGCCCTCGGGGGCCGAAAAATCGAGATTCGCACGTCGGGATCGTATTTACTTTCGTTAAAATCCTATTTATTAGTTATTGAGAAAAATTAATAAAATAAAATAAAAAAAATAAATAATTCAAAAAGTAAAAATATACACAGGGCGTGAATTCCAATGGACCTCGAACTGTTCCATCATCGTCTGCGTTGCTCAAGTTTGAAAGTAAGAAAATCCGAGTGCTCCGATCCCGACCCGCGAATCTGGATTTTCCGGCCCCGATGGCCCATTTTCCGACCTCAGAAAGTGAATCCCAATCGGATCTAAACTCTTTTGACCAAGAATTCGATTTTGGCTTGGGAAGGTAATCTCAACCTCGCCTGAGCATCCATCACACCCCGGAATCCACGTTTCACACCTTATAGCGGCCATTTTTGGCCTCTGGGGCCAATTCCAGGGGTAGGCATTTTCTGACCTCGGATTCGGATTCGGCGATGAAAAATACATAAGAATACACGTGTCTGACCTACAGATCCCGACTTTTTTTTGGGGCTGTGTAATTGACAATATCGTAGTATATCATATTCGGTAAACATTAGTATACCAGTTAGGTGGTTTGTGTACGAATTGTTCGTTCTGTGTACTTGCAACTAGTTATAATCTATAAATTTACTTACACAAACACTAGTAATTGAGGGTATTGTGTATGCCATTTTTCAGTTTGGCTCTAAGTGGTTACCTACATTTAACGCATTATTGAGTACAGGAATAGGCTGTTAGAATAGGTTTCAACGAGTAAAAATACTAAAAATTTGACAATGCGTAGAAAGTAAGAGAATATTGTTGAATACGTGATCTATATGTTCTATGCACAATGATAAAACACCACTGGTAGGGACATTTCCATTCTAATTTATCGAATTTCCGCAACAAACGCATACGAAATGACAGCATATTTACTAAGGCGTGACATCACGCGCTCTGATTGATGTTTGCGATCACGTGACTAATGGCTGTCAATTTTTGTCTATATTTTATTCAAAACTAGCTGACCCGGCGAACTTTGTTCCGCCTTAATTGCAATAAATAGGCAGTTTTTTTTTGTTTTTTAATTGGAAAAAATACAAAAAAATTAAATACCTACATTAATCATTCATAATTATTTCTGTATTTTAGTACATAGGTTGCTCTTCATTTAAGTACCTTGTGATACACGACATTTTTTGTTTTATTATCAGGCGCAAAAACAAACAACGCAGATGGTCTTCCGACCCGTGAACATGCCACGTATAATTGACCATGGGAAAAACATGAATGTTCTAGATTTAAACCACAAACTTTTAAGGATTGGCCTTGTGATTTGTTGATGGTCATGGCAAATGCAAGACGTATCGGAAATTGAAGTCTTTTAAATTCAAACGGCATATCGTTTGGGATCATCGGTATCCTCGGAAAGAGAACTTCCTCACCTTTGAATTTTCCTATCATTATCGTAGCGTAAATTACATTTTTCATCAATTGTCTAACCACCAAACGCGTACCGTTGCACAGTTTTGGTTGGTTTATGTTTCGAAGCATGATTACTACGGGGCCAACCTTTAGGCGTAAATTGTGCGGTGGTAAGCCAGGCACGTCCAAAGAGTTTAAAAATTCAATTGGATAGTTGGTGGCTTCATCTTCATTTGTGACGCAGTCAATAGATTTGAATGAATGCATTGTTCCAATGATCTTATTTTGAATTATGTAGTTTAGGTCATCTACATCTTTATTTTTAGCCGCTAAAATTGCTCGCTCACTCAACCATTCATTATTTTTGTAGTTAGAAATAATTTCTGGAAATACATTGTTGATAAGTTCGTCTTTTGATGAGACAAAATTACAAAAATTATTTGGAAATGATATTAATCCGCTCGATTCATCGACAGGTACTTGACCATTACCGATAGTCAGCAATTGCTCTGAGAAATCTTCAGCAGATGTATCATTAAGCAATGTAACTCTCATGTTTGTTGTCAGTTGCAGTTTCTTCACATAGCGCCATAGATTTGACGATTTGAGGCAAGCGTTTATTTCGTCGGCAGCCGTAGATCTTGGAATTACTGGCGGCAGTATTTGGCGGAAATCGCCAGACAGTAAAATCATTGCTCCTCCAAAACATCTCGAGTCATTGCGTAAATCTTTTAATGTTCGGTTAAGTGCTTCTAATGCACGTTTATACACCATTGTGCATTCGTCCCAGATGATGATTTTCGATACCGCTAAAACTTTGGCCATTGCTGAGTGTTTTGCAATATTACACGTTGGTTCTTCAATATTTTGAAGATTTAACGGTAATTTTAATGCTGAATGAGCCTATCGCGGCGCTGTTCACGTGCAATTTCTTGTTCTTCTCCAGTCCTTTCATTTGCAGTATTTCGTATTCTTCTTGCATCACGGCTTTGTCGGGAAAGATTCGATCGTCTTGATCGCGGCATTATTAATTAAACTTCACTTCACCTAAAAACTCAAATTTTCAACCATACCGAGTTTTATAGTTCACTTTTACATTATAATTGTTAATTATTTATTTAATAGAAATAGTTCTATTATTGATTTCTTACAAATATCAAATTGTCATCCATACGTCATTACATAGCTGTCATTATACGTCAATTACATAGCTGTCATTTGCTTTTTGTTATTCCAAGTCTGATTCTTTTTCGTTATACCACGTTTTATAGTTACTGACGTTTCATGTCAAGTCACACGGGAATGCTGTCGAACGGGCTTAAAATTATCCTTGTCGAACGGGATAAAAAGTATCCTATGTCCTTCTCCTGGCTCTCAACTACCTCCCTGCCAATTTTCAGCTAAATCGGTTCAGCCGTTATTGAGTTATAAGTGGAGTAACTAACACGACTTTCTTTTATATATATAGATTATGGATTTTTTAACAATCCCTCACCAAATTAACATGATTTTCATTATCTTCACAACTTAATCTATCATTAAAAAGCAAAATTTCGTTGGGTTTTGTTACCGTCATCTACTCTATGGGGGTGACCTGGAAAGTTAAAAGACGTCTTTGGAACTAATATCACCTTATGCATCATGCAAAAAGTTTTCGGGCACTGTGTTTTACCTATATTAACTTAACGACCCGAAATTTCAACTGTAACACAGAAATTAGCTAACAGAGTAAGAATAGCTCAACTAGCCATGGAACGCTCCATTTTGGGTTATACAAATGGGAGTTCCAAATAAAGAAATACGACAGAGACAGAGGCTGAGTAATGCAATAGAACGCATGATCTCTCTGAAGTGGAATTGGGCTGGACACGTGGCAAGGATGCCCAATGATAAATAGACAAAATGGATTATGGAGTGACGACACAGGCAAATTGCATTTGGAAATAGGGAACGGTAAATAGGTGGACAGGTTACATTAGGCAAACCACAACGAATTGGATCCAGGGTGCCCAGGATAAAGGGAAAGTATTGAGAGATGCATGTTTGATGAAGATGATGATCCATTCTAGGACACTTTATAAATCTCGATTGTACACATTCCAGGTCTTCATTAGAGGGTACCCCGAGAAAAATGGCGTCCCGGCGCGCGTCCTCCTTCGTCCACCTGTTCGATTCCCGAAGGTCGGGAAAATCGAATTTTCGAGATTGCGTAGTCGGCACGCACGCACACGCGAAACGGGCGTCCCGATCCTCGGGTATAGGACGACCGGGAGCTCTTCCTCGGTCCCAGTATCAGTCGACCCGGCAGCCGAGCCGCGATGGAACAACCCAGCCTCGGCCTCCTCATCGCGATCCTACAGGTCGCGGTCCTCGCGCTCGCTCTGCCCACCTCGCTCGTCGAGGAGATCAAGTCGAGCAACCAGAAGAGGAGCGACAAGGGTGAGTTATAAGGCATCGATGAATATTCATCGCCTCTCTCCTTAATTAATCCGGCCCGGCGGCGTTATTCCCTTCAGGGGCCGTCGAATGTCCGGACTTCATTAGTGTTCGTTCCTTATCTATCGTCCTCGTCCTGGGGGAGCCCTTTTTACACATTTTAATATCGAATTTGGAAGTTATTAATATTACCATAATGTACTCTGGCGTTATCTTTTCATGTCATCATTTTTCGCCATCTCCAACACTTATTGTTATTAGGTACCCTTCTTCAACTCATAAATGGTCAATATTATAGTCAAAATATTGCACCAACTATCACAAGCCAATATCATTAAAAAATAAATTAATACAACTAACACTGATCGACTCACAATAACTACAATCAACAAGTAAAATAAAAAGAAAACAAGTTTTGTGGCCATTGCTCCAAGTTTGTGTTTCAACTCCAAAAGAAGAGTAGACAGATGACAAAATGGTCCAAATAAACTCGAAATTTGTTGAGTTCTGCGACTAGATGGTACCTTATTTGATTACCGTTTTCCAATATTCCTACTAGTCACCGTTTTATCAACGTCAGCTTTCTCTATAGGTATTTACGATACCAACGTTCGTATTGTTTATCCTTGAAACTCTGCTGCTGTTACTCTTGACATTCTACATAGCTGGTAGACTACGATACACTGTAATACTGTCTAAAGTAAATCGTCTTTCTTCTCCGTTTCCCTTTAAATGGGTTTTGAATAATCCAGTGTTTACTACATTGACTATGCAGAAAATACTGAGCCAATATTGCACAATATTGATCAGACATGGCGCAATATTTTACCATAGTATACAATAAAAATATAACTGCGACATTCAACATGAACAACAGGCGATGAACATCAATTATTGTTCGTTATTGAATGTCTAAAGCCCCACAAATATGTGACTAAGAAACTGTAATTTGGACTACGTGGCATATGACATCAGTTCAATCTTTCGTTCTTTTGTACTTGTACTTGTACGTATTACTTGTATTTAAGTTTCACTTGTTTTCTTATACTTTAAATTAACAATGGCAGTTGGTAACAATTTTATGTGAGGGCGCTACGTAATGTAAAATAATGACGTTTAAAAAAAACCTAAAAATAAAATAAAATTGTATTTTGTATTTTACAGTTTCCTCGATTTCCTACTTTATTTTCCAGAAATCGACATAACTTTTGCTTTTTCCCATTAGCTATTCTTCCAGTTTATTTTTTAGACAATTAACAAATATATAATTGTTAAGCAAGTATCTGATCCATAAATCTGATTCAAAATTACTCTGGTATCAATGGTATCAACTATCCAGAAACATTCGTATGGTATTTATCTAAGAGAGTATTATTCCTGTTGATTCTCAAGATACTTTACCCTATATTCAATAGATTCACGAATCTGACTTTTATAGTTTCACTAGATTTCTACTCAAAATTCTTGCAGTCAATTTTTCAGAAATCCATCTAAATTTTAACGAAAAATGAAAAGCAGATATGTTTTATACCAAAGACAGCAGATTTTTTTTATGAATCCAATGAACTCTGATCGATCATTCAAACGATAGATTCAACTATTTACCAAAATTGGTACTTTTGTACTTAATTCAACAGTTTTGAGGAAACTAATGTATTCAAGCCATTCTATTGAAAAATTCACGTAACTTTTCCATATTAATCAATATTGAATTATGAATTATTTTCATGAATCTTCACCAAACTCGGTAAATTTCCCATGAATCATTTTAAGTCAATTACCCAAAGAAGTTCACAGGGTTTAGTTCAAGAAAGTAATATTATCCAGATATTGAAATATTAACCCATACACTAATGCATAAACTTGATTTTAAACTAGTTTCAGTAATTGTCGGGTAAACCTGATTTCAAGTTTTCAGAAATTCGCCTAAATTTCTTTAAATATCTGATCCATGGGGTATTTTAAACCAAATTCATCAATTTTCCAAAACTCTTGTCGATTGTTTAAATATTGATTAGCTTTTACTCAAAGTTATCATTTATACCAAGTAGTTGTGTGCAGAAAAGTCTAATGTATTCTTGTCGCTTTATTTAGAAACTCCATAACTTTTGTCATATTAACTAATCTTCCAGGCACCTTTCCAGAATCAAATCAATCATCCAGATAATCCTATCAATCATCCAGATAATGAAATTTTAAGTGACAAATTGATCCACACATTCACGCAGTTTTTTAAACTAATTTTAGTAGCTTTTAGCAAAGTCTGAATCCTAGCGAACTTTTCATAAATCTACCAGGTTTTAATGAAAAAATTCCAAGCTGTAAATTTGTCGTTTGCAACAACTTCGGCAGATTTTTCAAAAATATAATAAATTCTAAGCGATTATGTGGAAATTATTTTAACTTTTACTCAAAATTGAAACTTTTGTACCTAACAGATATGTCAAGCATAAAACTTAAAAAAATGTATTTGACCACTCTATTCAGAAGTTAAACATTACTTTTGCCATATGAACTAATTTCCTGAAAACTAAACTTGTAACCAAACAACTAAATCCAGGATCCTAAACCATTTCAGTATTTTTCCAAAAATCAAGCGAAATCCAGAAAAATTCATATAACTTTTGTACAAAAAAGTAATATTCTGGTCAATAGTCCAGATATTAAGATTTTTACCAATAGAATAATACATAAATCTAACCTTTAAACTAATTTCTGTTATTGTCAAAATTCACGTGAGCCTTAATCAATTTTGCTGAAACCCATCTGAATTCTGTTAAAAAAATCTGACCAACCAACTTGAAAAGAGACAAACTTTTGAACCAAATTTAGCAAACTTTAAAAATGTTAAATAAACCCCAGTCGATGATTTAAAAATTAATTTAACTTCCACTGAAAATTGTAACGTTTCTACCAAATTCAATGTTTATACGAAAATGTGTTGTAATGTAGTCACCCTATTTAGAAAGCGCTATAACTATTCTTATATTAACCAATGTTGCAATCCAATCAATTTTCTACAGACTAAATTTATAATCGAACAATTGATCCACAAATCCAGAGTTGCAAATAATTTTGGAATTTTTCAGAAAATTTCACGAGTTTGTTTTCAAGAAAGTAATATTTTGTCAAGCATCTTGATATTGAAATAATAATAATAACTTACAAATCCGACTTCGATACGAGTTTCAAGTTTTCGGAAAAGTCTACAGAGTCTAGCCAATTTTCCAGAAAACTACCTAAGTTGTAATAAAACTATCTGACTCATTATCTGCCGTATGAACCGAATTTAGCAGATTTTCCAAAAATTTAATCAACTCTAAACGATTGTTTGGAAATTGATTTAAGTTTTATCCGAAGTTAAGACTTTACGTCTGGTTAACTCTAGTCAATTTTCCAGAAATTCCCCTTTTTAAATGGTATATAATAATAAGTTTTAATTAACTGATAAATTTTAATAGAAATATCTTACCCATAAATCTGTTTCGAACTAAAATTTAAAATTAGAACTTAAAAGTTCTGTCAAAATTGATTTTGTAGCTCTGCTAATTTACGAAACAGTGGTTAATTCACCATAGGTATTAACTTGCAGTAGCTATCATGGGTATTTCTAAAATCGTTCGAGATATTTAATTGCTTAGGGCGACAGAATTTGTAACTATTTTGTAGCTCGCAATTGGAAGAGAGTGCCTCTTACGAGAAAGTTTTGATCAGCTTAATGTAGAATACATCTCATTACACACAATTTTATCTACCATAGTTAAATAGTCATATAACAATATAACTACAAAAACTATAACCTCAAAGTAAGTACAATCTTTTAAGTGTGAATCGTTAATGATGAGAGTTTTCACATTGCACATAACATCGGGCGCTATTAGCGTTTACCGTGTTTTGACAAAAACGAATGCGCATTAAGCATTTTCAATAGCGCCATTGTTTAATACGCATGCGTTCCTGTCAAATAAGGTTAACGCTAATGGCGCCCAACGTTATGTGAAATGCAAAAACTCTCTAATATCTCACGAAACAGTTTATCGAACAAAGATGTAGGAATCATGCCAAAATCCTCAAGAATTGTAAAATTTATTGTCAAATTTTCTTAAATTTTAGTAATCTTACCTACGAACAAAGTTACAGAATAGTTTGTCAAATAGTTGCAAAAATAGCTGACTCAATCTATACTAACGTTAACAGTTTTAATGTTTGAAAGTTTATTGGACAAACATTGGACTGCCACAAAGTTGGTCAAAAACTCCAAAACAGCTTGACTTTAAGACAGTCAAGTAGTTATTACGTTTTAATATTTTCATAAACGCTTCGTCAACAACAAAATTATTCTTTGAAAATAAAGAGATTATTTTATATTTTCGGTACTTTTTGCAATTGCTTTGTTCTTTTTTGGCTGGTTTCGCAAAACATAGAAAATATAATTAACCTCTCCAATTGTTCTCATTTCTACCTTTTTCAACGTCATTTACAATTGCAGATTTATATTGATTCTTACATTTTCCGATATTACTTAAGAGAGAAAAGTCACTAAAAAATCATTTATGATTCCATATATGGTCACAAATGTCAAACATTCAAAACCACAACTTGTAGATTTCAAGCAACATCTAAGAAATATAGGTAGAAGCTAATTTTGACTTACGATGTTTAACTTTTGGGTCACGTTACACATCATATTCAAAAATTTTCCAATTATTCCAGTAAAAATTAGTAATGAGAGTCCCTTCCATATTTCCTAATAGATGTAATAGTGGAAGGAACTCGCAAGCTATCACAAATTTTCTGGCAAGCTTCCAGGATATCAAAATGTTAATCTGCTTACTTGTTGATCTGCTCATTGTTAATATAACAGGTATTTAAAATTTCCCTGGGCTGTTTGGCAGGTTATGGCTCATGGTACATGAGCAGATTTTAACTGAAAACATGGTAGGTTCCAGAATTTCGGAAAATCATTGACGTAACCTATTTTTTTGCAATCTCACAATATACATTTGTAATGTCGTATTTCATAATCTCCGTTTCTATAAAGGCTCTGTATAAGTAAACAGCCTCATTCCATTGATTATATGTTGTTTAGCATCCATTAATTCCCTTTGTGTGTAATGTGACCCTTTCTGAAAGGAACCGACCCTCTATAATTACATATACCCTTCACTCCATTAATTGTACGTTACTAAACACCCATTAATTTCCATGCGAGTATCCATTACAAGTAGACACATACCAATCACTCTTTCAAAACAAACATTTCCACTCTTTCCTAATACGACCTTTCCCACAGAGTGTACGTGTCTTCATTCGCTCAGCAGTATTTTACCCGGCCACCGCCATTAATTTCCATTGATGTATCTATAAAAGTTTCTTCTTCCATCAATCTCCCGCACTTATCGTCGGAAAGCTCTTTCTCTCTCTCGACTCTCCAACGGGAAACGTCCGTTCGTGTTTTCGAAAACGTACTCGTAATAATGAAAAAGGGATTTACTCGGCGAATCGATACGAGCCGTAAAAATGAGATGCCACCCACTCCGTCAGATCAATCATCCCCGAGTGGGTGGCACGCGGGGATCCCGAATTTTCGATTATTTGGGAAAATTTCTGTTTCACTTGAGCAGCATTTCGTAATTAACTTGGGAATCGTGAAAATTGAGAAGCAACGGGGCGTTAAAACGACAGTCGAATCCCATTTCGGGGATAATCCGCGAACTAAGTAATTAATTGATAAGAACGTAGGGAGTTACTTTTGGAAATGGAAGACGGATCGGCGGCAAATGGGGAAGATGCTAAGAGATGAAAATTATCCCGAAAAATTTATAGGGGGAATACAGATAGTATGTCTGATTTTTTTCTTTAATAATTAAAATTATGATTATATTTGAAAATTAGGTTTAAATTTGCTTTGATTTTTATATTTATATTGTTCTAAAGGAGAATTTAATTAGTAGTAATTAATATTATTAATTTATGAATAGTGGGAGATAGCAATAGTATTAAATTCCAACAAATATTTGCGCCAGCAGTTGCGGCTATACAAGAGGAATAACTTAATTTTTACGGTTTATATTTAGTTTACTGATTAATAATTTATAAATGAGATATTTAGAGGTGAAATTTTAATAAAAAGTATAGAATGTTTAATTAAGTGATCTAGATAAATTTTGTGTATAAACCAGGATTAGATACCCTGCTATAAAAATCAAATCAAATTTAACCAGATTAGTATTAGTTAAGTTCTTGAAAATTAAATTTCTTGGCGGTATCCTAACCTACCAGAGGAACCTGCCCTGTAATTGATAGCCCACAATTTATTTTACTTTAATTATTGCTTGTATATCGTTGTTTTAATGAATATTTTTTAATGAAATTAATTTTCTTCAAGTAAAATTTTATTTTATATCAATCATTTTATATCAAAAATATCCGTGAACTAAGTAATTAATTAATAAGAACGTAGGAAGTTACTTTTGGAAATGGAAGACGGATCGGCGGCAAAATATTATTTTTATTGATCATTTGTCGATTAGTCAGTTTTGTATTTAACGAGCTATCGGATTTGAGTAAGTTTATGGAAAATTTCTGGCGACATAGAAAAAGTGTAGACGATTTAAAAATTTCTTCTATTTCAGACTTACATATTTACAAAGGATTCACCGACGAGAACCCTTGCTGTAATTAACGATTTATCAGCCATTATTTTCTAAACGTTTGTTTGCTACAAAATTTGCATTATGATAAGATATAACAAACCAGAAGTATCAATAAATCGATAAAATTACTCTCAGACTCCATAAATAGCAACAGCGACCTGCGACTGCGCATTCGCCAAAAATAAGAATTTTCTAGGCCCTAAAAGCAAACGACCCATAGAGACTCACGTCATAAATTGTTCATAAAGACCTACTGTTTATTGCAATGGGAATAAAGGTCTATCGTTTCTTATTGCTGTTATTGCAAATATTCTATGAAACATATGGCTGTAGATAAGGCGTTTTTAGAGGAAAAGAACCCTTTTCCACATTATTCTTGTGTGACTTTTGTAAAATGTATTTACCATTTTAAAGCTCTAGTACTAAGGCTCGGCCTATGAATACCAAATCCACTTTGAGGAACGTTATGAGTTATGAGAAAAGGGAATAAACAGTCCATTGAAAATTGGGTCGATTTAGCATTCGCTTCGATCTGAAAAAATCACACTTCTATGTTTTTGACCCTCAAGAATCCGAAGCTGGCAGTGTTTTTGATCACAATGGGTCGAAAAATGACAAAAATAAAGTCCTCATGCGAAATATCAAAAACTACAACAGCCATCACAAAAATAAACAGCCAGTGTATTGTAAATCGAAAACGACCACATATATGTCAAAAAAATTGCCACCGTATTGTTGAAGTTTGTGATCCGAATGGAGGGCGTGTGACTTTGGCCTTCGGTTTATAACCCAGCCTGAACTTTTGCCTTTTTTAACAATAAAAATTTTTAAAAACAGGTCGTTTTTCCGTGTTTTCACCATAGCATGAAAATTATCGATGAAAATAGAATATGTTGTACAGACGATTTATAGGGAATTAAAAGACCTTCAAAATGAGTATTTCTAAGAGGTGACCGGAGCATTTTTCACCGAGAAAACTGGGAAAATGGACCCTTTTTCAAAAATTCACAGCTTTGCTGCTTAAAGCTAAGGCACTAATTTTGCGTCAAATGTATCGAACTTCCCTCTAACTATTTCTTAAATCACCATATGTTTTCAGTTTGTTTTTAGAAGTATAGAAGAAGAGCAATTAATGATAATGCGCTGAATGTCCACTGTCTTATCTAATAAAAATTTTTAGTTAGTTAGTAATAAAATAAAGGTAGAAATTTGAAGTAAAATTTGAGACGGTCACAACAAAATTGCTAAATAAATGAATCACCTGAGGACCGGATACCAAGGACTATGGTAAAACAAATTACTTAAATTTTGTACTACCTGCATTAATTACCTGCGTCGGTGTAAATACGTAGTAATTAAGTACATAACTTGGTTGTGGTTAGTTTTTCGATGTATTTCCATTTAGGTATATTTCGGGTATTTAAATACATATATATCGATTAGAAATAACTTACCTACTATTACGTAAATACCTACCCAACTTATCTGGGATACTAGGTATTATTTTATTTAATTATTTAGCTTATAAAGATTCATTACTGTTGTTATAAAGTTGTTCAAAGGTAGAGTTACTCAACAGTCTTAACATCCCAAATTTAAAAGAAAAGTAATGTACAAATATAAATTCTCTTTAAATTCAAGTAAGACATATAGGTAATTGTATTTAAATACGATGTCATGTGTGTGCACACACGCGAGCACTTTTACGTGTTTTGGATGTTACTGGGAAACAAAAACTGCTTAATTGTATGAGAGTGGACTGTATTGTTGTTGATTACAAATAACTGGCGGCTTTAGCGGGGCGATAGCGCTCGTTCGACAGACAGCTCTAGAATCGTGCGACTTTGTTACTGAGCGAGGGTCTAACCTCCGTCCGCCTTGTAGCGACGGAGGGAGAGGGAAAACAGCCGCCAACGAGGCGCCGATTCGGCGTTAACACGCCCCCCCGCGTTGAGAGGGTGCTCTCAACAGCCATCACTTATACAAACTAAAAGTAAAAAACGTACATCTTAATCTTAATCTTAATAATACAAAAAAAAAAAACACAGAGAAGTGATATAATAACTACTACTTGCTTTGCTCAACCGGATCAACAGGCAACACGCAAAGCTTGGCGACACTTCGTTTTATAACACCACCGGCGGTTCGCACCGACACTACTCGGACCACACCGTCGTTTCCAGGATGCAGCTCTAAAACACGACCGATGCACCAATTGGAAGGAGGTCGATTTTCATCCTTCACCAGGACGATGGCGTCTACCGCTAGGTTGGGCAGCTGACTTCTCCACTTGCTCCGGGCTTGGAGCTGTGAGACGTACTCGGTGGACCAGCGGGCCCAGAAGTGTTGCTTGATTTGTTGCAGCTGCTGGTAGTGAGATAGACGACCGGCAGGAATCGAGCGCAAGTCAGGTTCGGGGATTGAAGTATAAGGACGTCCAATCAGGAAATGAGCAGGAGTGAGGACGTCGAAATCACTAGGATTGGTGCTTATTGGAGTTAATGGGCGAGAATTTAGAATACTTTCGATCTGAGTCAGAATAGTATAAAAGCTTTCGTAAGTTAATATAACGTTACCCAAAACCCGACGAATATGATGTTTTGCAGATTTAACTCCCGCTTCCCAAATGCCACCCATATGAGGGGAGTAAGCAGGAATAAAATGCCAATTAACGTTTAGTTTTTGCTCGATTAAAGCAGATATAGAGTCGGCTTGACTTGCCATAAATCGGTAAAGCTCATTTAGCTGCGTTTTAGCACCGACAAAGTTAGATCCATTGTCACTGTACACATGGGAGGGAAGACCTCGACGAGAAACGAATCTGTGTAACGTTTCCAAAAATGACGATGTGCTAAGATCGGTAACAAGTTCAAGATGAACGGCTTTTGTAGTCAAACATACAAACAAACAAAGATACGACTTACTCGTCTTGCTGCCGCGTCCCTTACGATCTTTAATAAGGAAGGGCCCGGCGTAATCAACTCCGGTATTATGAAACGGTGGGCTTGGTGTGACGCGAAATTTAGGTAAGTTGCCCATTAAGGGATTGCAGAATTGCGGAGCATGACGTCTACAAATCACGCATTCCCGGACTACGCGCTTGGCTAAGTTTCTCCCGGCGACAGGCCAGACCTTGTCACGCACGGAAGCGAGTATCAATTGAGGACCACCATGGCATAATCGGATGTGCTCGTGCTCTAAGACAAGCCTAGTCAACCTATGAGTTGCCAGTAAGATTGCGGGATGTTTCTTGTTGAAATCAAAGGATGAATTTTTTAGCCTTCCACCCACTCGCAACACGCCTTCCTCATCTAAAAATGGGTTCAAGGGTAGAAGACCACTTGACTTGCTAAGGAACTGGCCATTCCTTAGCGTGCTGATTTCTGAAGGGAAGCTCTCCTGTTGCGCTAGCTGAATCAGTTTCAGATAAGCTCCTTCGACCTCTGAAAGCTTGAGGTTACAAGTTAGACGCTCCGCTATAGGTTTGCGAAGGTTAGATATGAACCGTAGCACGTAAGCAGCACTACGTTTCAAACGAGACAAGGACGAGGCTCTATTAAATGGGAACAACACGCTATGACCAGTCACTGGCTCGGTCTGGACGAAGGTTTGGGCATTCCTTCGCACTTCAGGAAGCTCGCTTAAGCAAGGAAGCTTGGATCGAGATAAATCCTGGGGCCATTCTGTAGGGTTTCTCTGCAAAAAATCGGGACCGTTGAACCAGAAGGAGTCTGCCAGGCTGAGAGGACTGCAGCCTCGTGACAAACAGTCAGCTGGATTTTCTTTAGTAGGGACATATCGCCAGGCAGCTACATCTGTGACATTTTGAATATTGGCGACACGATTCGCCACGAAGGTCTGTAACAAATGAGGAGAGGTGCGGATCCACGCTAAGACAACTGTGGAATCGCTCCAGTAAAAACATTTGTCAACGCGAAAATTGATAGAAGACTTAAGGCTATCGTAAAGTTTGGCTAGTAGTTGAGCGCTACATAGCTCGAGACGAGGGATTGTCAAGGTTTTGAGAGGGGCGACTCGTGATTTAGCGCACAACAGCCTGACAATAGGTGACTTAGTAGTATCGCTACTTCGGATATATATGCAGCAACCATAAGCGTCTTGCGACGCGTCTGCAAAGCCATGAAGCTCAATGCGTTCTGGACTGAGACACAGGACGTGCCTAGGTATTTTGAGCCTTATGAGATCGGTGAGTTCTTTACGAAACACAACCCAACGATTCGCAAGTTCGAGCGGGACATCTTCATCCCATGACAGCTTGGATGACCATAATTTTTGCAGCAAGATTTTACCTACTACTACGCAAGGACCAACTAACCCTAAGGGATCGAATACCTGCGCCGTTTCAGACAGGATGGTACGTTTCGTAATAGGAGTCATATTTCGAGACTTGTTGATTTGAAGGTTGAAGGTGTCTTTAACAGAAGACCAGATCAACCCTAAAGTTTTGCCGCTATCTTGAGAGCATAACAATAGTGGATCCGAGGACGGAATTGAAGCTTGAATTTTGCTCAACACTTCTTGACTGTTTGACCTCCATTTCCTTAAATCGAAACATCCAGAGGTCAGTATCGATGACACCTCTTGACAAAGAAGACTAGCTTCTTCCAGCGTGGAAGCTCCAGTGAGAAGGTCATCCATGTAGAAATCGCGCAAGATTGCGGATGATGCTAGTGGGAATTGGTCCTGGCTTTCCAGTGCCAATTGCTTTAAACAGCGGGTAGCTAGAAAGGAAGCTGAGGCGGTCCCATAAGTTACTGTGTTTAAGCAGTACGTTGATAATTCTGATGTGGGATCTGAACGCCAAAGGATCAGTTGAAGGGGCTTAAACTCGTCTGCGACTAGGATTTGACGATACATTTTCGCGATGTCACTAGTGACGACGAAACGATGCTGCCTGAAACGAAGTAAGATGGAAAACAAATCTTCCTGGATAGTTGGACCGACTATTTGTAAGTCATTGTAAGAGACCTTAGTAGATGACAAGGCTGAGCTGTTAAAAACAACCCTGAGTTTGGTGCTGAGACTATCCTCTCTCAGTACGCCATGATGAGGAGAGAAATATGTTATCTGATCGTTAGTTAAGTTAAATTTGGTCATGTGACCGAGTTCCTCGTATTCCTTCATGAAATTAACGTACATTTGTTTAAGTTTAGGATTCGTTTCGAATTTACGTTCCAGATTAGAGAATCTCTTTAACGCGAGATTTTTCGAGTTGCCTAAATCGGAAATAGGTCGCTTAAGAGGTATAGACACGATGAATCTACCACATGAATCGCGCTTGAATGTATTAACGAAGTGCGTTTCAGCCTCAAGCTCTTCGTCTGAGTGATGGCGTTCAAAGGGCACCTCTTCTAATTCCCAGAATTTGGAGACCTGCTTATGAAGATCGGAATCGAGAATGTTAAGATTACAAGAAGTTGTTCGACATCTAGGCTCGTATAAGTTCAGTGGGCCAGATATTACCCATCCAAACTCGGTGTTGCATACAATAGGGCCGCTGTTTAAAGTTATCCGTCCTTCACGCAAAATTCCCCAAAAAACACTAGCGCCGATAAGCAAATCTATTTTTCCTGGTTCATTAAACAGAGGATCGGCTAAACGCAAGTTCTCAGGAACATCAACATAGGAGCGGTCGAAATAATAATTGGGCAAGGTGTCAGTTATCTTTGAAATGATGAAGCATCGTAATTTAGTTTGAAATGGGCCGTGACTAGCACGGATTTTTACGTCACAGGCAGAGCCTAAGGTGCATTTAATTTGACCTATGCCCGTTACATCGCAATCGACATTGACAGAATTTATACCTAATTTATGAAAAAGATCTTCTGAAATGTAGTTGCTCATGGATCCGTTATCGAGCAAGGCCCGGCAAGAATGTCTATTGCCGCGCGAGTCGACCACGTCTACCAAGGCAGTAGATAATAAGATTTGCCTATCCGAGGCACAAGAATTATATGTTCCAGTTGTGGTTTGCGACCCTCTCACTGGTTGAGTGGGTTGGCTTGACGATGGACGAACCTGTGCGTTTGGTTGCTCTGATCTGAAGGTAGGCCGCTCGAAATGCAAAAGGGTATGATGACTAGCCTTACATTTTCGACAAGTGCCTGCTCTACAATCGCGAACTTGATGGTTGCTACGTAGGCAGTTTCCACAGAGATTTAATAGTTTTACACGATCGAATCTAGCAGTAGCTGTTAATTTCAGAAACTCTGGGCAGTTGTAGATTAAATGATTCCCCTTGCAGTGAGGACATGATGTCGTTTTAGAAGTTGTCAGAAATGCCTTTTGATTTTCTTTAGATTTAGATTTAGATTTATGCATGTCCACCTTTTCAAGAAAATTTGCTCGATCCTTTAAAAAGGTAGTGAACGCCTCTAGTGAGGGAATGTCTTTGTTAACGCTAGACTCTTCCCAGTCACGAACTGTTGTGGGGTCAAGCTTACCAACTGCAATGAATACGATTAGCGCGTCCCACTGATCCGTAGGAAGTCCTAATGATTTTAAAGAATTTAAGTTTTTTGCTAAAGTATCCACCAAGTTTCTAAGACTAACCGAAGATTCCGCCTTGACCTCTGGTATATTAAAGATCGATTTTAAATGATTATGTACGGTCAACCGTTTATTCTCGAACCTATCTGTTACCATATTCCAAGCTAAACTATAGTTATCGTTTGTAGGTGAAATTGATTCGATACATTTAGCGGCTATTCCGTGTAAAGATGCTCGAAGATAATGAAATTTAGCAATAGGTTTGATGTTTTCGTTATCATGAATAAGTGATTTAAAAAGGTCACGAAATTCCCCCCAACGTTCATAAGCTCCATCGAATTTTGGCAGTTCAATTGTCGGCAACCTAACATTCTGATTAAGAGTACTAAACTCGTTTAGATTTATTTGATCGGGGCTAAGCTTTCCCGTATCTGGAGTGGTAGCCTCGCGAAACGTAGTTGCTTTGTGTTTATTTAAAATAGATTTTGCTTGAGCTATTAAGGTAAAATATTGCAATTCAAATGCTTCTGTTTGATCAACATCTACCTGTTGTTCAAGTTGTTCAATTAAAGAGTGAATGGATTCAAATTCTGATAAACGCGGTTCCATTGCTGCTAAGCGCAATTCCAGTTGCGCAAGAGTTTCCTCGTTTGGCGATGCTTCCAATCCGTTCAAAAAGGTCGCGAATCTGGTTAAAGCGGCTTTAATATTGCCACGTTTTCTATGCAAATTTATAGTGTCTTGCGTTTCCATTTTAAGATTACTTATAGTAAGAGCTCAGATCGAAAATATGACAGGTTACAGGGAGATGCAAGGGAGATTAAGGATAAATGAATGAATGAGATCGGAAATACCTTACTGACTGCGCTTGTTTATCTCGCCGCGTCGCCGCCGGTTCGTCGCCTTCGACGTCTCGCTCCTCGATTCCGGTCCACGCGTTGCTGGTGGTTTACGTTGAGTTGCGAAACTGTGTTTTCTTCCCGTGTCCCAGAGAGCTTATCCGTCTCGATAGGACCAACAATCCGGCTCGATAGGACCAACAATCCGGCTCGATAGGACCAACAATCCGGCTCGATAGGACCAACAATGTGCACACACGCGAGCACTTTTACGTGTTTTGGATGTTACTGGGAAACAAAAACTGCTTAATTGTATGAGAGTGGACTGTATTGTTGTTGATTACAAATAACTGGCGGCTTTAGCGGGGCGATAGCGCTCGTTCGACAGACAGCTCTAGAATCGTGCGACTTTGTTACTGAGCGAGGGTCTAACCTCCGTCCGCCTTGTAGCGACGGAGGGAGAGGGAAAACAGCCGCCAACGAGGCGCCGATTCGGCGTTAACAATGTGAAGTATTTTAAATACATCCTTAAAAGTATTTATGAAAGCGCTGATTATAACCAACATTAAAACTATTGATATACAAGTAATACTATCATAAATTTGTCTATACTCGTTGCATTTACTTGGCATATTTCAGTACTGTCCATTATCATAGGTCAGAGTTCGATACTAACAGATTTATATATTTAGAAGGGAATTAGTCAAGTACTTTATAGATACGGATAGTCATAAAAACCATTTATCTAGGGATACCCCATAATCTCCAACGTTTAAATTATCTACAAATACTCCTTTATATGTCTAAATTGGGCTTTCAAAATTACACAAGCAGAAATCTCTTAAGTAATGGCGGATAAATATCTAACCGCCTCGGGTAGAAACCGTTTCGTTATAAACTACCGTTTATAACGCGTGAACTGAGATTTAATCAGACAACCTTTATGAGCATTATTAATGCTGAAAAGGTGCCCTTTGAGGGCGTTTAAAATAAATGTTTTAAGCCCGGATGGGTCTATTTTTAGAGCAGCGATTATAAATTCATGTGGGAGCGTATAAACCTTAAGATCAGACGTTAATCGGTATAGAGATTGTTCATGATTAGATAGCAGCAGGTGACCAAGTATTACTCGTATGTCACGGGTTATTTTGGGAAATTTATAGCCACTGTAATTAGACCTTAGGGGGAGATTTGTGCCGTGTTTTTGGCATGAAAACGTAGAAATCTTTAATAACAATAAAAGAATCAAGAAAGAAAGAAAGATTTCGTTTGTAACGAAACGATAGTTTCGTTTGAAACGTTTGAAAAGAAAACTTTAGAAAGGGACTACCATAAAAATTTTAAGTCAGTTCTGTTAAATTTGCGAAATGCATTTGCATTATGAGCCTACAATTATATCTTCGCTATAAATAACAAAAATTTGTATTATTTACAATTGGCGAGGTGCGAAAATAATTTGTAACTATTTATATTACCAGATAGCACTTACCTAGGCTTTTCCTGAGCCCGATTCTTGTCCCTCTCCCCTCATAGCATGTCTTCTTCTTCTTCGCCTATCAAAAGGCATCTACACACAAGGACTGCGTCAAGCGACTCTAACCCAAAAAAGAAGTCCAGAAAATAAAGTTGTCAGAAGCCAACGTTTACTCAAGTGACATAAATTCAAATTTTACCAGTTCACGTTACATGGTATCAACGTAATTTAGAAAAAGGTTCAAACATGGCGTACATGTGGGTGTGTGTACTTCCCAGTTTACTTTTCAAAGTTATTATTGCGACCGTTTTGGAGTCCAAGAGCGAGACGTCAGTTGTGAGAGGCGTTTCACTCACAAAGTACACTTTCACAAATGCGGTCACAAGCACAAAACACAAATACACCTTCGTGATTTCCCAAGATGTTTCGCTTCCCGTCGCTTCTGAGTTTTAACTGTAACTGGTCAACGCCACTGGGATTTTGAGCGAATGACATATTTAATCACCTCGTTACTTCATGTTTCTTATCTAAACGATGATTTTATTTTAACGAGCAGCATTTCCTTTTTGCCTACTGATAGCTCTCGAAATTGCCTTAGAATATGAGTAACAAGAGTTTTTTATACTCTAATGACGAATTCTTACGTAGCTGTTAATTATGTTACATTAAGATACATTTTTCGTTGTTAATAATAATAACTGAATAGATAAACAGTATCCAATACTGATAACAGCGTTGTTACGCCACTAATCCCGTATAAAATCGATTTAAGATCTCTCAGTCCTTAATGATAATCTTTAACAAGATTTTTTTTTTGATATAATATATAGCCGTAATAGTGATTAAATAGTGGTTAAAAATATATTTGACAAATCTTTCGCTGCTTATTAAACATTAATTATGTATATAACTGACTTTATCATGCCTTTATTTGCTAGGGAAAAATCCTTTTATACCGACACCTAATGTTCAGCTAATAAAGTTGAAAAAAGAGGTAAACTACACTTTAGCTGCTGCGTAATCGCCTGGGCTAGAAGTAAAAACGTTTTTTTACCAGTAAATTTAAACTTATAAATACTTATATAAAACGAGTCAATTAGTTTAAAAATTATGTAAGGAATTATTTATGACGCATTAAAGAGAAAAAATATTTTCATTATCAATATTGTCGTTACAAAGTGATTGGGGTTAGATAAACTGTTTGTTATCGATTCTCGAAGGTTATTTGTATTATTTCCAATTAGTTATGTGCGTACATTTAAAACAGTGTCTGTTGTACCGCACCGTGGAATCGTTATCATAAATTTAATTATCCCTGATGTATAATACCATCCTTCCTTCAATTTTTAATTTTATCTATATTCACATATATAAGTAGAACTAGCGTATTTTGTTCTTAACACCGAAATATTGTCAATAAATGAAATTTATTTAATAATTTAGAAACAAACCTAACGAATTTCGAATTTAAAAGATACAAATTCAAGGTATAACATAAACTGCATTTCATACTGAAATATAGTTACCAGCTATCTGCTAATAAACTATAATGTACTTGCTTAAGGGTTCTTTGTATTTATGTTACATCGAATATAGAAAAAAATATAAACCTAGAAGACATATTGAATGTGTAAATAATCTAATTTTTTTCATTATTAGCTAAAAGTCATTGAATTTACAAAATTGAAAATATTTATTTCCAAAATTAGTAAAAGTTTTTTGGAGTTTTCAAGAGAAAATGTTTCAAGTTTCCTCTTCTAAGGCGTCACATTTTAACAGTGAGGTCTCTACCTATTTACAATGTGACCTATGGCGCCTTTATCGGCTAATTTATACTCAGGAGAGTCGTGGTGATTTCAGGAGGAATACACACAGAAACTCGGGCTTATTTGAAGTGCTCCATTTTCGGTAAAATGTACGCATGTTGGTTTATGGGAAAGGTGATAGCAAGATGATGACTGGAAGAAAAAGTATAGCATGTCTAAATAAGCATCCTCTCCATGCGGCGTTATCGTGAGGGATCCGCCGCTTGTATTTATATTTAAATTGTTTCTTTGCATTAAGTACTATTATACGCCAATGTAACTAAAATAATAAAATATATAAACTACTGCTACTAAGCTACTGTAATTAACTAAACAAAGTTCGCATGACGTCATGAGAAACGAAGAATATCAGTACTCGTAGTTGATAATCAAGGGTAAGGTCAGAAAGGTCCTGCCAGAAAGCCTGTGGACTCGGCTTCCCCCATGAATTACTTCTACTTGACTTCTTGACTACCATTCGATAACCATGACACAAGGTTCCCGGAGCTGTTTTAAGCTGCGCATTCGCCATTTGGCAATTCATCATATAATCGAACTGCGCATTCACCCATACTTGTGGGACAGACACAATTTGTCAAAAAATAGCCATTTCCCTCACCAGAGATCTTCAATGAAATCTCTTTTATAGTGTTTTCTGGAGATTTCGTACAGTTGGAGTGGTAGCGTCGTTGCACCATATTAAAATATTGCACGCAGTGTTTCAGCAATATGATATACCGTTGATGCACCTTTTCACCAATAATGTAACAAATTATACTCCATGGATGCCATTAATTGACATGAATTAACAGATATTGATATTTTAGTTTCCACTTTTACATTTCCAGAATTTTCTTCTCACTTCGTCCCTTTTTTTCAGCCCTCGAAGACAACGGCAAGTCCTTCCTGAACGACGACCAGTACCAGTCCCCCGCGTCGAGCGGCGACTGGGACCAGCAGAGGTCCCTCTCGTACAGGGGCAGGGACAAGAGCCAGGCGATGCCCCAGAAGGTCCCGACAGGTCTCTACAACGCCCCGGAGAACGTATTCGACGATAAGGTCATCTCGGATTACGAGAAGGGCTACAGGTACGGCTCAAACAAGGACAGGTTCGATGAGGCGATAGAGAACGCGGTTCTCAAGTCCGAGATGTACGGGGATTCCGGAGCGGTGATGAATCAGTACAGGTAAGGTGGTGTTGTCATTAAATTTGTTGGGTAAATGTACAATTACACACTTACTCTTATGCGCTAGCTCGTGTACAGCTGGATCGATCATAAGATCAACAACTTGGGGACTGCTTGTGGCACGTTTCACGATTTTTTAAGTCCTTTGAATAGTTTTATTTATTTAATAGACTACCCTAAGGTAACATCACAGATATGCTATTGTGTTAATAAATTATGAAAGTTGGGTGTAAAATAAAAATTTCCGTTAAAAGAAAGAAATGAGTGCCCCAAGAAGCACTGCCAACGATCGCTAGATAAAAGTTACTTTAAACAATGGAAGCTCTGAACAAAAACGTCTAATTATAATTTTGCGGCTATATTTCTATTTAATTTTCAAGAACAATGGCTCAAAATTTCGCCATTTTATAGAAAATCGGATTATGAAGGAAACCACTATTGTACCTTTGCTTCGAAGCTTATAAAACGATATTTTTAAGAAACGAAATCCCTATATTTGTATTTCAAAATTAAGTAGTATTCCTATACATTGTGACATCCTGCAACGTCATACTTTCAGTTCATACACTTTGTTTTCAAAATAATGTACGGTCAGTTTATATATGGAATGAAAAATATATTTTTGCTTATAAGTTTTTGTGTGTGTGATTACTGTAAAATGGTATCTATCAATCTATCAATTATTTAATGTCGACATTACAAAAAACCGGTTGGGGAAGCTTAATTTCATGCGCTACACAAAACAAATCTTTTGTGATTGTGAAAAAATTGTGAACATAAATTGGTAAAAGTTGCGATCATTTACGTTACGTCATGTCATTTCTATCAATGCCACTCATAGCTTTTTTGTTGTGCTATATATAAAATAGAAATAATATGGGATTTATAAATTTTCGCTGATAGTTTTCATAAATTCATAACACGTTTTAAGTTCTATAAAAAATATTTCTGCATCAGGTAGAAACCAAAAGAATAGCAATTTTTTTAGTACGACATGCCGCCATTGTGTTTTTAGTGGGCCGATTTGGCTCGTTAGTGGACTTAACCGAGACATCTGCCCAAACTATTTTTGTGCCAAATTTCGTTTGAATTAGTTCAAATATGCGCCCTCTATTGTGATTCCAAATTTCACATATATTGCAAGTACATAAACTTTCGAAAATGTGGTTTTTTGGCATCAAGGGACCGTAAACCCAAAAATTACAGCTAAATTTTTCCGAAGTGCCTTTATACTACTCTCCGTAATAGCATTTTATATCGAAATAAGGTTAAATACCAGAGCAAATCTGAGAGTAACTCAATAAGTATTCATAAACTATTTTACAATTTTCTTCCTTTTTTTGGATTTAATATTTGAAAATTTCGTGAGAATAAGTTCAAGATTAGATAATTTAATTACCTAAATTGTAATCTAAAAAAGTTCCTTACATTTAAGTTTCATAATCTTTTCCTAAAATAAGGATAATTTAAAAAAAAAGAATTTTTCGCAGTTTTCTGCCCTCAAAACTCTCAGTAAAAGATTTTTATAGCAGTAGGCCTCTGCAATATTACACAAACTTGATCCGAATTTAAAGTAATTAAAATTTCCGTTAAAATCGAACCAATATCCGAAAACTCATTGAAATTTCGCCCTTTCACTCAAACAAATATTCGATGTATAAACAGTTAAACTTCCCCTGTAGATACTGTTTTTAATTAATTTTTCGGTAAATGGAGATAAAACCAATATCAGTATAAAATCCGTGGTATTGGATAATTTATTATAGCATTTTTACGAATAAAACCGTATTGCTGTGAGTAGTACGTCGTAAATCTTTTAAATGGCATCGGAGTATTGATTTTGTCATCTGTTGCTTTCCTGTTGATCACACACGGGAATGGAAAGACTGATTAAACAAGCAAAAAATCGAAAAAGCTTCACAAAATAGTAAAATCACTTAATGCAGAAATATTTTAATATATGGAATTAATTACATGTAACGTTTTCCGATTATTCCAATGTAAGAATCTGAAATGTAAACTTCGAATTTGAATTTAGATGATCAAAGTTATCAGGGGAATAGTATGACATGTTCTGAAATATAGAAGGTAGAATATAAAAGGTTGCAAGAAGTCTATTAATCTGAACATATTAATTTCTGAACATAGTGTAGATAAAAACTGAATGATTGTACAGAACATATAAAGCCCAATTGGATCTGAGGCCTTAACGCTTATGCCATGGACCCCATAAAATCTGAAAGGCCCAAAAGAACTTCATTAGATCATCATTTACAAAGTTCAACTTCAAGAAGTTTCTACCCTCCTTAATCAAAGTTGTTCATTCTATTTCCGTCACCAGAAAATTCCGTAAGGATATCCAATATAGTGCCTACAGAAAGTTTCGTGAGTTTCAACTTTTTCACGATGGACTTTCGGAGTTGTGGCCACTTTTCAAACGACCTGAGGTCGTCTGCAAGTGACCACTCTTACTTAACTTAATGATATCTTTCAGTTTGATGAAACTTAGTAAGGTTGTTCAACGATGTGCCCTTAAGAAGTTTCAACCTTTGATACGATCACGTTTCTAACGGCCTTACGCTTAGTTTTTGTAAAGAAATGTCATATTTCGTAAACCTTTAAAAGGTAATTGAATTGAACTAACTGCGCAAATTTACAAAAACTTGATGTGATTTTACTATTTTGTGAAGCTTTTTCGATTTTTTACTTGTTTAATCGGTCTATCCATTCCCGTGTGTGATCAAAAGGAAAGCAACAGATGACAAAATCAATACTCCGATGCCATTTAAAAGATTTACGACGTACTACTCACAGCAATGCGGCTTCATTCGTAAAAATGCTATAACAAATTATCTAATACCACGGATTTCATACTGATATTGGTTTTATCTCTATTTACCGAAAAATTAATTAAAAACAGTATCTACAGGGGAAGTTTAACTGTTTATACATCGAATATTTGTTTAGGGATGAGTGAAAGGGCGAAATTTCAATGAGTTTTCGGATATTAGGTCGATTTTAACGGAAATTTTAATTATTTTAAATTTGCCAAGCCTGGGTGATATTTCAGAGGCCTACGGCTATAAAAATATTTTTAGCTAATTCAGTTATTTAATTTTCATCAGATTCTCATGAAATTCTCAAATTCCAAAATAAATAATTGTAAAACATTATACAGATATATGAAGGTTTTAACACGTAGGTAGTGCGTAATACAGTGTAAATACTTATTCAGTTGCTCTCAGATTTCCCCTGGTTTATAGGCTTCTTTTAATAGAAATATATGCAATTGCGAAAGTAGCATGACGGAACCTGGGAGAATTTTTAATGCAGTTTCTCGTTTTGGGGTCCTTAGATAACAAAATAACCCCTTTTCAAACTTGCAAAATTTGCAAAATTTGTAAACACGATAGAGTGAACTAATTCAAATGAAACTTGGCACAAAAATAGTTTGGGTAAATTCGTTAACGTGCCAAAAAGGCCCACTAAAAACAAAATTTCCTGTCAAATTACATAAATAACTAATTCTTCTGTTTTCGATCTGATGCAGAAAGTTCTAAAACTCTTATATTTAACTTCTTTTTTTTAATAATAAAAGTTATTAGAGAAAAATTAAAAATTGCACATTATCTCTACAAAAATCTGTATGTAAAGGCATAGCTTGGTTAACGTACATAAATGCTTACATTCAAAATATTAAAGTTTTTATTTTGAGAAGGACATAAAATAAGCCTCCACGACTAGCCGTGCCATCGGAAATTTTTATAAACAACGGCTTAAATCATGAATGTCGATATTTTATCTGCAGATTTTGTCAACTGTTTTAGAGAAAATTTGTGTTACTTAGTGAAAATTGAAGGGATTCAAGGGACGGTAATTATACCTCTAGACTTACTCGTCTCTCTTTTCGTTTTAATTGAGCTCTCCATGCCTCAAGCACTTGAGTTAATCTCCCACATTCCGATTACGTCTGTTATGCCTAACGTGTTCCTTTCCAGACTGGATAACAGGATGAAGAGGGAGGTCGACCTGACCCCCGAGGAGGTCGTCGCCCTCCTCTCGCTCTACGACAGGCGCCACAGGCTGCAAGAGAACTACAGGTACCCCTGGAACAGAGACGAGAACGACGACTTCGGCTTCAATTCGGACGAGGGAAACGAGGACGAGAACTGGCTGGATAACCCCGTCCTGCCGCACGCCAGCCCCTACAACAGGGAGGTGGGACCGAAATATAACATCCTGGACCAGGTCAGTGGACCCATGTACGAGAAGAAGGACAGATGGGGCGGGTTCGACAGCTACAGGAATAAGAGGTTTATGGTAAGGGGGACATCGCAGTCGGAGAAGATTCCTGGAAGAAGTCTATGAGTACCTTTCATGGGATTACTTCTTCTCTTTAATTTATTAAGAAAAACGGAATTTGTGTTGTTTTAGAACCTTTGCTGGACGTTTATTCCAGGCGTATGCCATAGAATTTTTCCAGGTTATAAACCAGAGGCTCATGTAGCTGATGAAGCGTTCAACCATGGAGTTGGTTTAAAAAAATTAAATAAATTCTATTGTTTTGATGAATTAAACATGAGAGATATATATTAAAAAGTAATGAAAAAAAGAATACATGAGTTCGTAACTCACGATATCTTTGTACTTGATACCTTTGGTCTAAAAATTGTCAAAAAATAGACTCTTAAAATCCCCTACACATAGTTCCAAATTACAACAAATCCATGAAGATTTTCTTAATTTGAAAAAAACTGTTATAGACATTCGCTATAAAAATACATAACTTCTTTAAACTCTCCTGCAGTTGTGGTAATACATTCAGAGTTCATCATCCAATTCAACGTAAGGAATCGATATAAAGAACTCAAATACACTTTGGCGTACTAATGAAATTTTGGTGTCTTTCCTGTGTAATACATTTAAATAGGTCAATATTACCTTAAAATCGGAAAAAACCTCAAAATTTTGTTACTATGTCGATGTGAACTGGTCATTTTTCTCTTTATTGAACCAGATTTGATCAGAGACCGCATTAAGTACATTTATACCAAATTTCATGGACTTTCTCGAAATTAATCGCACGTGATGCAATTGTATCCTAGATTCTTCATTTCTCATCCTATTACATCATTTATTTCATCATTACATACATCCATTTCGGTAACATGTAACTCTGAAGTTTCATTACCCTCCGCAGAACTTGCCTTTTAGATTTTTCAATGCTTGTTTCAATAATCTAGCTTTAGCTTGACCCTTGTCCTTTCTTTCATGTCCCAGCCCTTATAATCTCTGATTTTACGCTCCTTTCTCCTCTTCCTTCTGTATCGGACTGTGTTTAACTCACACCGATGTCAATACGGTGGCATGTTGCTTCCGACGACCCTTTCTGGTATTCGATACGGTATATACCACAAGTCATGCGGTAATTTGACATTATTTTCGTTTATATGTTTCCTAACATATAAACGATATGTGTTACACATATGTGATATGTATTATATTTATATAACTAAGAACTAAGAGCTAACAACTGGTGTTAGATTCACAACTACCTCTACCTCACCCTTTTCTCTCATCCCCTATCGAAGTTAAATTCCTTAAGCTTACTTTAAAATTACAAATTCGCATAAAATTATTTTTCCAACCTTAAGAAATAACCTGTTTCCATGGATTTTCGCCATTTTTCTCCTGGAGTTAAATAACTCATTACACTTTACAGTCTGGAAAATGATCGCTTTTAGCGACATCCCGAAATAATACCGCTTTTACGACCCATTAGACAAAGTTATGAACAGCGTAAAAGTAAAATCGCAACTCTAATGGCTCGCTTGAGTTACTTACGTTTAATAACGCCATATTAAAAATAACTCACAGAAAACTTCATTAACTCCTGCAAGTCGCCGGCGAATCTATGTATTTTCAACCAAATTCGAAATTAACATTCAAACGTCTATATTCACATCCGTGCTTAATTGCCTGAAAGTGTTAACGAATTCAGTGAACCGTATAAACGGTGAAAATGTGTAAATGAAACGACTCCCAGACGTTTGCTCGTTGATTTAATTTTGAGCAACCCTACATCAGTCTTTATGAAGATTTAAATAATAATTGTCTCGGTTAAATTAAACTTCAGCACGACTCCCACACAGACGTACATTTTAATTGCTCGATTTCCATTAATCAAGGGTGCAAACCAATCAGTGGGGACTCAGGGGGTGTTTTTAAAACTTATTAGTCATGAACCTTTAATTACAATTTGTTAAAATTACTCGTTTACAGATGTTATGTGCAATCCATTCACTTGTAATTTAACTCCGAATTACAACTGGAAAACATTAACGGAAGAAAATTCAACAAACGGAGATTTTAATGGATAAGAAGGGAACGGACTTTACTGATCTGGTCTGTGATATGCTAATTTTTACCAGCAGTTATCGAAACATCTATCCTTTTAACAAGAAGTTCACATTGGGTTTATCCCATTTGTCCCTAGAAGTGAAATTTTGACAGAATAGTAACAAATGAAAATCAGTTCAGAGCTGCTGTTGAAGTATACTCCTTCAAAGCATATACCGCGTTTACTACTTAGCTCTTTAAAGTGGTTAACGGCTTTCTGATCACTTAATAGACGAAACTGTGGAATCTCTAGTTATTTCGATAGGGACCGGAGATCATCTGATTCAGATGAGGAATTTTGTGAAATAGACCTTTAACATCAAATGAAGAATATAGATGACATATTGAGGTAGGTACCTCTATAATTAAAATTTCATGAAAAAGCTAGTCCCCTGTAAACAACAAACAAAAAAAGATAACGGTAATTATTCTCCATTAATTTCAAATTATATATATTCTATTATTTGCCATTGAAACATTTCAGTTCAGCTTCCAAAATCGTGCGCAGGACGAATTTATGTGTACCTAACATAAGTAATTAAACAATTTAATGAAATAGTCGATTAAATATATTACTATTCCAAACTTCATCTTTGTTATTGAAATTTAAAATAATAATAAAATCGTGTTGGTTTACCTAAGGTAGAACGCGCCGTCACTGACCGGCCTTTTTTCATCGATGCTTACAATAATTTTATAATTCTACTATTGTTTGAGTTACTACTTGGTGGACCATGAAAAATAAATGCCACATGAAATTCCTATTTAAACTTGTTTATTATCTGGAAATTCTTTGGGTCAACAGTCCACAACCGTTCGGGAATTGACGGTGGCGAGCTCTCAGTCGCAAACGAACGGATAATAGCTTAATAGAGCCCTTATCCACTCCACACAAATAGTCTAATCTAAACAAAACCGACCACGCCTTAACTAATCCCATGGACACTAAAATGTCCATACATAAATCATTACACCTACGTTCACATAAATGTTCAAATATGTACAAATCTTACGCTGTCCCATCCAATCCCCACAAAAGGTTTACGCTCAAATTACTTCCCATAAGTTCAAATTAATGTCACGGAATCGCAATTGTTGTGACTTGTCGACAAGGAATTAACAAAGCTCATACCTTTTAGTGTCACTATCACTTAAGTGACGAAGTGAAACTGTGGTAGTGATTGCCTTTCTAAAGGCTTAGGGCAGGGTCGCTCCGGGTTGTTCTGAGGGCTACAGCCTGGGTTGCTCAGGGGGTTGCTTCGATAGTCCTCATTGACGGCAGTTAGTCACTTGATAAACAAGGAGTTCCTTCAGATTTTGGAAACCCTAATCACTCCCCTTGCTTTCGAATTTTAACCTTCCGGACTACCCCTTCTAATTTTAACTGTCACATTTGAAAAATACAGTTCCTCAAAACCCAAATCTCCAGTTCATTAAAAAAGTCTTTACCGGCTTGAAGCCCACAGCTTATTGACGAGTCAATCGAGTCAAGAGTAGAAACCTTAAATGTAAATTCCCTATCACTCGCTTTTTCACTGAACAGCTACGTATTCATTCCATTAAGAAACGATTAAGATAAGATTTCTTAGCCAACAGCTTTCCTGCTCAATAGGAACCGCACCCTTTATTCCTCAGGATTCCAATTTTCAGAAGTGGTGTGTTATTTTACAATCTATCTCTACCACAAAATTGAACATCAGATCAATAGAACTGAAGTTATTAAAGCTTTTTGAATTTGGCTATTTACTAAACTATTATTCATTTGAAATTTTGTCGGGATCAGAAATAAAAACATTTACAAGGCGGTGAACAAACAGAACCGTAACACCCTAGGGCCCTTGAGAGATTGTCATTAATTTCTTTAAATTTGATTTCAAGTATATCGTTGTCACACCTCAATTAAAAAATTTAATCGACTCTAATTTGGCGTTATTTTGTACATTACTCAATGTTTATTTTCTGAATACGGGCCGTTCGGGGTGGACTTTCTTCTCTTGTACCAGGTACCAGGTCCTTCACTTGACGAGGTAGAGTCGTAACCACGGTATATGTTCGGGAGTTCATTATACAATTTATCCTCTTTTCTTTCAAATTTTCACGTTTTCAGGTCTCCAAAAGGCACCGAGTGGACCCGACTCACGAGCTGAGGTACATGAACGGCCCGAACCGGAATGATTTCTACACCCTATCCCAGCTCCTGAGTAATCAGAGGGAGCCGGACGCGCCGGTCGTGCAACGGCTGATACTATAAGTCCGATCTCCATAAGCGCGTCCCATATCATCCCCAGTATCAGCCATGTAACGATCCTATCAACTCATAACTATAAAATTATTATTCTCTATATATGTGTCAAAGTATTGATGTTTCAAAAGGAAAAAATGTGGTTTAAAGACAATTATTCATATATGTTAAGTTGGTAATGTAATTTTTAGAGAAGCTCAACCGCAATCAGTCAGTATGATATATTATAAAACTTCTATATATTTAATAAATGTTATATTAATAAATGGAGCAACTAGAGAGGTTTTCATTACTACCCTTCCACAAATCAATGAGAAGGCAAGTTGATGCTACATGTTGTGAGTGGAAGAAACATCCAATAACACAAAAAGAAATTAATATTTATTTTTGAACATAATGCAATAAATTATATACACTGTTTATAAGCAAAAATAGTGTGACATTTAATAATCATAAACATTTCAAAATTCAATAAATCAATACACTTTGCGAATCTATAATTATTTCTAATTCACGAACAGAAAATTAACACTTTCGTTGATAGAATCATAAATATAAATTTTTACTAAACATATGACACCTTTGTTCGCCATCGACGATGACGAAAAATTAAAATTAATGAAGGTACTTTCGATATCTTTCGCCATTAATGAATTTGTGAAATGGCAGATCTGACTCCTTGAGCAGTCCAAGTTTTAACGAAATTATCCAGCACAATTTCTAATTTGTTTAGTTACACTTTTGACTAGTATTAACGGAAAAAGGTTTTGATTGGATTCGAGTCGAACGTTTTTCATAAAAAATTTGATACTCGTCAGTAAAAATTCTTATATACCAACAAATTATAAAACGCCGCGCTATACTCTAAAGGTATATTTTAATAACTTGTTTGTACCTACTTAGATGTAATGTATCGTATTTACAATTATTTATAGTACTACAGTTATTTCCAAGTACAAATGAAAAAGTACTTGTGAAATGTGTACAGTTGGTCATTTACATATTATAATAGTATGGTATGATGAGTCCAGATATTTTATTTGATTACATTAACTAATTACTAATGATAACTTACATACAAATGAATACATAAAACATTTTTATAAGGAACCAAAATATATAGAATATTCGACGTTTTTATTCAAATAGAAGGCTTATCCGTTAGGATTGTCGGAAATTTAGGAACAGCATTAGAAGTTAATAGCTATTGATTATTCCCAGTTCTTCCAATTAAAACCCAAATGATTCCATTCATAAAATATCTAGAGGAAAAGTCAAATAGAAATCGGACCATCGATCATATTTGGGATATCGAAGTAACAATGACGGTTTTATTATCCCTCCCACCAGCAGAGCAACTGGGCGGGGCTATCTCAACAGCGCCTCTGCGCCAATTCCCCTATTTGACATTTCTTCTAGTAAGAATAATTGTTTATTCAAAGATGAATTAAACATATTCGTTGAAAACGGAAAATGGGTCTTCTACTTAACTTTGTCGCTTCTTACAAAATATATAACAAATAAAATTTTTAATTCATACTGAAAAATGCTGTCCAGAGTGAGCTGCCGAAATACTTATTTGAAATTTTAATGAGCCAGATTCTGACTTCAGCAGTTGTTAATAAACTGAAGGTTGTTAATTTCGAATAAACTTATACAAGTACAAACATATAATAAATAATTTATATAATACATTACGTTTTCGTTTATTTCGAGAATTAACAAAAATAGAACAGTAACAGTTTAAAATCGTTAATTATAGTGCCATACATACACGTTTTACTTTATTTATAAATGACTAGGCCGTCGGGATCTAAAAAAACGAATTTTTCAAATCCGTGATGGCAAATAAAAAACAAATTACAACAAAATTAATTTATTAATCACTCTAGTTTCCTCATTTCGAGTTTTAATAGATTCCGACTAAATTTAGAGAGCAGTACAATTCTCGTAAAAAAACCAACGCTCGTATTTTAAATGTCCACGTTTTCCCCAACTATTATGTTTTATTTACAATTTTTGAAAAGATCTCTAGGAACAAGTAAAAACACAAAAAAATGATGGCCGTAAATCAGGAAATCATTGCACTTACCAACAGATAAAGCACCATGATCACCAATGGCGCTACATAGAAAAAGTATTTGTTATAAGAGCGGCTGCATACTAAATTGTACTGTTCCGTCAGGTGGAATAGGTCCTTTTGTAGTTTCAGTTTCTCTTCGCTCACTTGAGCAAACCTCTCCTTTATCACGACTAATTCCTCTTCCAGGTTCACCAACTGATCGAAAGTGACAGAACCGTTTGAGAGACAGACTCCTTCGTTTTCTCGTTGCATCAGCGACGTCTGGCCCGGTTTCACTTGAGCGGCTTCGAGCTCCTTGCTCAAACTGGAGATCTTATCCTTGTACTGTTGGTTCTCATTGCAGCTCTCTTTCCACTGCTGCTGCAACTGTACGAACTCTTCTTTCAACTTCGCATTTTCCTCCAGATATTTCTGCGATAGTTCTTTCTCTTGATCTAGATTCTTGCGAAGTTCGGCGATTATTGATTTATTGGCATTCGCGATGGACTTCAGTGAATCTATTCTCTGTTTCATGATCTCGTTTTGTGCGGACTGGTATTGGTATCTCAAGGTCTTCGAGTCTATGTCGTCTTTCTCGGATTCGTTCTTGTCGTTCTTGTTTTCGTCTGAACTATCGTGAGATTCATTGTTTTTCTACAAAAATAATCAGTATTAGCTACGAAACATGGATACTTTAGAGAAGGATACTCTGTGGTATAAAAGTCTCGCTTATTTCCGGCTACAAATAGACAACGTTGTCCTGTTCAGGACAGGAGTTCATGATTCAGGAGTTCATCACCGAACTCTTCTTAAATCACTGGACCAATTTTTATGAATTTTTTTGTGTGTTTGAGTGGGTCCCTGGATGGCTCAGATTCACAATTGGACCAGGTAGGGTTCCAAGATTTCCTTTCATTTTTTTAAATTCTTTTGTTTTATTCAAAAATAGGATCAGGTAAGTGACCGGGCTCCAAGACTTTTTTTTTAATTTTTTAATATTGATAAAAATTTATTTTTATTTGATATTTGTTATTTTTTGAGAAAAACGCGATGTGAATCCAGTCTTGGTGGCAGCAACGTCCTTTACTTTGATTTTTATTTTAGCTATTTTTTCAGTTGAGTTACACTTTAAAAAAGGAGTAGAGACTCTAGAGGAGAGTAGAAATCAATGAGAGAGAAGGAAGATTACAAAAGAACCTTGCGACACTTCTACCTATGAGCAACAATCGTATCCGCAGATACTGTTTGTGATGGATCTTGTAATAATTTATCCTCTTATTCATAAGCGCATTTTAATGTTACAATGAGTTTTAGCTTAAAATGCGTTTAGAATGTGTTTCACAGATGTAACCACAGTGTTTTGTTTCGTGTATTCTTAACATGGAGGTAACTATAGTTACCTTATTGAAACGTTCGAAGCGCATTTTAAGCTAAAATTCATTTTAACGTTAAAACGCGTTTATGAATAAGACTGTTAGTCATTAATCGCTATATGTAATCAAGAATCATGGGAGCAAAAGATTCACAATTTGTTCAGAGAACATCAGTCTTGTCGAAGGTAACTCTAACACTCGGAAAGTACAATACCACTTAGATAATTTAAAAAAAAAGAGCTTTTGAAGGCTTTGACTGCATTCCATGAAGATAAAGCAAAACACAAATCTTTAGAAAAAAAATTCGATCATTTAGTAATTCTAAAATTTTGTAAAATAAATAAATAAATATTCATATATACCAAGCGCGGGAGGGCGCCACTATTGCCCATGTGTATGACAAGTAAGTCTCAATGGGGAAAATGATATTCTGCGGCCTGTTTGACATCCTTCTCTATAGTATCCGTGACTAAAAGGTAAGTAGTTTTCTAATAAATTGACTCGAATTCATCAGACGTTTCAGTACATCACTGAATATAACCTGTAAGTGGTTTAAAATTGATTTTAATAACGCATTGCAGCGAAGAGCCTATACCGCTTAATATCATTCTGTCATATCATATATATAACCTTTCGCAGACGTATATAAAACACATGTATATGTATATATAAAGCAACTTAATACCAAGTATGTTATGGAAGAAAAAATAACCGTTAACTCCAAGTTTCTTCGAATTTTGCAAATGCACTTACCGGATCCTCAATGGTTTTTGTCACAGTAAATTTAATTCGTTTCGGTTCTTGTGGTTTGGTAGTTTCCGGCACCTCCTCATTAATCGCTTTAGTCTCTTCAACTGGGCCCACCTTGAATAACAGATTTTAAATATGATTTTATATTTCCTTCTTGTAACTTACCGTTAAACAAATATGGGACCCATTGGAATTATTCAAGGACTCGCACACTTCATTTTCAGCTAACAAGCCCTCCTTACGATTAATGTCATCATTGTAGATAATCTTTTAAATGTAAAGTTAAGTATAAGAGTAATTATTGAATTAAATAAATGTCATTTCTTACTTCTTGTTCCAAACTACTGACAGAATCATAATCTGTTATAGATAAAGTGTTGTTTAAAGAATGGAGTTGCAGTTGAAGATTTGCATTTTGATCATCGGCACTCCATTCCTTCTCAAGCTCTTCCTCTTTCATCATTTCTAACTGTTGTTGTTTCTCAGCTTCCTTCTGTTGTTCGGACAGTCTTCTTGCTATTAACTAAAAAAACAGACAAACATCAGAATCCAAATGAACCTGATGTAAAATAATTTGACGTGGTAAAATTAAATTTGACACAACAATTGAATTCGTAGTTTTATCATGGTAACTGAAACTGTGTATGCATTTTATATATATACAATGAATTCAATTGTGGTTTAGTTTTTAGGAGGAAGTGTACTGCATATAATTACTTCGAACTCCAGCTGAATTTGTGCAAACTGTTCTTTGGCAAGTAAGGCTTCTTGTTCAGCAGCAAATCTAGCACGTTCCTTTTCCATGGCTAGCGCTACAGCTTCCAACTTTTCGGCATGTAGTTTCTCCAAGGCTTGTTTCGCGGCAACCTGATAAGCCTCACTCTCTTCCTACAAATTTAAATCAAATTATAATTCACAAGAAAAAAATAGATTAAATACTGGTTTTAAAACAACTAAAGCATAATCATTGCATATAAAACCTGTATCATAAGAAATATTTTGTTAGTGCCGAGGAAGGTCACCAAGGTTGAACCTAGTGTTATAAATAGGGTTAGGATTGTATGCAGAATGCATATTTATTGTTTGATATATAAATAAATAAATATGCATAAATGTGCATATCTTGCCATTTTACAAAAATTTTACATTTGGTCTTGCGATTTTACGTGACATACGTAAAATTGGGCAAACTCTGGTAATAATCCCAATTAGGTCCTTATAATGATAACTGCTAAATAACAAGAGATAGGAGCAGGTTTAATGTAAATGTATCTAAGAATTATTTTACTGATCGATTATTTTCTGTCTTCTTATTTCATTTTTTCTGCATTTATTCTGCTTTTCACATTCTTATTTCCACATTTTCTTTTAATAATGAGGGCTAGTCTCAGGCGAGATGAGCACTTATCCGTTGTAAAAATAGATCTTTACACAATTCAAGAAAGTATCTCTTCTCGCACCAAAGAGAGGAAAGAAGAACCTTAAGGTGATTCGTATTACTAAAGCACTGTACCGCACCTTGAGCCCAAAAAGTGGGCTAACAGGGTGGCGCGACGGGGACTGGCGATCTCCGGAACCCTTTCCAAGGAGGCTGGGAATAATTTCCATAGCAACGAAAAACAAGAAAAGAGGAAAGTTTGGCCGGTGACAGGAGAAGAGACAAGAAGCCGGGGAATTCAGACGAGAAGTCCTTTTTATTGTTGTCCTATTTGGAAAATAGATAAAGTTTCGTTACAGCACTATAATACTGAATGAGCAATTGGAAGAAATAATCCATTGGTGAGTTTATCACTTAGCCTAGTGTTGATTAACTAACTGTTCAACTGATAATTAACACCTGATGTTACAACTAAGTAATAATTAGTTTTCTAGATTTGATATATATGAACATGTTATTGTACTGGTATGGTCACTGTTATTGCAATGCCGACTTTTATCTTAAGGCAGAGTACTCCGTGAGCCATTCCCTTAGTATTCACTGTACGTCTTGGGATAATAGCCACTAGCAGGTGGATCGGTAAGCATTTCCTTGGTACCCTTGTACACTTAGTGGTAAAGTATCGTGTTGGGTAGGAGCATAAATATAGGTCCAAATCTAAGGCAATGGCTGGCAAGCTTCTATACGAAATTGTAATGCGATCCCTAGGGATATGAAAAGAGCAAAAATCATTTCCGTCTTAAAACCTGGCAAACCAATAGATATGAGAGATTAGAGAGATTAACTTTGGAAGGAATAGCTGGTAAAATTCATGATAATGTGCCAACATACCAAGCAGGCTTTCGACCGGGTCGTAGCTGTACAGACCAGGTAATGAGTGTAACAATATACATCGAGGCAGGATTCCAAAGGAGTCTCAAGACATCGGCAGTCTGTGGTAACTTGACCGCGGCCTACAACACAGTAGATGACAAGGCCTATGAATAAGTTTCTGCAACTGATCCCAAACAAGAAGCCTAGCTAGACTACCAAATACCATGCCATACAACAGACACTACCAGATCATTGTGGGTGACCAAACCAGCAAAGTAAAAATGCTACAAAATGGGTGTACCATACTAGCTCCAGTGCTATTTAACCTATATATCTACAGGTTACAGCCTTCCAAAAGTTAGTTTATGCGAACGATTCAGCACTGGCAGTCAGTTAAAAAAAGCATAGAATCCACGGAACAGATCTTAGATAACGACTCACGGATGTTGGGTAATTTCCACCGCAAATGGACACTAACACCAAATCCCAGTAAATATGAAAGTACCTGATTCTACATGAATAATAAGTAAGCCAACAGACAGCTTGTAATATTATTCAATGGTGCTACTCTCTGATACAATGTGACTGCAAAATACCTGGGAATAACTCTGGACAGAATTCTGTCATATTATTAATGTATCGGCTCGATGCCTCATCTACAGCGCCAATGCGCATCATCTCTGAATATACCAAGTCTACACCAACACATTAGTTCCCAATGCTTTGCTACAATGCTCCACCACATTTAAGAAGATGTCCCTTACTATGCGAGTGTAATAAATTGTCAGCTGATTAACTTCACCTCACTCACGAAGATACTACCACTGCATCTCTGCATAGGCTAAGATCCCAACAGCCAGCAATTAGAACTGCTCGAGAATTTCGAAAACAAAATTCTGAAATAAATCACAAGTGGGTGGAAACATGGTCAGAGTCTGCACCACCGAACATCCACTTGAATATCCCTGTCAACTGTAAACCTAACGGTTTTGAGACATATGGCAAATATGGAAGACAGCTAGCAGAATCCGTACAGGCCACAGCAGATGAGGACCTACTGCATAAATGGGGAAAGACTCATTCGCCTCAGTGACTATGGATTTGCACGTCAGAGTGTGACGCACCTAATAACTGAATGTGAAAACCCTGTGAAAACGTGAAAATTGAATGTCGGATTTGAATTAGTTTTTCAATCTACCACCCACTGCAACCGATTGGATTGAAAGACTGGACATAGTGCTATGAACGCCGCAATACCAACAGCCAATTTTCTATGTTGCGACGTATGTTTCTTTATTTAAAAATATAACTGTTAATTATATTGTATCATGTGTTGGCCATAGGATATATAAATATAACCTATACCATTTTATTAGTTTAACGAACCTGAAGTTTCGACAGCTCAGCCCTGAGCTTATCCTCGCCCCAGTTCTTGTTGGTGTGTTGCAGTTGCGTCTCTAAAGCGGATATCCGGGAAAGTAATCGCTCTTCCCCTACGTAAATGTACCAACTCTCCTCTGCGGATTTTCTCGTCTCGATGACTGCATTCTGAAGTTCTGCCAGTTTCATCTCGAGGCACTGTTCCCTCTGGTTCGCCTCCTGGATGATCTGGTTCAGTTTGTACAGTTCATCCAGAGGAACGACACCTGTGAACAAACATTAAGTTAAATATTAGTTCTCTCGATTTCAGAGGTATTCACGGGTTGATAAAATTGTCTCGTAAAGTTATGATTCGTAAAATTGAGTATAGTAAATAAAAATAATCTATTCGGATTGTTGTTCACAATACGAAGCTTTTGTAACTTTAAGCACTTTAAGTATTTACATTCGAGGTTAATTCGACCAAAACAAATAACTTCAAAAGCGGTATTACCAACGTCGTGAAATTTCCACTAAATCTGGTAGGTTGGAAACACGATCTAGTGGCGAAATTTGGTGGTGGTATGGTACTGGTGGAATAAGGTTTTAAAATAATGTGCATAACGATTTATATTTAACTAATGTAAAAGTGGGTATTTATTATATTACGTATATTTTTGCTTTTCGTAACAAGTGCGTCGAGGCAACCCCGCGTCCTAGGTTTATATGGACAGCGTCCTCTGTCGATGGGTATACGAAACATATTATACACCTAGTTGTGCACCAATACAGATTCTGTTTTAAACTCATGTGAATCTCAAAAAAATACTCTTGGCGGGACTACTTTATTTTTAGTTTCTTCACTTTTGTTTCACTTTTCACCTCATATCCTTGCACTGTTAGTAATTTAGCTGTTTACTGTTTACTACAATCGTATTTTTAGTTATCTCACTACTCATTTTCGCATTAAAATTTAGTAATGACTGTGAATGGTGTGCATATTCGTAAGTATTTATTTTATTCAATTTATATTAAGATACTTTTTGAAATTTATTTACTTGAAACAATTTTTTTCATTTAATTTTTGTTTTATAGACTCCCGTTATTTTTCGTTTTTATGTGTTTCTTTTTAACAGATATTAAAATTCTTAAACCACAACATACTCAAAAATTCCGTCAAGTTTCACTAAAACATCCCCTATTCGATGATTTACCCGAAAGACACTAGACCCGAATTTCGAAAATTAAAAACAAAAGGAATTCTTGTATATGCACTTTGTATTTATAAAATATATATATTTTATTTATTAAGTAGGAACAAACTTAATAACTGTAATAATACGTAATAATGAAATTCATAGAAGTAATGAAGATTATATTGCAACGCATTTCGAGTAAATGGATGATTACCATTCAATAAACTGTTTGAATGTTCATTGATTTGATTCCCAGAGAATTTGAGTACCAGAAGTTTCATACCAGAGAACATAACTAACTACACATAAAAACCCCAAAGGACTATTATTTATATTTGATTAATGTTACCTTGTCGATCTCCATCTCCAATACTAGGACTGGCCTTAGCTTCCTTGCCGTCAGGTAAATACAATTTTATTGATGCGACGATACAACCATGTGTCACTTTTCTGCTTTCAACTACGTCCACACCAAATTGAACTATATCCCCTGAACTAAGTTCGTGGTTTTCAGTTTCAGCTGTCAGTTTATTATTGTTAACAAAGGTTCCATTACTGCTCTTCGTGTCCTGGAAAAATAACATTATATAATTTGTTATTTTGTTGTAAGATTATAATTTAGTAATAAATACAATATATATAAATTATAAAATAATACAATGTAATAATATAATTCTTTACTCATTTCTAAAATCTGGATTATTTTAAGATGTAATGGTTTATTTATATGTGTTTGTAACAGTTTGATAAACTATTACAGTATTAATGTGCCAAAATGTTCCAAGATCCCAAATTGGTATTTGACGATTACCAGCTCACTAAATATATTTTTAACACACAAAACTTGTAAGGCTGTCTGATTTTTGGCATGGTCACAGAGGCAATTGCACTGAATTGTATCTCTACATTCATTTGGCAAAAATAAATATCTTTAAATGAAAAAAGGTGTCATATTGTATTCATTACCATGCAAAAATTAACAAGTCGTTATTTGTACCTGTAAGAAGAACTTCCCATCTTTATACCAGAGCATGGCATGGTTACGGGACAGGACCTTACAGTCGAACACGGCATTAGTCGGGGTGGCTTTCACTCTGGCTACCGACCTGCCCACCTTGACAGGCTGGTCGAGGATGAGGGTGCGCTCCTGGAAGGGGTGCGAATTTGGGCGACATGTGAGGATCGCTTTGGCTGCCATGGTACGACTAGCATTAACTACATCACTGCCTGTGATTAGCGGTGACAACTTTAGAATATTCTCCCCCCAGTTACCACTTACAACAACCATTTCCTAAAACTAACAAATTAAACAATCACATTGCCTTAATTTTAATAATTAATACAGGGCAGAACTTTACATTAATGTTACTGTAACATCCCATGGTATCTGAAACTCGATGCAATACATTTTCAGTACAGTACACAATTACAGAAGCAACTGATTCCGTTCAACGAAATGGAAAAATAATATTATGTTTCAAGACGAAGGGAAATTCAATATGAAATTACATACTGATCGATTTAAAATTGAAACCACATCACCATAATCAAACTCGTAAGAACAATTGTGAGAAAACAACAGCAACATGACCTCATTACTAATTATTTTAATAAACACTCTCAAAGTAAAATTATTGTTAATTGTACTAACCTAGTGCCTATTGAATGGGACATTAGAGAGCAAACAAAGAATCTGAGAACTGTACAAAACATTATCCGAGGACAGATGGTTTATTTTCAATTTCAATCGATCCCTACACACCATCCTTTACTTCCTAAAGACAGGGTACGTGTATTGTAAACACACAAGGCTGTGGGAATGTTTGAAGGGGATTCTTGCGCCATAAGAGTATGATAGTAAAACTCATTAATGTAAACAGCTCGAGATGTGCTCGAACGACGAGAGTTAAATGGTTTATATTTAGTATTTTTAGTGTAGGGGTCCCAGCAATGGTGACCCACTGACGAGGGACTTCGCTGGACGCTAGAACTCACCCGGGCGTCGTCCTCGGGATTTCTAGATCGAGTAAATACAAGCTCGACGGACTCACATGTCTACACATCACTCCGGGCAAGCTGTGAACGTAAACTTTCTTCTTTCCTTCGCTTCCGCCTCAGAAAAACTTGACAACGAAGAAGAAATGTTTTAATTGACACTTCACCTTCCTCAATCGCTCGCGCACCAAGGTGCGGAGAATCGCAGGGTAAAGGCGTGAACCTGAATGTAGGCAGTGTAGTAGTAATTTCTACAAATGATGGGAAGCAATATTTATATACGTTTTAAATAATATTGGAATTAATCTATAAAACTTTTAAGATCTAAAACGATATTATCCTGAGGATATCACCTCCAATAAATAAAGGTGGTAATTTAACCTAAGGTGTTCCCAAGTACCGGAAAGATTTCAAATTAAAATATATTTGCTAAAACCGCATCAGCTTCAACCAACGCCTGTAAAATCGTTGTGATCTTTAAACAATATACTCTACCTGTACAAAGGAACAAACCTAATATCGACTATCGAGTTATCGACTGCTTTTGACAGCTGCGACCTTGTAACTTTGAGGTTATGTAAAATTAATTACCCACTTACGTTGTAATACAAAAACTTCCTTCACACAATGGAACCCTCTCAGTCCGAAACCGACGACGGCATGTCCTTCGCCCAGAAACAAGCGGAGCGGATGAAGAAACTGCGGGAGTTGCACAAGATGAGGAACGAGGCCCGCTCCCACAACCACCAGGAAGTGGTGGCAGAAGACGCCAGGAATAAGCTGCCCCATAACTGGGAGAGCCGCAAGCGAAGGGCGGAATGGATCCTGAACGATCAGAAAGAGAGGGAGGAGGCCACTCTGCGGGGCGAAGATTACGACAGGCTAAAGATGTTGAACGTGTCCGCTTCGGAGGCGGAGAGGCTGGAGAGAATGAAAAAGAAGAAGAATCCCGACAAGGGATTCTCAGATTATGAAGCTGCCACCTTCAGGCAATATCAGAGGTAAGAGTTATTTGAAATAGAAGCAGTCTTCCTGATAGGTGGGTAAAGGGCCTTGTCCTTTTGGTTTCTAATATTTTAATGTTTATAGTATCCACCACTGTAGAATATTATATCCTATATTAATTATAAAGACCTTTCTTTACTTGATACTCAATGAAGGGTTTGATATGTAATGGCACCAAAAACTTACTGTTTTAGTTTACCATACATCTTAATATCAAATATTGCCCCTTGTAGATTTACTGTACATACTGTAGATTCAATTTGATTATTTTCCAGTTTGGTGAAGAACATGCCCCAGAAGGATATGGAGCGCTATGAAGAACAAAAACAAAAATACGGTGATGCATTCTATGCAGCACCAAACACAATCATTCATGGTTTACATGAAGATAGGCCAGAAGCGATAGATAATCTGGTGAAGAGCGTAGAGGACCAGATCTCAAAGAGGAGTAAATATTCTAGAAGGCGGATACATAACGATGATGCCGATATTGATTACATTAATGAAAGGAACGCGAGATTCAACAAGAAGATGGAGAGGTTCTATGGGGAGCATACAGCCGAGATCAAGCAAAACTTGGAAAGAGGTACTGCGGTGTAATTTATTACAGTTATGGTTTTAATTAAATTAGAAATGAGCAGATATTCCGTTGTTTGGGACGCACTGGGGAAAAGAAAAAAATGGAAATTATGGCGTATGAGGTGATTCGAACCCCTTGTACTCCTATAGATGACCCTTATAATGGTTACACTTGAAATTCTTCTTACAAGATTTGTTTTATCTTGGAGCGTATATCATTCCCTTTCTTTGATTCATCCACAAAATTATATCTACTTACCTCTACATATATGAAAGATTCTTTGTTTTATATTAATCCAATGCTGCTGAGTAATTTTTTTAAAGGGTTTTTTAATCTGTGTCTTTATTTAGGATATGCGAGCCCATTTTTATCAAACAGTCTAAGAAAAAGTTTTGACAAAATACATTTTTTTGATATATGATATTTAATATGATGGGTAGAACCCAGTATAAGTTTATTACAAAAGTAACTACAAAATGAATTCAATAAATTCAATAAAAAATACATTTTAAAGAGATGGAGTATTATTGTGAAGGTGGCTGGTAGTTTCTAAAACATTTGACAGGATGAAGTCATATATTACATTTGACACAATGTAACTTGGTGCATTTTCTGCAATGGACACATCTTCTGTGTTTCTTGGTTATCAATGAGATGGTCGATTTTATTAAACACTTATGAACACAGGTCTAAGCCCAGCCGAATATTCAAGACTGGTTAACAGAACTATGACAATGTTTCGAACGTACCCGTGCAAGGTTACTTTGGGATAACAATACCTATACAGTATCCATAAATTCACTCTCAAAATCAGAGAATAGCCAGTACTATTTTTAAGCGTAATACTTGTAAAGACCTCTCATTTTAACAAGCTGCTCTACTGCACCAATACCCTGGTTATCCATGTTTATTACGGTAGGTTTTACAAGTTTCAAATGATTTTTCTTTTCTAGACCACCATCGGCATGACCTTTTGGACAGATTAATATTCTCTTCTACACTTGCAGCTATTGTTACTTTCAGCACATGGAATGATTCTCTTTCACATTTTTCACAAAACATGGTGTCGTCACTCACCTGAACGAAATGCGTCTAATGGTCTACAACTCCTTGGTTGTGGGTTTTATGAGAAGACTCTTTAGGTTAGGAAAAGTTTAGAGAGGCAGGGATAAGTTAAAATATCCGAATAATTTACTTTCCAAGCAATTAGCCTGGTCTTCAATATATAATGCATCGCTCATTTGCTGTAACATAATAACTAAAAAATACTGTCATATCCCAGTTTAGCATGACAATCAAATCACCTTTATTAATGATGGTGAAGTACATTACTTAATAAACCATTAATATTCATATAGTAGCTGAAATATGAGCATATTAAAGTTAGCATCCAGATGAGAAACAAACCCTTCATACCTACTTCTAGCGATACCCAGCCGCAGTTACAGAAAGGTCAGATGCTACACTTTACTAGCTATTAGGTCACTTATTGAAGATGTTTAATGTGCCCATAAAAATTGTAATTTTTGAGTAATAATGTTCTTGTAGCAGATGAGGGAAATTGTAAAGAACTGGTCTGTTACCGATTTAAGCAATAGTTATAACCAAAGATGGCGCCGGTAATAGGAGTCATAGATAATTGTAGTCCAAATCTTAGTAGAAGATTTCACCAAAGACGATTAAAACTAGAACAGTAAACAAATTATAAACACAGCTTTGTCTACCAAAATCAGTAGATTATCAGGAAATCTCTAGACATGGCAGCGCTGGTGTGAAGACACTCAAACTCATGTCAAATTTCTCCCCTCTCCTCCATAACATCACTAGTCAGCCATTTCCGGTTACTAAATTTTGTCATGCCGTGCCGAAGTTTAGAAGCTCCACAGCGAGTGGGCAAACTTGTGGAACAATAGGTGTCTTTGCGCCGCTCTGAAAGTTAAAGTCACTCTAATTTACGCCTATTAAATTATACGAATTCAAATATGCAAAGGCAAAAGGTCGTTGCTAAAAAATATTTTGTATCAAAATAGGCTTTGGTTTATTTTAATAAATTATTGTAACTTAAAATATATACATTCAACAATATAACAATAATTCGCTTAAAAGAAAATCTGAGCAAGTAATATAGTTAAGAAAAAATATATAAAATTAGCAGTTCAACATTCTGTGGCACTGTTACAACACCCATGAGTGTGTGATTCCTGCAAATAAGAAAGTTCAAAAATTATTAGGGATAATTGGGATTGTCATTGTGTCATGCTGTTAAGAACCTAATAGGTAAACACCATTAATAGTGATTAATGTAAAACAGTCATTGGGCTAAACACTGACAACTGATGAACTTGTTTTATTTATGTCTCATAAAATTTTATTCCAAAACTATAAAATTTGTTAAATGCAGTCGTAACCGGTATTTAAATAAATTTAATGTAGCACATGTTATTGCATACTTCTCGGTTTGAATATAATTTTAAAAAGCAATTTGTATCTAAGTGCAAGCCTTAAACACTTATTTTGTTTAGTATTATTTCATTACAGCTATTTTCTGTTGCAATTAAAAATATGCACAAACATATTTTATTGACTTGCATTTAATTACTTCAGTTCTAAATCATGTCATGTTTATCCGATTTTTAATTAGGGAAACATCAAAAGCGAGCACAGGGAACACCACACATTTTATATTGCTTACGCCTTGATAATCTCGGAGTCACATGAATGTGAATGTTATCTCCAGGTGATGCAGAAACTAGAAAAATAAAATTAACAAATAAAATTTAAATTACATTTATTTAAAACATAAACTTATAAAAATACATTTTAGATTAGGCAAGCTGTCAAGTTATTAATTTCGTATTCAGGAGTTCTAACTGAACACTTGAATAAAATTAAATTCTCATGTAATGGAGTTTATTAAACCTTCCAGTTCTGCAAAAACTAAAAACGCAGAAAAATCACAGCTTAGCTAAAAATGTTCAGTTAGTGATGTTATATGGGTCATTCTGATCGTTCTCATCTATTCTTTAAAATATCCTGTTAAAAACTTTTTATCACAGACAATTTCTTCAGTACAAGTATAACAATAGTTATGTATATTGAATACAGTGCTGAAATGACCAAGTTGAATTAAACAGAAAATCAAATCCAATATCAATAAACCCTGTTTATTATAACTGTTTAAAAGTAGTCAATACTTTGGATCCGGTAGTTTGTACAATAGGTACTTATATTTAAAATTAGACTATATAAGCATTGTTTTATGAATTCGTTTATTGGAGCTGAAAATCTTTAATTTCTCTACGAATTGCTTTCTAGAATTGTCGCTAATCCAGAAAATGTCTTTGAAGATTCAAGGATGTAGTCAATAGGTTGAGTTAATTACTATGGAGTCGATAATCATCAACAGTGCTATTTCAATCTTTTTGACTTGTCGTATCTATTTTATGCATTGCAAGTGTAAAACTACTTGCTTAAAGGTGCCATCAACTGAACATAAGTACACATAATGAATAAGGACATGCGAATAGGGCGATATGTTATGTGCCGCTCCTCCTGAGCAACCTGGACAACATATTTGGCGTCGAATGACTAGGAACGATGTGCGATGGCAGGCTGATGGGCTGCCCCCCCTGACCGATAACGTACCCCATCGTTCTGGGGTCACAGCCTGCGTAACTTTGCCCCGAGACAACGTTTCCCACACTGACCGACCTATCGAGGTGGTTAAGCATCTGAAGCGTACCGAACGTGACGTTTGGATTGACCGCTTCCAGTCTCGTACCGTGTACTATTCTGGGCATCTCGCACTGCTCGCACTTGTCCAGGTCGGGGTGGTTGAGGAATGTACATACACCGCAGTTCCACTTGGGGCCCTCGATGTCCGGTGGACTTCGGTGCGGTTGCAGTCTTTGGCTGCTCTGCCGTCTGAGCCTCTGCGACGAGGCGAAGTTGTACGCCAGAGGGCCTTGCTGGCCCGTGTAGATGTTGTTGTAGAACTCTTCATCTGGAAATGGAATCGAACCGTGAAGTCTGATATAAGTGTTAAATGGTGCAAACTTAAAAACAGATTATTTTGTTGTGTAATAACAAACAGTCTAGTGTCTGTATACACAAAGCTAGATCACATTTTAATTAAAAGGTAATTTCAATAAACTCTAAGCAAAGGGGCAAAGTTTGTTTTACCATGTATAACATTATTAAAATATGACTGAGCTTTGTTAAAATGTTGGATGCATGTGCTATACACAGAGTACATTGCCATGACTATTTATGAATCTAATGGAAATAATATAAATAGGTGACTACTACAAACAAGTTCATTTACCAGTGACGCTTAATATAATAACTGTAATAGACATAGAATCAAACATTAAACTGCTCGGCATGCTAAATGTGCACAATTCTAAGTAGATTCTACGGAATAACATCTACATTTCCTTCCAAAAATCTACTTAAATGTTTAACACATCGACCAGTGTTAATAATACATCTTCGACACACAGACTAAAAATTCTCTGTTCAGCCACCTCGATCGCTCCAACTCACTTTTTATACTTCTGACTTTACCTAATCCAGTGTCAAACTCCAACTCTTTACATTGGCTCATGAGGTGCCTCACTTCCATCTCTAGTTGCTTCTTCAAGTCCTTGTCTATCCGGAGGTCGAGGACGTACCTGGACTTCTCCAGCTCGTGGATCTCCTGTTTGACCCTCTCGAGTCTGGCGTGCTCGTTGTTCAGTTCCAAACGGAGCCTCTCCAGGCGGGCCTTCTGTTTTAGGATGACAGGCGCTGGAAAAATGAGAAATTTAATCAGTTTGGTAAAAGAAACCTGTTCTTTTGAGTTGTGATATATAGTGTAATTATGACAAATTCTGATCAAGCAACAATTGCAATAACAAACACAAAAATTAAGTAAAAAGGGCAACAATTTAAAATAAGTTACTACACAGTTAAAAATGTACATAAAGATTTACGCAATTGAGAATCATGTACTGACATGGTGTGACCTTCATAATTCTTGTATTAATTAATTTACGGAGTCGTCTTGAAGAAGAATGAATTATAAGGAACGAGCCATCAAAAGATAAAAGAATTGGTTTCTAGTTAATACCCTACCATAGGTCAGATGTTTCCAGCGGAATCTTAAGAAGCTTTAACTTAATAACACAATGAGTTTCGTATCGGGCACTATCAAATCTACCTCAGTAAACTGGCAAGATGGCGTGGAACGTAGTGCAGAAATTCAACTGGGACCCATTAGAGTCGAAATAATCCAACAACGTCTCAGCTAATCAAGTGGCACACCAATTACTCCTAAATGGTAAAATGACAGAAGGAGAGAAAAAGATAAGAATCACTAGAACCCCAGACAGCGAGAACAACCGTCTAGCAGCACCTTTTACAATGAGGGAACTAAACAACGCTATTCGTCATGTAGAATAGCAAGGCGGCGGGTGTGGATGATATATATACAGAGCAGATAAAGAAGGTCAGTCCTCAGGCAAAAAAACTGAATACTAGCACTTTTCAATGTATGCCGTACCACATATGATATGCTTAACTCCTGGAGGAAGGCAAAAGTAGTTTCACTACCCAAGTCAGGCGACGATCATATAACTATAGTCCAGTTTCGCTTATGTGTCCAACCCAACATGGACTCTACTAATCCCAGAGCAAGCGAGCTTCAGACCAAGAAAATCATGAACTGATCGTTCGGTACACTTCCTTTATGCCGATGACTTGGCCATAGCGGTGCAGGCTCATGCTTCGTGGAAGTTGAGAGGGGTCTGGAAAGGGCCCGTCTGGAAATGTCGGAGTACTATCAAGGAGACCACCTCAAGCAAAATCCTTCTAAAACCCAGGTTAGCGTCTTCCATCTGAGAACAAAGGATGCAAACTGCAAATACCAAGTAAAATGGGCACACTTCCTCCCCAAAATATCTAGACGTGGCCTTGGGCAAGTCACTAACATATAACATACATTGCCAGTGTCCAATAATTTTATTTGATATTCATCATAATACTGTTTTTTTTTTAAATTTACACATTGTAGAGTAAAATATTTTCCTCCAAACCTCCAATCGATTTCATTTATTACAGAAAAGGACTAATACCACATTAGAATTGCTTCATAATGACTTCACAAAGATAATTACAATTCAAAATTGTATAACGGTCTGCTGATAAATTTTTATCAGTTCCGACAAAAAATATTTCGGGGTATGTACTTGCGGCGGGATTTTAATCTCGTGAGATAAGTTTAATACATGGAAATAAAATGTGGTTTTATTGTCATTAGAATTAAAGACAGTTTAATAACCTTATGTAACCTACAAAAATGCAGTTAAATACTTTAAATGGTATTTACCGCATTGTAATTAACCATTTAAAATTTTTGTTGCGGCACTTACTTAATGCAATTTAACTAATCTTATTGTTGAGTTTTCAATTTCGTAAGTAATAATGCAATAATCTGTTTTCAAATTAGATACACGTTTAATGATCCCGGAATTTTGCTGTAAACAAGTTTTCCTCGGTTAAAAGCAACTAATTAGTTATTATTTTGATTTACTATCAGTTAAAGTGTGTTCGTTTATTCTTAATATTATATCTCGTATTGGTTTAATTGGCACTAGCTCGTTGATTTATTCCCTAATTACCCTCAAAACCCCAAAATCCCCGTCTAGCCAAAATATTTATGGATAGCATTGACAAGCACTTTATCATCTTCGGTACATATAATCGATTAACCTTGAATACTGTCGAAATTTAAAAAACAATTTCAATAACCGAATATGTTTCATTTAAAACCTATCAACGTAATTATACAGATGCAAATGTCGCGAAATTATACGAAAATGCAGGTTTTGTACGTTGTTAGTACTCCAAAAATAAAATAGAACTCCTACGGAGTACATCGTTTTGTTTAATATCATCATTTCGGACGTCGTCGTTTGTGCGTCAGTAACGAAAAAAGTTGAATAGTTTAGTTAAAACTCGTTTTAATAAAGTTTCGTACTATAAGTGGTGCTAATTTATTTAGCACTATTCTTTGAGATCTGTACAAATTACTTTTGGGGCATTAGCGGAGGCAGAATTACTGATCGTAGTGTAAATACAAATACATAAAAAAACACACACGCAGAAGCAGTTTAAAAAAATATTCTAATAAAAACCAAACAAACTGTGAATGATGTGAAAATGCTGAAGGAAGACATTCAACTTAAATTAATCCGAAGGATGTCACTTGGCAGAACAACCAGAAATGGAGGCGTTATTGTAAAACGATGAATTGAGAAAAAAAATTGATGAATAAGAAAATGAAGTAAGAAACTTAGCTAAAATTATGAGGTAATTAAACCTATGGCAAAGAATAGATTAAAAATAAATGGCATTCAGTCATTAAACCAATTGGATACCACAAACAATGAACCAGTCAGAACAATTATTAAACAAAACCAATTAGATTCAAACACGTGATAACACTATACTTAGTGACAAGAAAGAAAAGCGAGTGAAATAAATTAGTTTATGACTTATGTACCAACAAATTGTAACGGTTTAAATCCAGTTTCCGACAAGCCGAATAGAATTCGTCCTGTCACCTTTATGTCTTTTCAGTGGGAATTGACAGAGGAAATAGACGACGGGGCTTGGAGCCTAGAGACATGTTCGGTCTACTATAGTGACGCCCATGTAGAATAAGGGCTATCTGATGTAATTTCAGATCGATATCAGATTAATTGTAATATAATATCTGATTGATTAGTGTCCTGTGGACAGGCAATATGTCGTACATGTGCTTGTGTAAAACCTCATAATTTAAAGGCACCGTGTACTGAAGGTGGTCCCTCCAATCAGAAACCGAACCGAAATTGTATTTTTGGGAAAATTTTGACCGTAAAGAGACCGCGTGTACTGAAGCTCTCGCTTATATCATCACCTTCTTGGCCTTCGTAGAACTTTCTCGAATAAATCAACCTTTACCCTCAGCATTTTTGCACGAGGAACACGCTGAACAAGTCATTTTTTTAATATCTTTGTTAGTTTTTGAGAAAATCGCAAAAAAGTAAAAAAAAATTGTTTTTTTACGAATTGCAACTCCTGGCCAAGGGTTGCGCCGATTGAAACCCACAAATTCGGAATTCTGAGGGTCAAAAACATATTTGCGCCCAGGTTTGATCGACGGAGGAAAAAAATCGAGGATCGAGCCTCCATTCAGTTGCCTACAGAAAGACGTTTTATTATGATTCGTGTCATCAGCATGGGTGTGCAAATGAATTTACAGATTTAATTTTACGCTGGACATTTTCCTGTTATTCGTTTTGTTTTAACCAGCAACAGTTTCTTCTACTAAAGATTTACGGATACAACGTATTAAAACTAATGCTTCGTTTACCTTCACGTTTAAGTTACAGAATTTCAATTCTTAATTGTCAAAATCCATACGATAGTTTACTGCTATCTGAATCTTCATAACAATCACGGACAAAGGAATACGTGTATATTCGTATATATTTGTACAGGGTATGTGCAATACAAGTGAATCAGAATATACACGTGTTATGCCGGCGCTTGTCAAGAAATTTTATGGGATCGTAAATTTTTTGGAGCTCCTTATATTAGGATTGGAAATACTACAATTTGTAGACTTTCTATTATGTGTGTCACTGCATTTTTTTAAAATATTGCATTGCGGCTTTTTATACAACCAAAACTGGCTGGGATAATTTAACATACCATGGAGATAATGAATGTATATTTGTCGAAGAAACATTAGAATGATCGTGCAGTTCAGGCATTCTTCCAGGTAAACTCACTTGCATAACTCACAGCACACACTCAACTACAAGGTTTATAACATTCTCGCGTCTCGGTAGATATTAAATTTTTCTGCATAAAATTAGAAAACGTGTGCGGAAAGCATAACTCATACACTTTACGTTTATACGCAGTCACTACATCACGATCTTTATTTCTAATACCCTTCTAACTACAGTCCTCCCAGTCCGAATTGGTCCAGTTGAAAAAAAAGTAATATAATTTAATAGCCAACTTGACGCCATACCAAGACGAAGATACCGATCCATAGGCGTGCCATATTTAAAGGACTATAAAAGATTGTTACTCACTGTCAACGAAATTTTATGACGGGGTTTAGGTAGTGGAAACGTTATTTTGGAGTTAACTTTTTGACATAAAAGTTAGTAACATAACAAAATAACTATAATATACTAGTAAGTATGGTATACTAGTATAGTAGGTATACTATAATAAGTAACTAAAGTATCAAACAATTTCATTGTCCGGCAAAGGCCACGAGGAGGTGCGAGTAAACTTTGCCTGGATAGGTATTATGACTGATACACTTATTAGAAGGGATGGTTGTTAGTTGTTAACAAGATAAATGCAACTTAATTTAAAATGCAAACCGTAACAAGAAGTAAGTGTAAATAATGCAAGATGAATAGCATCAGCAAATATAACGTAAATAAGTAAAATAAAGCAGTATAATGCATTTTTTTATAATTTTTATATTTTTTTTTATTTTTTTTTTTTCTTTACACGTACCCACAAAAGTCCTCTTGGAGATTACATTTTTGAGTGTAATTAATACCCGCATATGTATTCCCAAATTAATCCGAAAATTCTTCTGAGGAGGAATCGAGGTTAGGATTAATAACTATTGGTTAAACAGGTGCGGTAACATGGTACTCTTTTTCTCATTGGATAACATGACGAATAATGTTTTTCCAAATAAGTTTAAAGGAGCTGTCATTACAAACAGTGCGAATGTTTTCTAAAACAACATTTGATAGTGTAGGGGCAAGTTATATTTTCGCAAATGACTCTTTAATGTAGCACAAACTAACTTTATGGGACTAAAAACGCAATGACAAGGTGTCAACCTTATAACAGTGTGTCCATGTTTTGCTGCTAAATTGTCAATAAAATATTGCGGTTTAAACTTATAAAGACCTAATAAAACTTTCTTTGTTGCTGCATTTGGAACTTCTAAACCCTTTGAATTCATAAAATTGAATATTTCAGCTTTCTTTGTATTGGAATTTAGAACTTTTTCCAGCTGCTGGAAATGATACGGTGCATTATCCAAAACAATTACTGAATTTGTTGGAATATTTGGTATAAGTTGTTCAGCAAAACACTTTTCAAACAAAGTCGCATTCATATCTTAATAGTCAGCACAAATTTGAGCGATGGCTTTTGCTGAAAGAAGCAAGGCGTTTGGAATAAAACCGTTTTCATTTCCAGCATGCAAAATTATACCTCTTTCCCCCTTCGAGCAAGGTGCATTTAAGGGACAATTTTAAGAATTATATACTCAACCGTATTTGACCACATCATGTGTATCAAGCCAGGTTTCATCCAAATAAGTAATTCTTCGATTATTGTCGCGGTATGCCCAAATGTTTCTTATATAATTTTGTCTTATTTCAGCGATCAGAGGTGATTCCATAATTATCATTCGCGAGTCTAATTTCTTATATTTAAATCCACACTTCAAAACTATATTACAGACGGATTATAACGACTGATGCTTGCATTCTTTGGAATTTTGTAATTTTGAGTGAATGATTTGTAAAGTTAGAACTGTATTTTCTTTATAGGTAGCGTAAATTGTTCGCCGAATGACGTCCTCAAAAGCATCATCAATATTTGTATTACAATCTGCGACACGTTTAGATTTTGCTTGATGATCTACGATGTTACCTTGTTTAATAACATGACAAATCGTTGCTCGTGATAATTTAGTTAATTCAACTAGTCTCCGTGCAATGGAATTCAAAGAGTTTTGTGGTGACTCTCCTTTTAAACAAACATAGGTATTTAAAATTATACGCTGTATTTGAATGTTATTCTGCGAAAATTCCAAAATTTGTGCCTCATTTGTTATTGTGTAGAACGTCTATATTATTGCCATTATTAATTTCGTCCACGACGAAAGGTTGCCATTTTAAAATAATAATTGCGACTTACACTACGCCACCACTGAACTCTAATGACGACTGACTGAAAATGAACACGTGCTCGACGCTCAAATTTAATGGCTGTAGTGGACCTGCCTAATTCTTGATACTAATAGGCATATGATATATAGGCATGGTAAGGTTAAACAGTACGTTACATGAATATTCTACTTTTGTATAGGGCAAAAACGTATTTTTTGAATGCGCTCGGCATAAAGTCGGTAAATTTTTTGTTTTTTAACTGGATCAACTCTTACAGGAAGGACCGTACACGTCGAAATAGCTCCGATACTTTACATTCGAAATCGCACGAGTTTTACGGGATTTTCGATTTCTCCTCGCGGTCATCTTCGAGACCGGCGCGAATTTATTCGGGAGATTAAAAACTCCAGGCCTACTCGTAAACAGCGACTTTTTATTACGTTTATTGCGAAGGAACGCCCGTAATTTTTATTTTAGACGAAAGAATGTACTAAGCGTGTTTACGTTCTTTTTCGCGCTCGCTCCTCGTTCGCTCATTTCGGTTTATAGACCCAGATCGTTCAAACAAATTTGTGTCGGTGCAATTTCCGTCGAAAGTGTCGTAAAGAACGCCGTTATTAGGATTGTGTCGAACTGGGTTTAATTGAGATTTCAGTCTAAAAGAAACTGCCATACATACAAGGTGGCCATCGAAAACCTACCGAAATAACCCAGAATAAGATCTTTACCCCCTCTGAACGGGGGTATGACCCCCAAATTTTTTCAAATGGGAATGCATGTCAGGTGATACCTCACTGGAAAGGGTTTTTTGATTCCATATACACTGATGCTTTGTTTTTGTAATTCGGTCTACTCGTTTACAAAATACGGAGTAATAAAATGTCACCAAATACAAGAGATATGACAGTTAGGCATCTGCCTTTTTCTAATAAATGGGAAAATCAAAGGCAGACCCCATTTAAAATGCGTTTTTGAGTATGACGATTCCAAAAAAGCAAATTTTTTGCCTTTTCTGCCTTTTTTCTGTTTTTTTTTACTCGCCACCAGAGGGCGTTGCAGTGTATAAATTTGTATATCGTTGAACAGATTGTTATGTGAATTGGTACAAATGGGTATTTCAACAACGAAAAAAACTCAAATTTTCCAACAATTGATCGTTAATATGTAAATGATATTGCTATTATTGCGTTAAATATTATGTACGATGTAAATGCTAATTCGAGTAGTAACTGTTTTAAATAAGTGAGCGAGCGAAGCCGCGAGGGCGATGACTAGTATACAATAAATCATTAAGGTCATTTTTAAAAAATTAAGAAAAACTGAAAACGCTCAAGAGGAAACTGCCATTTCAAATAAAAATTGTTGGCATTAAACGTAACAGTTCAGATATAAACACCAGTATGAATACGTGATACTATTTCATAGAAAATTGGGAAAATTTACAGGTGCAAAGGGCCCTTTAGAGTAGATTAGTCAAGATAATGATTATGATATTCGACTTCGATTAAACAGTAAATTAAATATATAAAGATCGCAAAAAAAACGTCGAACTAATTACATTCCACTGGTACACTCCAAAAAACGTACGCCATTATATTGCACAAATTAATTACACACTTGTACCACAAACAAAAAAGTTATTACACCTTTTTTAACGATTTCCATTGATATTAGAGGAGTTTACCACCTTTATGCGGTAAAACAGTTATTTTCAAAAAAAATTAGAGATAGGAGGACGTTAATTTGTATACATTAATTACAACCCAAGACAAATTTAAAACGTGGAATTGTACTGGTAGGATGGTAAAAAACTTCAAGAAAAACTAGGATTTTGTACAATCCTACTCGCCAGGACCCTTGTAGGAATTTATTCAACCATCCTATTCCCAAAAAAAAACCATTGTAGAAATTTATTCAACCATCCCCACTCCACAAAAAGCGATTGCAGGAATTTATTCAATCATCCTAGCATCCAAAACATAATTTTAAGATTTTATTCAACGACCCCACTACCCAAAAACGATCCGTTGTTGGAATTTATTCAACCAACCTACTCCAAAGAAACATTGTAGAAATTTAGTCGACCTTTACACTTGTTATGGTCAAAAGAATCGTAGAAATGCATTTAACCACACCAGTACTTGAAAACAGTTAGAGAAATATATTCAATCCTCCCACTCCTATTAAAAGGACTGTAGGAATTGATATGACCATCTCACTATCCAAAAATCTGTTGTTAGAAACGTTTTAGGCATCCCACTTCCAAAAACACAGTCACAAAAGTGTATTCAACCACCTTATTCTCCAAAAAGTAACTAGAAATATCTGTAGAAAGAGTCGACTTGTGTGTCGAATATTTATCAATTCAGCAAACATGCTGTATAGGTCTTAAGTGGTTAATCAATACTTGCATTTGAAGCCTTGTAGAAAAGGTACGCTTTGATTAAATTTCATACGTTTCTCAAAATACTGAAGGTTTAAATGTATAATTTTAAACATGCCCTTTTTGAAAGACTTCTAATTTTGATTCTGAATCTGTAGTATATTTTGAATTGTAGAAACTATTTCGTAACTGATGCATCCACTGTTATCATTACGATTTGAGTACATATGTAGATGCACAACTTGAAACAGAATATACGTACGTCATACAAAAAAAGTTAGGTGGTGGGTGCCTACTTCCTCGTTTATTTTCGTTTCAAAATTTTCATGTTTTCAACGTTCCTGGCACTAAAAATATGAGGACATTCTAAGAATCAGCTGATGATTGTGCACTTTATCGCACAGGCCTGATTCTAAAGAAAATGTGTTTTAAATGCCAATTTGTCTTTTTTATCGCCAGACTTTGATTTTTGACAATAACATGTTTTGCAACATGAAATTTCGCTGTATTCACAAAAAAGAATTCAGAAAACCCTATGAATACATTTCATCTAAATTGTAGTTTTCGGTAAAGTGATGACTGAACAAATTAGCCTCAAATTGCGTTTAAGATCTGATTATTAAATTAAATGAAAATTCTTTTTTTATACAAATGGCTTATAAGAAATGGCGAATGCGTTCTCCGAATTGGCTGATTCCATATAATTCGAATGTAGCCTGGAGGACTTCTGGTGAACTCTAAATTAAATGTATTAAAAAACATGTAAAAACTGGAGTAAGTACTTGCAAATACACAATAAACTTGTACTTCATTATATTTATACCTAATACGGTCATTACGTATGTACTTATATGTTGGTTGCTATTATGTGTTATCTTAGCAATGAAATATATGTATCTCTAAGTACTTTGTCTGTTTAGGGTGTACCTACTACGCGAACCTTTTTCAAGTCCCGCAACTGATTTCAATCCTTATCCTTAACAATTCGCAAACAGCAATTACTTCTAGAAGTACTGATACATTCCTGATTGCAATTGTTTATGGTGTACTTCGGCCTTATACGTTTGTAAATAATCTTGCGCCGACAAAATTTCAACTAGTCTGAATCTTGGAATATCTTTAAAAATCGTTTGCCACCGGTATGCAGATGCTTCAATGAAATTATCGATTTCACAGTCGCTTTACCCCTGTACATTGCGGTTTCGGATCCTTTACGGGGACAATAAAATGATTTGTGATAGGTGGCAAAAAATGCCGGTTTTTCGACGAGATCAAAGGAGTGACTCGACTAGTTGTAATGTATAGACTATGCCCGAGCGATATTCGCTATTCGTTCGCCGAATGCATACGTGTATAATACACACATTACACACGTACACGTTTCGTTTCACGGCCTTGTCGAATCCAAAATAACGGTTAGTTGATGCGTGGGTCGGAACGCTGTATATTTTTAGATTGCTCTCGAGATCGAAAACACCTGATTTGTAAACGTACAATTTTGATACCTGTGAACTAAGACTTTGTTTTAACGATCTCGCGATCCACGCGTTTTAAAAAGAAATGGGAAAGTCAACTTTCCTGCCTCTTTATGTTTCTTATAGTTTCAGGGAATTTTTTTTTTAATTGGGAGTCTTAAGAGCTCAAAGTTTACAGGGGTTTTAAGTAAGCTTACGAAAGTTTCAAAACGTGAATAATCTGTATGGGGAAATTTCTGTTAATGAGTAAAACGCTGATAACGTAGTAATGGGAGAAATTTCTATTGCCCTATTGTGGCAGGAGTTGCTGAATACAGATAACTCGTTGAATGGGTGATTAAGCTGATTTATTTTTCGTAGCTTTCCAGTTTCATTGCATTCTTTGCCCCGCCAGAAACTGATGCAATTTCTATTTTAGAAGTTTAAAACTGCAAGAAGCTTGATGGTTTTCACGTAAATTACGCACAATACATTTAATTTATATTTATCTTCGTCCTGTCAATGTACTTGACGTCGTTGCGGTAACCGGTACGAATTTATAATTAATACCTGCTTGGCAAATCTACCACGATGACTCACATTTGTTTATCAGGTACTAGCGGAAACTAGTCGTGACTGTAATGACAAATTAATGATATAATGCAAATGTGCTTATTTTTGAAAAGGTCGAAAATGTTGTAGGCATACGTATAATTTCGGCAATGGAAAAAGACGGACCTTTCTCAACATGTTTTGATTATATGAAGACTAGATAATATGTTTTTTAATAACTTTTCTAATTATGTAGTCGGGAAAAACCTGAATTGCGCTCGTTATCATCAACGTAATACGCGTTACTCCTTATCGTTGAGTATAAAAATATCTACTGTTGGGTGATGCAGGAATGTTAAATATGTAATGTAAAGTAAGAAGAAAGGATATATTAAACGAGGTTCTATTATAAATACGTACTGCATGAAAAATGGACCAAGAAAGTATTTTTATCGGAGACTTCTCAAGCAACGATTAACTAATTCAAAACTTTCCGAGAATGATTCACTATTTTTGCGGTTTCACAATTAAAAAATTCTTGCCCGAGGCTTCAAACAATGAAATATCTCTAGCACCAATTAAGAGAACTCGGAACTGTCTCTATTGATGTAAAACTAATGGAAAAATGTTATTGATGTATTGAAACAAAACTCAAAGTGGCAATCAACCTCAATCAATGTTTCGAGTAGCTACTAACCATTTTCAGCAAAGAAAATCAGATATAACGTAAGGTCCTTCCAGTCTGAATTGGTCCAGTTAAAAAAAGCAATATAATTTAATATCCGACCTACCGACACACAAAGACCTAGATACCGATCCATAGGCGTGCCATATTTCAAAAAAATATAAAAGATTGTTACTCAATTTGTCAACGAAATTTTATAACGGGGTTTAGGTAGTGGAAACGTTATTTTGGAGTTGACCTTTTTACATAGAAGTTAGTAATATAACAAAATAACAGAAATAAGTAACTAAATAAAGTGTCAAACCTAGGACAGGATAGGAAATATGATTGGTATAGTTATTAGGAGGAATGGTCGTTAGTTGTTAGCAAGATAAATCCAAGTTAATTTAGAATGCAAACCGAAAAAAGTAAATGTAATCAATGCAAGCTGACTAGCAACTGCAAATTAAGCACAAATAAGTAAAATAAAGGAGTATACAGCATTTTTTTATAGTATTTTATGATTTTTAATTTTTTTTGACTTTTTTGATTTTTTTCTTTACATGTAACCACACATGTCCTCTTGGAGATTACACTTCTGAGTATAATTAGTACCCGCAAGTGTATTCCCAAATTAATACGAAAATTCATCTGAGGAATTGGGGTTAGGATTAATAACTATCGGTTAAACAGGTGCAGAAACATGGTACTCTTTTTCTCGTTGGATGACATAAGGAGTGCTGTTTTTCCAAATAACTTTAGAGGAGTCGTCATTACAAACGGTGCGAATATTTTCTAAAACAACATTTGATAGCCTGGGGGCAAGTTATATTTTCGCAAACTACCCTTTAATACAGCCCAACCTAACTTTATGGGCTTAGAAACCCAATGATAAGGTGGCAACCTTATAACAGTGTGTCGTTCCGCAAACCATTTTTTAAACCAAGTCGCATTCATATCTTAGTGATAGTCGGCACAACTATATGTGATGGCTTTTGTTGAAAGAAGTAAGGCGTTTGGAATAACAGTGTTTTCATTTCCAGCATGCAAAATTATAACCTCTTTCCCCCTTCGAGCAAGGTGCATTTAAGGGACAATTTTAAGAATTATATACTCAACCGTATTTGACCACATCATGTGTATCAAGCCAGGTTTCATCCAAATAAATAATTCTTCGATTATTGTCGCGGTATGCCCAAATGTTTCTTGTATAATTTTGTCTTATTTCAGCGATCAGAGGTGATTCCATAATTATCATTCGCGAGTCTAATTTCTTATATTTAAATCCACACTTCAAAACTATATTACGGACGGATTATAACGACTGATGCTTGCATTCTTTGGAATTTTGTAATTTTGAGTGAATGATTTGTAAAGTCAGAACTGTATTTTCTTTATAGGTAGCGTAAATTGTTCGCCGAATGACGTCCTCAAAAGCATCATCAATATTTATATTACAATCTGCGACACGTTTAGGTTTTGCTTGATGATCTACGATATTACCTTATTTAATAACACTACAAATCGTTGTTAGTGGTAATTTAGTTAATTCAACTAGTCTCTGTGCAATGGAATTCAAAGAGTTTTTCGGTGACTCTCCTTTTAAACAAACGTAGGTATTTAAAATTATACGCTGTGTAAGTCATTCTGCGAAAATTCCAAAATTTGTACCCATTTGTTTCTGTAGCATTATTTGTGGTGTGTATAATGTCTATATCATTGCCATTATTAATTTTGTCCACGTCGAAAGGTCCCAAAAATGCCATTTATTAAATAATAACTGCAATTGCACACGCACACCACTGAATTCTAATGACCACTAAAAATGAACACGTGGTCGGCGCTCAAATAATGGCTGTGATGAACCTGTTCAAATACCCGATACTAATAAGCATTTCATACAATATATAGGCATGTAGTGTAGCGACTAATAACATTTCTCCGCACCAAATACACGGGGGTAGGTTAAACGGTACGTTACATGAATACTCTGCTTTTGTCCAGAGTAAAAACGTATTTTTTAAATTCGCTCGGCATAGTCGGTTAATTTTTTGTTTTTTAACTGAACAAACTCTTACCAGAAGGACCTTACGTGATGCTCGTGACATGTAAACGAATGAATAAATATTAATAATAATAATAATAATAATAATAATAATAATAATAATAATATATATAACACTTTCATAATTTTCCAGCTGCCTTCATTTTGTGACCACCAACTAAGCTCTGAAAGCCAAGTTTTTTTAAACCCCGATGGAAATTGATCAGGCAACCAGCGGGATTTTCTTGTGTAAAAGTACAGTGCCAGCGATCAGGCTGTGCTAATGACTGAATTTCCGCAACTCGATCTGCAACAAATTTTTTGAGCATATAAGGTTTTGATACAGTGTAGTACTATTGTGGAATCCGACAGTACGTTAATTTTTTGATAATTCTGTTATATACACACGGAGCTAGATACTTACATGGAAGGTTTACGAAGAGCCTTTAAAATAGAGTATTTCTTAATAACAATTCAAGCAAAAAGAGGTAACAAAAAATATATAATTATGTAAGTTGCAAATTTTTTAGAAGAAAAAACGTTAACATCTGTACCGTCAACTTTCAGTTGCCATCAGGGTTGACCATAAGAGATCACCAGGTACATGTTAAGTATCTCCTCTCTTTTCCTCTCTCCTTATCTATATGACACCACCCAACAATCAGCGAAAGTTTAATTCACTAAATTGAAATTTAAAAATATTTTTCGAAACCTTCATAGCAACTTACGTTCTGATGACACCGCCAGATTGTCCAAAGAACCAGCTCTCACGGCGATAGTCTCCTTGGTACGGCTCTCCTGCGGGTGATAACTCCTCGGCCGCACCCTGCCCCCGCTCGGTATCACCGTGATCTGCCACCTGCTGGCCTTCTGCTGATCCGAGCTCTCCTGGGCGTTCGCCGGCTGCTCCTGCGGCGATTTGGTCGGGGACCTCACGGTCAGGTTGACGCTGGTGATGCTCCTCGGGGAGGGCGGTTGCATCCAGGGCCTCGACGGAGAGGCGCCTTCAGGTTTCTGGTGCAGGTCCAGATTGACGTTGAGCGACAGGTTGAGGTTGGGACTGCCCAGCAGGGTGTCGGTCGTCTGGGTGGGCGTCGAGCAGGTCTCCTTCTTGGTCGAGACGTCGTCGCTTTTCCTGCGCGGCGGGTCGTCGGGGGCAGCCTCGGACGCCTCGTCCGGGACGCCGTGCACGGACCACGGCCTCCGCTTGACCGCCCCCAGGGACTCGGCTGTCCTCTGCGCGCCAGTGGGGGACTTTAGGTCTGGCGAGCTCCTCTCGACCCTCGGGAGGGTCTTCCCGGCGATCCTCTTGAAGCTGAGCGGCGATCTCGGCGGCTTCTCGCTGACGACGCCCAGCAGCTTCGCGGGGACGACGCCCCTGTCGCCCTCGTCGACGACGTCGAAGTTCTCGTCGACCGTCTCGGAGCGAATCTCGAGCCGGTCGGGCCTCTTCGGCTTCGCCTCCTCCGTCATCTCGACGTCCTCCCGCAGGTCTCCAGTTTCCGGTCTCACGTCGTCCTGGGGGACGTCGGCGGCGTCGAGGTGCTGCGAGGCGGGTCGTCCCATCTGATCAGCGGCCCCGTTCTCGGCCAACGTGCTCTCGATGTACTCGACGATCGACGGCTTGTCTTGGGCGTTGCTCTGGACGTGGGTCGTGATGTACGAGGAGACGATGTGGTCCGGGACGGTTGGGAACCGCTGTTTCAGTTCATGAAAGAGCTGGATGAACTTTATGTTGGACGACCTTCGTTGTCTTCCGGCGAACATGGCCGGCCATTCTGGTTACTCTGGAAACAGAAAATCGCACGTGATAAGTAAGACGTAGTACATTAGCGCACCGTTAGCACCAGGTAAAAGGACCATCCTCGAGTAGTACCACACATATTGTAGATGATTTACCATACAATACAATGGAACGACGAATTTCTTCAAAACGTTATAAAGAAAATGTAAAATTGCAGAACATATATAATGTATAGATAATAACATAAACAAAGTGACAGCAAACTGATGGGGCTTCAGCCGTGGGGGACAAAAACTACAATTACGAACATTTCGCTTTTAAACTTTTATTCTCATCTTCGAAGAAAATTGAATTTAAGGAAAAATTGAAAAGGAAAAATTGGTAGAGAAACCCTTGGGTCATAAAAAGGGTCTATTGTGTGATCCAGATCCAAAATACAAGAAACTACAGAAAAATTCAGCTGGAAACGAAAAAATCGTTCACAAAATCCGAGGTAAGTGTAACTGTATAATCGCCCGCCGCTCCAAACTATTCCCAACCGAGACATTTCGGTTCTTGTGTGTTAATTCCGACCTGCCATATCAAATACCGTATTTACCGGTTTCGCGCGAATCGAAACGCGAAACTGCCGAATTCCGCCGTCACCAAACCGTCCTGTAACCCTCCTCCAAGCAGATCAGCGAATTCATCGTGATATTATTATTAATAATGTGATATTATTAATGTGGTAGATATTATTGCAGTTTTTGTTAGCTTTTGGGTCAGCAGACGGAAGCCCCATAGGCAAACATAGGCCCTATAAATAGCAGTGTATATCCGCATTGTGACAATGGGTTTTAGACCTCAGGTTTTCCCTGATTTCCCTGAAAATTAATTATATTATACTTAAAATCTTATTGATAATTTATAGTGTATTCGACTCCCGATGTGCGTGCCATTTGTTATAAATCAGGTTTGTGATAAAATGGGAATGTGGTACTTGGTTAGTACTTTTGAAATTCGTTTTAAAATTTATCTTAAGGCTACTCAAAAATTAATTATCGATGGAAAACGATAATCTATTTATGTAATATTGCTTATTCACATTGTTTATAATAATTTGTGAAATAAAATTTTGTACGCTTTTGTATGCCGTTAACTATCACAAAAAATGACTAAAATCGTCAAGAAAACCACCAAGAAAACCGTGTGAAGTCACCACAAAACGGACCTTTTTTCCGAACGGCACCCGGTCTAATAGCCTCCGTTAGTAGGTTAGGGTAATATAACTAGCGGTTAATGGATTGGTGAAACACTCAAATTCGAGAAAAGAAATAATCGCCCGGGTTAATAACTCCGTAGGAGTAGCACGAACACCGAGTAAACATAATAAACGATAATCTGGTCCGCTTATTTACATAAACATATCCCAAAACAATTACTAAGAGACAATACGTAAAAATTCCACTGGTGAAATTTTAAAGGCGTGTCAACGTGACCGGTTCCTTTTGCCTAAACAAACCACGTAACACATAGAAACACTGTTTTTAAGAGGAAATTAAAACACCAGTAGATTTAATATAATTAATTCTTCACTAATGGCTTGGAAACGCTTTTATTTCGAAAAATACCTCTGGAAGAATATTTACCCAGCAAACAATGGCGATTATTACCCACGAAGATGGCCGTAATCCGGCGGGTGGGTAATAGCCACTGCATGCAAGTTGAATACTACTTTACTTATCAGATGTATTGTATTTTAAAATTCACATTTTACGGTAAAAAAATATTGGTAATGCTAGAGGAAAAGCCAACTAGAATCGGGATCATCGATCATTTTTGACACATAAGGGGAGGAGCAACAGCAGCGACATTTTATTTTGTCCCTACCAAAAGAGGCGTAGCTGAAACAATCTGTAGGCGTAACCGAAATATACAAAGGAGCATCAGCTCAATCAGCAGAACAATTGGGCGGAGAGCTGTCTCAAAAGAGTTTCTACGTCGTTCCCTTTTTTATTTGGCATTTCTCCTACCTACACTTAAAATTACTTTTAAATGTGACGCATGGCCTTTTAAACCAACTCATAATAATGATATTCTAATTATCTGCAAATAATATACTTAATAACGATGAAAACGAATATTTTTAAATTATTATCAAGGTAAAAATTGATGGTAATATTATTACCACAGTTATTGCTATTAGTCGATGAATTTTTAGTCACATATGTATATGTTTTGAATTGTTTGCTATTCTAAAGATAATAATATTAATAATAATAACAGTAATTTTTTTTATTATTCCAAGTATAAGTGCTGGAATTTGGCATGGAAGGGAAGTATATATTCGCATTCTTTGGTCTATGGCCAAAGGCTCTGATTGACGTTTTAGAAACGCTTGTAATTACTAGAGTCTCAATAACAAAGCAACTTGAATTTCAGGTGCTTTTAAAACGTTTATTAAGCCAGGTCATCCAATTCGTCATTCATTATAGGTCAATGTTTTATTCCTAATTTATTACGCAAACCAGGTTATATTGATCCAGCTCTTAGCGATTAGAAGGGAAAAAATTAAGCCACATCATCTACACGCGTACCTCTGCAACCGCCGGAGATAAATACATATACTGGGCGATATATTTTATTGCTAATTTATTGCTGATGATAGAAACTAATAGCGAATTGCCAAAACCATCTCCTCGACCCTTAGCACAGTACTCACCCTCCAGAAAAAATGCTTTCAACCCGGGCTATTCATTTGCTCAACTTTTAAGCAAAGTACAATTTCATTGGTCCACTAAGGTTGAACCACCCGCTGAATTATATATAATGGCACTGTTTACTTCACGTAAATCTGTAAAGTTTGTTGTCAAATAATCAATGTTTCATGAACAAATTAAACGGTTTTATAGTCTGTCTAAAAATGAGGCGAAGTAATAAAAACTCATTATAAATGCAAAACCGATACAAGGTGGCACCCACTAAATGTGTCGAGTTCTCTAATGTTTTGCACGCTACCTCCCCTAATCTCTTTATATTACGAGTGTTTCTCCCTGAACATCTGCTATTTTGTGCGTCTCGACACATGCGAAGAACCACTCACTGGCGTACGGTCGGGAAAAATGACGAAATGTGCAATAATCGATAACTGAAAAAATTACGTGTGCGTGCGCGTGTGTGTGTGTGCGTGCGTGCGTGTGTGTGTGTTTGTGTGTGGGCGCGCGCTTGAACGAGATAGAGAGGGAAAGAAAGACAACACGTCAGTACATGTATGGTCGTACATTAATTTATGAAATTTTGCGGCCCTGAGAAGGGCCAGTTTATGAAAAGTTTTTCCCAGTCGTCACCTTCTCCTTGGTAACCTCAGTCGTCGTCGTCATCGTCGAATTCTTCCCAAACATCGGAATCTGAAGAAGAATCATCATTTGGGTTGATAATAATTGGTTCTATCAACGACTCCGAAATGTTATCTAACTGAAACATTTGGTCTTCTATTTTCAGAACGTGATTTATGCATTTCCGCCAATTTTCCTTGGAAACTTTACATATTGCTTCTTTAAGCAAATTTTTGACATCTGCTAATTTGAACGTTGTATTTGTCCTCGCCACGTCACCTTTTATTTGTGCCCATATTAGCTCAATGGGATTCAGGTCGCAGTGGTACGGAGGAAGCCGAACCACTGTTATTCCTTTCGCCTTGGCTAATCCATCGACGACGTGCCTTTTAAAATCACCTTTACGTGAATTGGCTAAACGCAAGAGTTCTACTTTTAATAGGTTTTCGGCACATTGGATCTTTTTCGAGGATAACCATTCTGCGATACGTTGTTTTCGCCAAGAGCTATTTGGTAATTTCTCTTCTAATCGGGAATGGTAACTAGCGTTGTCCATAACTATTACGGAACCATTCGGAATTAGATCGATCATTTGACCAAACCATTCTTCAAACACGTCCGCAGTCATTTCTTCATGGTAGTCTCCTGTCTTAGTTGATTCAAAAATTAGTTCTCCCCCTTCAACGAAACCATCCTCGCTTCCAATGTGGGTAATAATAAGCCGTCGCCCTTTACCCAACGAAGGCTTTAAACCGGTGGACCAACCTTCTAGAAAGATTGCCTTCGATTAGTTACACTGGTATCTTGCCAAAATTTTGGTACGGAATGTCCTGCGTTAATCCAAGTTTCGTCCAGATAGAAAATTTTTTTCATTTCTAGCCTACTCCTTCGAATATCGCGCAGGTAACTTCTTCTCCACACAATGATGTCATCTCTTTCCATCAATACAGATTTTCTATTGTGCTTCTTCCATCGAAATCCCAAATCCTTTAAAATCGTCCATAATGTACATCGGCTCATTTTTGGAAAGTCCTCGTCTTCTTGGACAGACAATAGAATTTTATCTAGTGTTGGAAGTTCGTTGCGGAAAAAGAAAGCGTGAACTTTTCGACGTAGTCCCCTTTTTAGAAATTCGTCTAAGGAAATTTTCGGACGTCCTGGAGACTTTTTCTCCGGTTGAACAGGGCCACTCTTTCTTTCTTTTAATAACCTGTACACTGATGTCTTACCAACTCTCAGCATCGCAGCGGTTAATTCCACGGTTTTATCCACACTCGCATCTAAATTTTGTTTCTTGATGGAATCGAAACAATTCAAAATTAGAACTTTCTCATTAACTGAGAACGGCGCTAATTTTGGGCGTTTCGATGGTCCTGGTAAATTCTCCATACTCCAATACGTATCTCCGTACTTTAAAAATACCACTATGAACACACAGGAAAGTCACTGTCAAAGTCTGTCTAATCACACACACGTACACGTCTATAAGCAATGCTGACTGACTACTGTCTTAGGCTTAAATGGAATAAATGGGCCGATCTTATACACATAACCACCTGATATGTTAACGCAAGCATTAAGCGCAATCAGTTCCTTTAACTTACCTAGAATTACTGAGAAAATAATAGCCGTTTGGTCCCTTCTTGGAATAGTTAATCACATAATCCGAACTTTAGTATTTATCTGCACCTCGATTAGACAGCACCCACTTTTGTACTTCGGTAGGAAATGTTCATATCTCTTCGATTCTTCCATATCCCGAGGATTTATTAGACAAACAGTATGAAAAAAAACATTACCGTAAAATATTATAAAAAATACCGATTTCCAATATTGTAGTATGTTATATTAATGACGAGTTAACAACAATTCAGATAAAAAGGGCAGCGTTCCTGAGATGATAACAATCGCGGTCGTAATACCTACCTTTTAATAAATCAATTATACCGGTTTTAAGGAAACTCAACATTACATAGACAATTTTAATTCATTTATTAATATTCGTTGATTTCTTTAAGAACGCCTCTGGTTAGCTGCGAAATAATCGGTTTATTACTTCGCCTCATTCTTTGACAGGGTATAATTATCCCGCTTAACTGACACACCCTGTATATTTGTGTTAATTTTCTGAAGTTTATTTAGTTGGTTAAGTATTATATTGCATTTTCCACCTCGTGTAATATATAAAAGGAAATCGATAATACTTCTTTGAAAAACGCCAGTTATTTCACCAATCAAAAGTTAAGGTTATCTTACATGTTCATAAACGAGTTTCACTTCCAATCTTTGGTTCTTTTCCTTCGATCGTTGTTACGTCAATACTGTCGAGGAGTAAAACCGGACTGTATGACTCATTTCGACTAACGGGACAGTTAATCATAAATCAAACGATAGTCTTTATACGGCGTGTCTTGATATACCTATAGCGGGTTTCATCTTACACGAGGATGGTCTGGTTTTTGCCATCAAAACAAATCTTTTTGAGCGAAAAGCTAGTTGTGAGCCAATAAAGGAAAAAGTGGTATTTTACTTAAAGTCATAATAAAGATTAGGCAATACAAACGATGCTTAAAAAAGTTTATGTGAATCATAAAAATCCAGCGAATTTTAAAAAAAATCTCTAATTTATTAAATACGGGCGGATATTTGGTTTAGCATAGAAAATAACTACTGTTTTTTTTTTACAAATTCCTCATAATGCATTTACAATTAAACACTTTGTCACCTCCTCATTTTATGAACTTCGTAAATTACTGTACTGAGTTAATTTAAATATGAAAACAGCTTCTTCAAGACGAAATCCGAAATTATTTCATAACTCTGAAACCACTAAATCAATTTCATTCAAATTTTCACTGTGCTAAAGTTGTAATATTATCCGTGGAATTAGTAAAAATCAACAATCTAATTCAATTACTTTTAGAGTTACCAAACTTGTACCTTCAGCTGCATTTTTAGATTAATTTTAAAGACGATGAGCCTCCTTAAAATTTTTCACGGGTGTTTATGTAACAAAATGATTATTAAAGAGAACTGCGGTCGGCTTTGATAGTTAAATTAATGTGACTAGAGTAGGAAGAAAAGTGTTTGTCGGAAACCGCCTAAAGATAAAGTAGATTCACTTTCATTGGTTGATTTGCCGAAAATGGAAATTTGAAGAGGAGAAAAATTAGGAAAGTAGTGAAGAGGAGTCTGAAAACCTTCACATTTGGCTTAAAAAGATGAAGAATTTTGAAGGGAAGTGTTTTTTTGTGCGACTGGATCAGCGTGGAGGTGAGAAAAAACCTCGAGAGTACGGAAGAGAGGACTGCGGCTGTGAAGGGCGGCGCGAGAAGCGTGACTCCATTTTACGGAGTTTCCCAAAAGTAATGAATTTTGTAATGCGCGTGCGCCTGCAAAGTTCCGAAGTTCTGAAAAATGCAAAGAACATCCTCAAAACCTAACAAATCCGTTTCCTCACTTGATACAGAAGGCAAGTAGTTCGCTTCGTCAATATCAATATTACTCATGTAATTATAACAAATCTAAATCCCAGAGACTTGTCCCTTTATTCCAACACGTGACAAAATCTGGTTTTATAAGGTTTTAACTTTCTTTTACATAAAATATACAAACCCTTACTCAGAACCAAGAACTGATTTCACAGTTCCTGAATTGGTTTCAAATCACCTAAGAGAATGATGGAATACAATGGTAACTATCCCTAGGATCAGTAAAAAGATAAAAGACAGTGCAACATCAACATCCCAAGATTGACCTAATAAAATCCATGCAAACACATATAACCAATAAAACCGGTCAAAAGTTGGCAGCCATTTTTTGAAACTGATATTTCTAGCTATTTTACCATTAACGTCTCAATAATGAAATGTGAATCTAAAAATATTTTATAGTATCAAAAAATTAATTAATCAATCAATATGGTGGTAGAGAATAAACTTTAAAAAGATGATTGACTCGCAGTGGGTCTAAGGGGGTGAAATTAGTAATCTAATTCGTTTGCGCAACATTAAACGGCATGTTATTAAATAAATTTTTTCAAGTTGATAGAAAATAAAAGCCAGGTTGCCCTTTTGCATGAACGTTAATATGACAGTAAAATAGAAACTGTGAAATGGTGATTGACTTGCAGAAGGTATAAGGGGGTGAAACTACTATTCGAATTCGTTAACATTAAATTCAATAATTTTGTTCAAGTTGTTAGAAAGTAAAAGCCAGGTTGTTCTTTTACAGGAAAGTTAATATGATAGTAGAAAATAAACTCTAAAAAGGTGATCGACTTGCTAAAAGGGTCTAAGGGGGTGAAATTAGTATTGAATTCGTTTCCTCAATATTATATTTACGGAGTATTTTCTTTTCAAGTTGATAGGAAAAAAAGGTCAAGTTGTCCTCTTGCGAGAATATTAATATGATAGTAAAGAATAAAATTAAATCATTTTATCAACTTGAAAGAAATTATACAATAAACAACCTTTAATCCTGCGCAAACGAGTTCGACTACTAATTTCACCCCCTTAGAACCTGTGCAACTCAATTATCTTTATAAAATTTATTCTCCATCATTATATTGAATAACTAATTAATTAATTTTTTAAAGTTCTTTTAGAATGGTATTAAATTTCTTTCTTGACACGCTACTGGTGAAATGGCTGCTAGAAATGTCACTTTCAAAAAATGGCTGTTGAAATTTTGTTACTAACTTTACATTGGCACCAATCAAAACGAGAACGGCTGTGAATTTGCATTTCGCCTTTCCTTTTGTCCACATAAATTTACACACATACTTATATGGACAAGTAGGTGAAATCACATTTTCACGACAATGTATTTTCTTAATTTAATGTTCCTAAGTTTCCAAGAGGCGTAAACTGGCTATTTTTACTTCACATACTTCTAAACATGTAAACATGTAAACATTGTTACCTTGTACTTTTGTCACTACCAGGTTGCATAAGGAATAATTTATTAACGACATTCACGATACTAATTTCTGCGAGAAATTATTTTTAATTCGATAAATAGCACGGTCGGACAAATACGCACTTTCATATGTCATTTCCGGAGGAATTTGGGACGTTAAAAACAAATCTAAATATAAATATGGCCTATAAAATGTTTTTAACCATTTTTAAAAGATACACATGTCATGACTCTTCTTTTGAATTTTCTTTACAGTTCATTTTTTACAGTACATAAAATTCCTGTATTTTCACCTCCCATTAAAAAAATTGATTATGCTTTCGAAATTTTGCCAGTTAATTTAAAATGACGTTAAATATCAAATACGTAAATCATATTTGTTTTTTAACCTACTTTTTCTTAGAACAAAGGGCAATAAAAAAGATTAAAAGCATCGTAGAGATAACGTGAAGTACCGACATACCGGGTGTGTTTAATCAAAATCCACCTTTATTTGATGAGATAATTAACAAGTACACATATTGTACGATAATTGATAATATTTCGACTGATTATTTGTTATTCAATAGAAATTATTCGGACAATTCCAATCATTTATTATCAACTCTAGTTTAATCTTTTTTTTTTTTCGTTTTATGAAATAATATTGTAACCAAAACAATGAATTTCAACAGCATATAATGGTCTCTATAATGTTTATAAGAACGATTTTACTGGAAAAACAAATATTCGTCCTCGGTCGGAACATATTGTCGAAATTGTGCGGATTTTTCTAGAATTACCCAAAACTTGGTGTGTGTAGATAGAAATGATGAAAATTCCGAAAAGAAAATTTGAAAACCGCACGCATTTTGTCTGTAGAAATTCGTACATATTATGTATAGTACAGTCGAAGGAGACCGACAATTAATGACGGCGAGCAGGTTTGTTGAAAAATGTATTTGAAATTGCAGAGCATGAAACTATGTGATTTTTTTAAAAATTTTGCCATTAAGATTAGTGAACGGATTAGAAACTATCGCACAGTATACAAAAAAATAATCAAATAATTAGTTTAAAAACAATTTTACTGGATAAATTTAATTAGCTTAGTCTTTTTTTCTACAAAAAACAAGTACGATTAAAAACAACTACAGCATACAAAAAAATCAATATCGAAGTAAAAAATTAACTTCGAAACCTAAATTGTCACTATTTTTTTATCTGAGGAATACCTTTTGTTCATTTTCTCGAAAATTATGAACCAAATTTAAAACACAAAAAATCGTCGAATTCGAAATATGATAAGCTTTAAAATGAGGTAGCACTTGACCCTTATTTAAAATTTAGGGGTGGAACTCACCCTGGCTACAGGGTCGACATGGCTGAAAATATACGCAAAATAGTGTTCCCCCTCGCAATAAAAATCGAAGTGTCTCGCCAATTTTTATAATTGTCGTTAGTTCTAAATTTAAACCCGACTAAAAGTTTTTAAATCGTCAACCGGTATAAGTATGTACACTGCTGCTATAACGCGTGCCCTCATTAATTTGCAATAAATGGCCAAATTTACAACGAACTCTGACCAAATGTCTTAATAAAAAATATTTCAAAATTTGCTATAGACATAAAAATTACAAAAATAGTCTGTATGAACCATATTAAACAAAAAAATTTAACGAGTGCATCAATTAATCACTCATCGGAATTTAAATTGGCAAAAAAAGTTCGTTTTAGTTTAACGTTTCACATACAGAATGTATTATTGTGTAGTTTAAATAAAACAAAAAAGAGTGAACCAATGTAGTGGCTATAACTGAAATGATTAAAAAGCATAATTCTCGTTATAACCGATTGACAATTTTTTAGGTGAAATATTATTCAACCCCATGTAATCAATACCACAGAAAGGAATGCGCTAATAAAGATAGAAAAACTACCATGAATTACGTCCGTCGAGGACCGAGAGGTGTTTTTAAAAAACTTTTTTATTAAATTAAACTTATTAAATACAATATACGTTGTGATTCTACTCAACTACGATATTACGACTCGACTATACAATGGTCTAGGCTCAACTGCTTCTACTAACACTCGGCTTCTATTTATATGATTACATATTGCTGAGGTAAAGGTTTCCTATTTTAATAATGTAGCTATTGTTTAGGGGTGACATTACTCCTCCCCCCGAAGATTCGAGTTCCGGGATTCTTATAGCGGAAGTCGAACGTTGTCCAACTCTAGGGCTGCAATGGCTTCTTCTTGCGGCTGCTCTCGAAGTCTTCTGCGACTTAGTTTCTTCTTGATAAATACTACTACGATGATAGCGATGATTCCATATATGAAGATAGTCCAGGCACTTGGGGTGTATGACACCATCGGTCCATCGAGTATGGGGTCATTCTTGATGAAAGCTTGTTTGATATCTTGGAGTTCGTCTAAGTTGTTTCCTTCCAGGTTGAGAGTGTAGTTTACTCGAAGTGGTTTATCGTCTTCTGGGAGTAGATTTGGAAAAAGGATGATTTGTCCTGACGTGGCGTCTTCTTCGTTGGTTATTAATTTCTTTCTAGTAGAAAGTTGGCATCCTAACGGTATTTCAAAGAGGTATGATCCTCGGAGTTTGATGACTTCCATCTGTTCATGGCAGTGAAGTCGAATAATTTCTTCTTGAGGTAAAATGATGATCCATTGATTCGAATTTTCAGTTTCTTGATAAACGCCGTCGTCGATTTTAATTTCTGTTTGTAAACATTGATTCGGGGTGTTGACGTCTAAAAGTTGAATTTCGCAAGGGTTTTCTTTATTGATGCGTTGAAGTGTGTGTTTTTCACAAACGTAGAATCTTGGAGCTGCTTCCATGCAGGGGTCACTTATAGGAACATAAAACAATGCGTTTCTTGCAACAAATTTCGATTTTGGTATTATTGCCTTGAATTTTCCTCTCGAAAGGATGGGTGTGGAGTATAAGTGGTACATTTCAAATGTATACGGATGGGTTATAGGTAAATGGAAAAGGTAAGTGATTTTGTTATTTAGTGTAAAACAATCGATCGTGATTAATTTTTTGAAATATATTAGATTTTCTAAGGTCACGTTCAAAGGTAATTGATCTGGTTTAAATTTAGTTTTTAATATATTTAACTCTTCATATAAGTCTTTTGTTTTTATTATACTTGAATGGACAGTGCCCGATCTAGTGAAGGTTATCGCTGTTTCTACATCTTGTAAGATGGAGTTTATAATTTCAAACATATTAACTAATTGAATTAGTGTATCTTTGATAAATCTTGAATAGTCTCTGTTAGTACTTCCCTGGACAATTCCCGAAATTTGTTTGATACGTGTACTTAATATTTCCTCATTATGCAGAATTTTACAGACAGTTTCATTAAATTTATTGATTAGTGATACCGCGAGTGAATTTTGGTTTTTCACAGAGTTGGCTAGTTGGTTTTGGTTGTTTTGTAAATTCTTAATTAGATTTTCATACCTTTCCCCGTCGCTAGCATCTAAATTTCCACTAATAGCTTTGAATATAGAGCCTAATCCATTAATTAGACCTCTCTTAAGTCTACGTGGGTGTGGTAATAATTCTACAATTCTATTTTCTACCTTATCTTCTATAAAGTTTAGTATTTTAATATAATTTGACGTTTCATTATAATATTGTTCATTATGTGATAAATGTCTAGTTATATTTTGTGATTGAATTTTTAATTTATTAATTTCATTGATTATTGGATTTAAATCATAATAATGAATGAGAGTATGTGAGTATTCTTTAATTTTTGATGTTCCAATTTTTAATGGTATTATACCTGGGTTGTCTTCCAGATTTCGGTAGGTTATTTCGTTTTTGGCGAGAATGCATGGTAATCTGAAAATAAAATTTTTTTTTAATTTAGTCAAATGAATATGTTTGTCTTAGTGGACGTTTTACATTGTCCATATGTATTTTATTCTGGGAATTTGTTGAAATTACCTTTCTTTCAATATTAATATCGGATATTATTTTTGGTTTTTCGAATTTATTGGCGTTTTTCTGTCGCGTACTTTTCTTTACAAAAGCTAATTGTTCTGGTTGGAATATGTTTGGTTCATCGCGATTCTTGTTTACCTTTTCTAGAACGTGTTCTTTGTTTTCGATTAAATCTGCATTTATCTTCGAATATAATACTTTAGTTTTCTCTTTGTGCTGCTGCACGTAATCATTCAGCAAAATTTTATCTATCTCTACATTAAATGGGTCATTGTTTGAAATGTGTCCGTTAATTATGTCAATGGGTTTATGTTTTGTTACAGAGTGAATGGAATAATTGTAAGCTAAAATTGCGTATATTATTTTCATTTTCGCAGGAGTTTTAGAGTATCCTTGAGTATTTAGAATTCTTAAATGTTCAATTAATGTTGAATGGAATCTTTCGATTATCCCATTGGATTGTGGATGGTTTGGGGAACAGAAATGAATTTGAATCTTATGTAGCGATAGGAGTTCTGTAATTACTGAGTTTTTAAATTCGGTGCCGTTGTCTGCAATAATTATTTTTGGAATGCCATGATGAGAAAAGAAGTTAATTAAGTTATCTGCGATCTCTGTACTGTTTAGCGAGGTGACATAATATGCTTGCGCGTATTTCGAAAAGCTATCAATAATTGTCAGAAATTTTGATTGTTCAAAAGTGAATGTATCAAGATGAATTATCTCAAAAGGTTTTGAGGCTGTTGGTGTTTTATTCAATTGCATTTTTACTGGGTTCCTGTCATATTTCGCTTGCTGACAAACTTCGCATTGATTTATAAAAGTTTGGGTGGATTCTTTCATCTTGGGCCAATAATATTTATCTTTTATCCTGTCTAAAGTTTCTTGTATACCTCTATGGTTACTTTTGCCTTCATGATAGTTTTGAATAGTATTTTTGATTTCATCCTTTTCCGTTATGTCGATTAATTTCTTTTTACAACGTTTGAATTTTAGAGAGGGCCATTTGAAATTTCTTTGCAAAACTAATGAGAATGGTTCGTACATCTCTTGGTCTTCAAAATATAGATAATAATTTACATCGGGTATAACATAAGTTTTAACAAAATTGACTACGTCATTTTCAAAATTATTTTGGGAGATTTGGACATGTATTCGTTGTTTTGAATCAAATAATTTTACTATTTTCGGATCTGCTGGTGAGTGTAAGACTGAGCTTATTATAATTTGGTTTTGTCCGTAATTTACCGCATGTTCGACAATGGGGATATTTATAATGGGATTACAGTCTACGTTTGAATGAATCGTAATATTTTCACTTTCATTTTGCTGATCTGCATTTTGTTGAGATTGTTCATCGTCGTCAGGATGTACGATCATGGACATATTATCTAGGTCAGGTTTGTTTACTTCTGGTTCTGGTAAATTAGGATTTGGGGGATTCTCGTCAAACGTTATTGATTCAAACTGGTTTCCAATTAAATCATCGAATTGTTTCCAATATGTGTCTACTTCTTTTGTGTGGATTTCGGTTCTTATTTTTGATGAATCAAATTTTTGATATTGTGAAGTATCGATATGGTTTAGATCAAAGTTTTGGATTTCCTTCCTGTCGAATTTTTCTACAGGTATGGGTGCTGAAAAGTCGATAGTGATTGGTGTCGTGTTGCTGTTTTGAAGAGTTGATTGAAAATTTTGGTTAGTATTGGAATTTTTAGGATGTTGTCTCGGTTCTTGATATTCCTTTTCGAAATTGTTTTCATCCACGTATTCAGTGTATTGATTATCTTCGTAAGTTTCCGTTTCTGTGTTATATATTTCTTCCGAAATGAAGGGTGGTCTTTGATTTTGGGATTTGTAGGTATTTTGGAATGCATTAAAAGGTCTTCGTTGGAAATTTTGATTTGATGTTGAAGGTCTCGGTTGGTAGGTTTTTCGGGTGGAAATACTCATAGGAGTTGGTGGTGGTAGATTTTTTTGAATATTTGGGTTTGGTTTAAAGACATTTACATTTTTAGGTGGTTGCTTGAAAACTTGTGAATTTGTAAGAAATCTTTGGGGTGGTAAGTTTCTTGGTTGAATATTAATTGGTTGCGTGGGAAATCTATTTTGGTTTCTGAAGAAGTCGTTTGGAGTATGGTGGTTGAACGAATTTTGGTTTCTCGGCTGGAAACGAGGGTTAAAATGAGGATGTTGATTGTTTTGTGGATGATGGTTCACCTTGAAGGGAATGTGAGGTTTTGTGGAATTTCTTTGTGTAAAATTTTGAAAATACTGTACGTTTTCCTCTTGAACGACAAGTTGCATTGCTTCGCTTAATGTAGTAGGTTTCATGCATCTTAGGGTGGTGGCTAAAGGTTCCTTAAGTCCAGATAAAAATGTTTTTAACGCTAGATTCTGATAAAGTTCCCGTTTTAATGTTTGTGCTTCTGCTGTTGTTTCGTGAGCAGTTATGTAACAGCAGAGTAAGTTTAAGATGTGTAGAACTCTGTCGTAAAAATTCTGCGCCGTTTCATTTGGTAATTGTTTCAACATTATTAAATCTCTATTCAAACAAATTTCATCGCGTTGGTCAGAGAAATTTGATAGTAGCAATTTTTTTAAGCCTTCCCAGTCGGTAGTGCCTTGAATATTTACTATTGTTTTTGCGTTTCCTTTTAATTTTGAAATGATGGAATTTAACAGATAAATATTTTGAAAATTTGTTGGGTTTGCATGATCGTAGAATTGATTGATTAACGATTCACTTACACTTATGAACCGATTGAGATCATTTGGGTCACCGTTAAATTCCGGGACACAGTTTAAATATTCAGGTTTTAAATTGACCATTGTGTTAGATAGTTGGTGTTGTGGGTTAAAGGTTGATGGTTTTACTAAATTTGGGTTTGTTGTGAGTTGAGGAGTCGAGGAGTCGGAAAAATTCAAATTTTCGAGAGTATCAATTAAGGTAGATAAATCTATGTAAGACATAAAAAAAATAATAATTGTTTTATGTTCGTTTTGTGACTTACATTAGCAGTACGACGTTGATCATTCTTCTTCTATAAGGTACGACGGTGGGTGAGGCGATGCTTGTCCTCGTGTGTCGTCACCTTGCGAATCCGGGCGATGTGGTCCCAAATTCCGTTTCTTCTTAACTTTTCTTTTTTTTTGTTATCTTCTTTCTTCTTATCTTCTATAAGGTACGGCAGGTGAGGCGATGCTTGTCCTCGTTGCTCGATGCCTTGCGAATCCGGGCGATGTAGTCCCAAATTCCGTCTGGGGTGGTATCCGTGCTTCAGCGTTGAGACACTTGGATTCGAAAGAGTCTGTCACGATGCGAGATCACTTCCGAAAACCGTACGGATATCCTACTGTGACTGCGCCAATTACGTCCGTCGAGGACCGAGAGGTGTTTTTAAAAAACTTTTTTATTAAATTAAACTTATTAAATACAATATACGTTGTGATTCTACTCAACTACGATATTACGACTCGACTATACAATGGTCTAGGCTCAACTGCTTCTACTAACACTCGGCTTCTATTTATATGATTACATATTGCTGAGGTAAAGGTTTCCTATTTTAATAATGTAGCTATTGTTTAGGGGTGACATTACTCATGTAAATTCGAAATACCTGGTAATGACATAATTACTATTAATGGGGGCAAATAGGCTGCAAATGCACCGGATTGTTCAACGCTTCAGAACCCGAAGATGGACATTACAAGTATTACCTTGCATATTTCTCAATAGCCCTGACTTCCTCAATAGCCCTGAAGATTCCTTATATTAAAAATCTTAAATAAAACCTCGTTACAGTTACCTTAAATTTTTCTTTTATTATTTCCATCTTTATATACGTCAACAACAAAATCGAATTTCATGTAAAAATCATGCTTAGAACTGACTTAGACTGTGCTAGGTATGGAGGAGGTGGTTTTCGGGATCTGTTACAGGTGCGTATCGTCAGAAATATATAAATTAGCAATAAAATATGTCGCCTGGTACATATCTCCGTTTGTTCCCTTGCGGATGAGTGGAACAAGAAGATCGTAATTTGCATAGCAATAAAATGTGGTCCTATACCGGAGGTGAACTAAGTGGTTGGCCTGGCTTAACAGACTTTTTTTATTCAATTGGAATCAGTTTAGCCAGAAAAGCATCAAATTTCAACTCAAGTTGAGCAAGGACAGAAATATTCAGAAAATGATTATACAGTGCGAGTTTCTAACTTGGAATAAATTCAGTAAATCAAAGATACTTCTCTCTGAATCAACGAAAAACTTCATTTTGTGTTCTCGTTCTATCTCCGTAGCCAATCATCATTAAAATCTCAATCTTGTGGTTTTCAGTTAAGTACGGCATTTTGTTCGATTTTTCAACAAACATCGTTTCTTACTAAACGACATACTAATAAATATCCTCGCTCGATACGATGCTACTCTTTTTTTTCATTTAACTTTTTTGTTTGGCATCGTCAACATGAACCCAATTTGATCAAAAATTCTAAACAAATACCTCTTGACATTCCATTTTTAAACTGCTTGAATTATTTCATTGAGTTGCATCAGATTCCTTCATTTTTCGAATTAGTTGATGTGTGTTAAATATCTTTTAAACGACAAGGGATAAAAATTTGATATTTGGTACGCATGTGTAACGTGCCCCTTTAACAATAATCATAAAAAAATTAGTATTGTCAATAGAAAAAATAGTCGATGACGTCACCTCTAAAATTTAGTACACGCTGTATAACATTTTCTTACATCAAAAAGAGCGCAATTCAAAATGCTAATCGACCTGTCCGAGCATATTTCCGACAAAAAAAATGTCTTTGATTTACTGAATTTATTCCAAGTTAAAGACTGGCACTGTATGTGGTTGCGATATAAGTTTCTATAAATTAGTACATATCTTAAATGTTTTGCATATATTTTTTAACAGAATAATTTTCTTCGTATTATTTGCATATATTTTGGTTAATTTTAAATTTAGCCAGTTTTTTTCTTACACAATTTTGGAGCTAAGGTAATTTAACTCAATTTATATCTTAAAGTTGTTTTTTTTTCTCCGAATAAGAGCAAGCAAGCTACAGTAAATTGTTTACGCATATGTTTTTTGCAATACTTGCGATAGAAGGTCGGGAGCAATCAATTTTCCCATGTGCACCACCACGAATATTAACACGCTAAGGTTTTTCTTACAGAGTTTGACCCTTAAAGTTTATTTAAAATGTAATTATTTGAACAACTTACCAAAATTTAGCTTTATTTTGCAACAATTTTTTCAGAAAATATAGCTTAAAACAAGAAAAAAACTATATACTTCATATAAAAAAGTTAACAGTATAACAGGTGCAAGCGATTGAAGGAACACATTTTGTGATTTAAGCCACGTTTGAACTCTCATAACTTAGAAAAAAATTAATATTTTTAGACAAGTCACAAACCTATAACTTCCTTGAAATTTCAACTTTTAATTTGTGTTGAAACATTAATAACAATTAAATCCTTAACGCATTTTTAAGCGTATAAAGTATTGTATATTATATATAAATTTAATCCGTTAACAACAAATTGTATGCAAAACATTTGAGGGTAAATTCATTCTACACTCACACGTATATCAATATTATCCATTACACTTTGTTCTTGCTCCATATTGTCAGACTTCAAATCATATCTTGACTGAACTAATTAGCGTATACGCTCATTATACGATATTTTTTCGTTTACTTGTTTCAACTTGTCAGTTAAACTTTATCCGATATTTCTACACTTGCAGGCCAGTTTGTTATTTTAACTCTTATATTTCGACAATTATTTGTACATCCTTTGGTGAAAGCAACAAGATTAGATACTTATGAGTTTGAGCATGTTGAGAATTAATTGCAAGTTTTCATTTTATTATTTATAAATAATAAAACATTCGTAAGTACCTAAACCTAGTGTTCTTAAAAGGCAATAAAAAAAATCTCTCGGTACAATGGAGAAATCAAATCTGTAGGTATGTCGGTGATTGATAGATATCCGGACCATCCATTATCCGATAAATATTATTCTGAAACTAATATGAATCAAAAATTGAAATTACTAGCGTGATAATAATTACTACTGACAGATATAACATTCTACCGCGAAATGTGTGTTCTTCCCAAAAAATATGAATTATCCTTGACTTCCAGAAATACATCTAAAAACGCGAAACTTCTGTCGAAAACCTCTACCCCGATCTGGCCGTTACTGGTGCTCTTATTAAAGATTTTTTGGCTGCGGTTACCTTAAAGTGCTCTCATTCTATTTCAGAGTCGTATATTTAGTACCTACAACTTGAAGTCAGCGTGACCAATCCAAGACAAATCTTTCTGGATATTAACGAGCCCGATGCTGTCATCCTAGTTTATGAAAAATTACGGTGAATTATAGATTTGATCTTGCCAACACTATGCGATGGTTGCCGAAATTATGGGTTTTATGCGAAAGGACGCTTCTGCCAAAAGTTTATGTTGACATTCGTAATTACATTAAAAAGCTCGTAGTGTATCTTCAATGGATATTTCGGTTTAATTGTGCTACTACTATTATCGTTTGTGACATCACTTTAAGACTCTTGCCAAAACGTAGTCAAAGCATGAATCTAAAAAGTCGTCAGAGACCAAACAAAGCAACTTCATAAACGAAAAGCCAATGAGTTATCATTCAAAAATATAAAGAACTACAGAGGTGGAATCTAATTAACGTATAAACGTAATTACTAACTTAAAGTACATTATACTGGGCCTTCTTTGAGATTAATTATAATTAATATATTAATTACAATTCAAATTCTTCTAATTATTTTAGAATCTGCAGTTTCAATTATTCAATCTTATGTTTTTGCAGTTTTAGCAACACTATATTCAACAGAAGTTAATTAATGCCAACCTATAAAAATCACCCATTTCATCTTGTAGATTTTAGTCCATGGCCTATTACAGCAGCTATTGGTTCTGTAACCATAATAGTTAGATTGATTCAATGATTTCACCAATATAATCACAACTTGTTATTAATAGGATTAACAATTAATATTTTAGTTTCGTTCCAATGATGATATTTCCCGAGAAAGAACCTTTCAAGGTCAACACACTATAAAAGTTTCAATGGGAATACGATGAGGGATAATTCTATTTATTACATCCGAAATTCTATTCTTCATTTCATTTTTCTGAAGGTTCTTTCATACTTTCCTATCTCCTAGAATTGGGCTAGGATTAAATTGACCCCCTAAAGGAATTGAAACTTTCAACCCTTTAGAAATCCCCTTACTTAATACATTAATTTTATTAACTGCAGGATTAACAATTACCTGAGCTCATCATAGCCTTATAGAAAATAATTATAAAAAAAACTTTACAAGGCCTAAAATTAACAGTAATTTTAGGTGTTTACTTCACTGCACTTCAAGGATTTGAATATATTGAAGCAACATTTTCAATTTCTGATTCAATTTACGGACCATCTTTCTTTATAGCAACAGGATTCCATGGATTACAAGTAATCACTGGAACAACTTTTCTTTTAGTATGTTTAATCCGTTTATTTCTCAACCATTTTTCTAACGTTCACCATTTTGGGTTTGAGGCAGCCGCTTGATATTAACATTTTGGTGATGTATTATGATTATTTTTATATATTTAAATCTACTGGTGAGGTAGATGAGTTATATAATATAAAAATTATATTTGACTTCCAATTAGTAGGGAGAAACTTATCCCAACTACTTTGTTAAAATTAGAAGTATGTAAATATTATTAGTATTATTATAAGTTACTAAGTATATATTATAGTAACTAATAGTATAGTATTATAGTAACTAATACTAAGTATTATTATAAGTATATATTATAGGTTACTTAATAACAGTATTCCGATCCCTAGTCATAGACATATCATGAATAGACTAGGCAAGGTATAGGCCAACCTGCATAAATAGATGAAACGCCAGTTTCGAGTGGTCTTACCTGTCTTTGTCTCTCACACATGTGTAATCTACCAAATGAGAGTAGGTGGTGTACCGGTACGAGCACGGCTAGACAGAGATAGAAACACCACCGTTCGCTGACTCCATGTTTCAATATTTTGCCCCCCATGCCGAATCTGTTATTAATGCCTACGGCAAATCCAAATGAAACTGTCGTTTGGCAATGGAAAACGGTGAACAAAAACACTACACCAAATTCTGTTTGGCTATGGCTCGGTCTACAGTTAATATATTGGGAGACTTCTAGTGATGGTGACTGCTTTTGTAAGATTCGCAACGTTGTTGCGCTCTTATGTTGCTGCAATTTAACTTAAAATTCAAACATGACAGATCAAACGTCAAAATGAATAAAATTATCATCTGAATCAACATTTTTACATGACAGTTTGATCGTAATGGTGTATTTTTCAAGCGCACTGCCAAGATTCAATGACAAAGTGTACCTTTTCCAATCCTGCCGATGAGGATTCGTCATTAAAGAAATGGTAATTTTTCCCCTATTTTCTACCCTACACATCCTTGTAACTTCCAAGTAAAAAAGATCCAAAGTTTAAGGCAAAATCTTTTCTATAACTCTTCTTTCTTCCAATGGGACATGGGAGTTCATGAAGCCAGAATTGGCGCCCACGTAATGTTGTCCAAGTAATGCGAGGTCGGTCACTGACCCATCATCTTCCAGATACAGTAGTACGTGGGACGTGGGTCTTATCACTTGCATGCAGGTGTTTTTTTTAGTTGAATGGCCGATTGCAGAGAGAACGCTGATTGAACCATGTTTCTTAGGTAAAATCCACCTCCCTCACCTTCGAGTATGCCATGCCGGAGGCGATCAAGCATCACTCAGCCGGGTAGTACCAGGATGAGAGTCATGACATCCTCAACGATAAGCTCCTATGAAGGATCACGGTTCCTACCCAACATCCGACATCCCATCAGACTGGGTTGGATACTACGCCTGACGGCGAAGGCCCAACAGCGAAAATCTGCTGCAAGCTGAATTAGGAGCTTTCTTCAACCTCTTTGGAAAAAAAAATGACAAGTTGTAAGCACAGACTTATTAAGTGATAGACTACTTCAGCTATCAGCTACTGCTCTATTCCTGTGGAAGACTTGCAGAAACGACCTATAGGCAATATCTGCCTTTCTTCTGAATAGACCAGACTGGACTATTTTCTATTTAGTTACACATGGGAAGAGGTCATGCGATAGCCCATTAGAAAAAGAAAAAGATGGATCGTTGAACGCAAAAGCGTTCTGTTTAATCACTGATTTAAATATATTCTTCAAAGTAAGTCATTCAGTACTTAAACAGTTTCAGTTCAGAGCTTAAATGACATACCAGTTGGCGAGTCAAGTAGCTGTGTTAAACATAGAAGTAGAATAGCCCCTCAGGACGCCTCAATTAAGTCACCCAGTGGTTACAAATTGGTACACCTCATTCAATAAAATCTGGTCACACTTGACCCGGTGATGTCATATATGTACCAACTGTAGAGGGGAATAGGCAAACAAGTATTACATGCAGATTCAAATTCATATGCTTAAATCGTGTTGGCAACAGTGAATGATGTTGTCGGTTTCATTGTATATTTGACCAGACCGCCATTTGACTTTCATCTGCGTGTTTGTTTACATTACAGTTAGTCGATTTTAACCATACAATTTGCATTAAATACCATTGTAAACACTACGAATTTTACCAACTGTCCTTTTGAGGTCATATTTGTGAATAGATTATACTAAATACCATTGACATATTAAGAGTAGGCCAGGCAAGGTATAGGCTGGCCTGTATACAAAGATTAATGCTGACCATTACCCAGTGTGGTCTAGCTACCTTTGTCCCTCACATGTGCTTGATAGACCATCTGATAAACTGATGGTGGGAGGTGGGCAAGCAAGTGGGGGTAGACAGAGACAGATAGACCACTATTCGTGGACTCCACATTACAATATCCTGGCCACTTGCCTTGTCTACTCTTAATGTTTATATGCTTAAAACAGATCTGGTTGCACGTCATAGATGGAGCGGCTGACGCTGTTGCCAAGGTTTTCAAAATGGAATAAGACCGAATGTGCTTAAGGTTAAAGATCTCCCCCTTATCTTTACATTTTTGGCACATTAAAAACACATATTCAGTATAATCAGTCCACAAATATGTTCTCAAAAGGACAGTTAGTAAACTGAAGAGTCTTTACCACTGTATTACGTGCAAACGAATACATAAAGTACTAAACTAAGTACATAAAGTACATAAAATACCAAAGTAAAATGCATACAAAAACGAAATTACAAAGTTAAAATCGATGAACTACACTGTAAACAAACATTCAGATAAAAATGAAATCACCGCCCGGTCGAACGTAGAAAACAACTGACAATATCGCTCGCTGCTGCCAATGTGAACTAAATGCGCTATAGTTGATACATATATGTCACGGTATCACGTACTTCCAGATTTGTTTTGAATGAATTACATGTGCCTAAGTAGACTGGATCTCATTACCTACCGATCTATTTGAAAACCTTGGCAACAGTGTTAGCCTTTCCATCAATGACGTGTGACCAGATTTGTTTTGAATGAAGTATACACACAGGCTTTTGTAAATGAGGTGCTTCTATGTATAGCTATTGAAAACAATGTTTCAAATTTTAAAAGAACATTAAAATTTCTCTAAACGCTTCCTGGACTATGCCAATATTTCAAGGAAATTCCCAAGAATGCGGGGGCAAGGCTCCTTATTACCTCATCACGGCCAATGTGTTGCTATAATTTAAATGAGTTGTGGCTTACTATTACGAGCTTTTATGGTTCCAAGAAAGCTCAAATATTCTAAGAGAGAATAGAACTATGGGAAGAAGACTGGTAAATAAGTGGGAATGAAATCGAGCCGATCTAGATTTTGTGGATATTTACTGTGAACAAAGTGCGCCAAAAAATGTGTGGATGTATCTGCACTTCGTTAGTATTGACCGTTTAATGTCTGATGTTTGATATTATTTTCGATCTCTCGTTATTTTGGTTGAAAATCGCTCGACTGCCCGACAACAAGTGTCCCTATCTCCTGTTGCCGTGTATGTCACAGTGCGCGAGTCAGTAACGTACAGCGAAAAGGGGGCCAAGAGCGATCGGAAAAAATGGGTCCTGCGAATAAATCGTCGCGAATTGATGATCTTCCAAAAACTCACCTTTATTTTTTTTCAGTTTTCGGCGGGGGCGTAAAACTTGACGTCACACTTGACGTTTAGCATACCACAGAGAGGAGGGCAGTGGGCGAAACCCGTCGCGTACGGAGAGTATGAGGGGGGTCCTGATAACAGACGCCACATATACACACACTATTTTACTGCACAGTAAACACACACACACGAACAAAATATCGAATTCCTCGCACTACTTTTTTCTGTCCCTCTCTCTCTGCGGACGTATACGGGAGAGCTTCGAATACGAACTACCGCGGACGTAACAGCAGATTTAAGTGCGTGTGTTACACCACCGACTCGAATCGGAGAATTTCGCGAATCGGAATGGGCCAATATACGTTTTTAATTCGCATCCCAACCTTTATCAACTCGCATGTCAAGTTGAACTGAGATAGGAACACAAATAGAACGTTGTAAAACGTCACGTGAAAGATTCGATCGTCGCGCCATCTGTAGTTTCTGAGTAACCGTCGTGTACGGCAACCAACAATATCGACACGACTTAAGTTATATACAACGAAAAATACGAGTACAATGGACCATTCGGAAAATTTGAAAACGAAGAATAGATTCTACTCTGTACGTCCTACTTGCTTGTATCAGGTCTTTCTATACAATAACACACGTTACTATTAAAGAAACATTTAATACTTCTCGTTCCACTAAAACAAAAATTGTATAGCACTCTGCACAATTATTTATGTTTATTGATATTTACAGCGTTTCTTTAAAAATTTTAAAATCAACACCAATAAATAATATAACTTTTTAAAAATAATATCCCTCGATTCACCATCACTTCTGCCTTAATTGCCTCAACAACTCATCGATCTGACCTCTGTACATCTCCTTGACGTCCTGCAGGTCCAACTTGAGCTCCTCGTTCTCCTCTACCTTCTCTCCATACAACTGGCACAAAGTTTCATATTGCTGTTCTACTTCCTGATGTTTGGCGCTCAGAACGTCGTAGTCCTTCAATTTGTGTTCGAGTTGTTCCACTCTGGTTAACAAAGATGAGATTTCGGTGTTCAGTAAGGACCTTTCTTGCTCTCTGCGGTTCAACTCCCACTGGAGTTGCTGTACTTCGCCTTCGCGTTGCTTGAGGTTCGATTGCAGCATTTGCATCTCGAAGACGCTTGTATAACGTGGGGTCTGCGCCACATCAAACGGTTCATCCTAAAAACAAATACTTTCAAAACAAAGACGCAAAATGTGTCATTAACTTTAGCACTCTAGAAGTTTCGAAAACAAAAACATGTCATAAAACTTAGATCACTTAAATTATCCTTCAAACAATAAATATTTTTCTTAACTTTGAGATCAACACCTTCTTACCTGTGACCAAAGTGAGCTCGACATTGATTCCGACATGGAAACTTTACCTAGACTCAACGTAGGCGAATCACTTCCTGCCTTGGATGCCCTCCTTTTACTTTGTCCCTTAAATTAATAAAAACGATAGTACAATTCGTATAGTTTTAATGAAATATACCTACCATTATGGACTCGAACTGTTTCCTTTCTATCTCATTTGCCGATTTCTCTAAGCTTAGTTCTTGCTGAAGAATTGCAATTTGCTTTTCTTGCTCTACCAAGAGTTCTTTATCTTTTGTCGAGTTTTCTTCGAACTCGGTAATTTTACTGCAATAAAAAATAATTTTAAGAGTTGCAAGATTATTCTACTATTAATTTACTTTCTCAGTTCTTGCTCTAACATCGCATTCTCCGTTTTCTGCTGTTGCAACTGCATCTCTAAAATCTCCACCTTGTGATTCAAGGAACTTTGCTGCCCCTCGAGTTCACTTAATTTCAGCCTCAAACCGGCGCACTCGTCCCTAGCGATCCTCTCCGAACTCGAAGAAGTCTGCAGTTGACTCTGTAACTCTCCTAGAAGAATTGTAAATGTCGAATTCCATTCAAAAGTTTCTTAAGGTCCTTACTAATTTTCATGGATAACTCCTCTTCAATTTTCTCAAAAGCAGCGATTTTTATGCTGTATGTTGCTTGTAGCGAGTCCAACTGTCTGACTAACGGTTTGCTGATTTCCAGGACAGACTGGGATAGTTCTTCATTTCTTGCTTCCGCTTCCTCCAGTCTTCTAGTGATGTGTGCGGTTTCCTCGCGGAACTTCTGTTCCTTTTTGTTCAGTTCCTCCTCTGCTTGCCTTAGCTTCAGGCGGAGGTTTTCCAACTGACTCAGCATCTGAAAACTTATCAATTGTACAAATTTGGTCAAGCTGTCTAGAAGCATGCCTTCACACTTTAATAAATTTTTAATAAATAACTTGTAACTGCAATTACTTAGAGCGGCAATTCTGTATTCTAAATTTTGTATCAATTCATCATGACTAATAAATCTATGACTTAAAAAGTGGCGAGTTACAATCACACTTCCAAAGTAATAACAAATGCTCCAATATTTGCTATTAGTTAGATTAGATTAGTTATTAGCTCTGTACGCTACATGAATTAACATTTTCCGCTTCTACCTCTTCGTTTTGTGATTCCGCGATCTTCTTCTGAGACTCCAAATTATCCAATAACTGCTCCCTCGCCTGGAGTTCCGAACTGGTCTTACTCTTCTCTATTAGCTCTTTCTTCGCTGCTTCCAGCGATTTTTTTACAGTTTCGTACTTCTGTGACAAGTCGTCAAGATTTTCAGTTAGTTTGTTTACTTCAGACT